>LR778274.1:24366498-24404661 GCA_902810595.1 Coregonus sp. 'balchen'
TTTTTCCCCGCGCTTTTTGGGGTTTTGGGCTTTATGTTCTTTTTTTTCTAAGGTTGTCTGAAAATAAGCCTAGATCAGGCATCTTGCAATTGGCTCAAAAACTATCTAACGGGCACAATGTGTGCTTGCTTAATGACGTTATCAAATCTAGATTCTTCAATAATATTGTAACGACCCGGTATTGTGTTCCGTGTTCGTGGGTGCGTTATTGTTTTCATGGGTGCTAGCAGGGGTTAAATATGCCAGGACAGGCGGAAAGGTTGGGGTGCATGATTGGTAATCCCGCAGGGTTTTGAAATGCATAAATCGGGGTTACTGTCTCATCTCTCTCTTTTTTTTCTATTCGGGATCCTGATCTGCTCCTATGAGTCTGCCCTTAACTTGACATTGTGTATTTGTGTACGTTCGGAATTTAGCGGCGTGTGCTGTGGCCTGAACAATAGCCCAGTTTAGGAATAAACCTGTGTTCTGCCCTGCACACCTGGTGTCCGTCTCTTTTTCCTTTATGACCCAGCCCGGATCATTACAATATGAAAGGTGTGCTGCAGGCAATGTTCCCTCTAAGCTGCGCGGCCGCCACACTTCCTCCAGGACTGCAGAGAAGAAGAAATGCCATGTAGATCGTTTTTTTCTGTGATTGAATCGATATTATATCAGCCCCTTTTGAATGCAACAAACCAAAAAATATACAACTTTGCAAGATTGAGTTTGTGATTTTGTTGTAGGCAGAGCCAGTCCGAACCGAGTAGAATTCTATTGACGGGAGTAGGCCACGAGCGGTCTTTCAATCACCTGCGAGTGAATGCGCAGTTCAGATCAGACCGCAGAGCCGCGCGTCTGCACATTTGTTGATATTCTTTGCTAGTTAGCGAGTTATTAGCCCAGTTATACATAAGTATAGGTCAGCAATGGGGAGTTACTGCTTCCTACAAGAGAACAAAACGTGTAGGCTACTGTCGTATCGAGTGAGTGGTGGCAATTATTGCTGATGAACAAAAGGAGTCTGCTCATACTGAACGTTGATCATAAGGTTTATTCAGACCACAAGCTTCAGCATGAGTAACAGACTCGCGAGGTCTGGAGAACGGCTCCTCAGATTGCCATGGGCCGTTCTGACGTCTTCCTCGCCTAACCCCCTTATTTATAAACAATGAAACTCCCTCCTCTGGCCAATCACCAGTCTCCCCTGTCTACAACACACACTTCCTGTCTATTGTATATGACATTATACTAAACATTGCCTTTTGATACTAACATAACCAACATTCCATTTCTTCATGAAAAACATTTAACAAAGACATAATCTTAATACACTACATATTCCCCCCTTCGAGACAAAACTAAAAAGTCTCGACAACAATAGGATTATGACCAGTAACAATTTATCTTATTGAGTATCTTTAACCTTAAACCAAAAACATTATTCTCTAGAGTGTAAATACCTTTCTATGAAATAACTGTTTATGAAGTGTGAATACATTACTATGAAATATGAACAAATCTCTATGGAGTGTAAGAGCGAAAAACTGTCTGGCAGCCATCCATCCATATCAATCAAGACAGTAAAATTCTCTCACGGTCCCTCTGCCCCAGGCAACCACCGTCGGTACTCCAGATAACCTCATTAACCATGTAAATGCATTTGAAACTATGATGCAATTAAATACACATGTAAGCCCCTGCAAACAAAATCCTATCCATAAACATCCACTTGCAAGGCTGGTCAACCCATTGGACCGTACAAGTGGAACTCTCCCTGCCTAGACCTTCTGTCCCTAAGCATTCACCGAAATAAACAAAAACATCTAAGATCCTAACATCAAACATGATTCTACCAAATTAATCCCTGAGGCTATTACACAATTATGTATTACACATGTCTATATTTCATTGCAAACACTGGAATGTAGTCCACTACACTTCATCTCCCTGTAGTCCCGACTTCCAATGGATTGTTGATGATGGAATCAGCCACACCCTCCTTGTTTCATCTCCTCCAGTCATATTGTCCCTTCATATTGTCTTTGTTTGAGTATTTCAATGTCCACATGTTCCCCCAAATGCGTCTGGAAGAAAAGAAAAGAAACCAAACAGTATCTTTTCCAAAAAAAAACACTTTCAAATTGAACATCAATATCAACTAAGAATATAGAAATGATCTATAAATGATGTATGAATCACATAACCCTATTCCCCCCTTTGATTCATAAATCATACCAACATCACCCTAATATTGATTTTTTTTTGAAAAATCATCAAATAATCAAAAATGATATTTATCCATCAGTAGTCCATCCATCTTCCTCCAGATCAGGAACAGTCAACACCGACATCTGAGTGTTGTCTCCAGGCATCACTCTCCAACCTATCTCAATATCATAACTTTCTCAAAGGTAAGTAACAAATTCACAGTGTTATCAAAGCTGAAACTAAAATCTGACCCATCACTGCCCCTACTGGGCCTAACTGATTTTGCAACCAAGTCTTCCCAGATCTCCCAATCCTTCAATGATAGGCTTGAAGCCTATCACATGTCGCCATGTCACCCTTTTAACCCTAGATTTAGCTGTGTCCGGTGCTATCCCTCTTATAATGATAAAACCTCATATGGAAGCTTCAACGTTGACATGTAACCAAATCCTGTCCATCCATAATGTAAGAATAAATATACTTTATCATCACAAACCCCCTCTAAATATCTCTAAAATTCCCCATAGTCACATTGTCAGGCAAAAGCTAATCTTTTAACCATCAAAGTCCTGCTGTTCTACTACCTGGTCCACAAAAATTACATCATATTTGTCATCTCTAACCTTATGTTCATGCTTATCCAAAGTTATCATATAACATCACACTCTGATATTCCCATAAACATACCCTTTTACCTCATATGTTTTATTAGAACAAAAATAACTTTTAGCCCTCAATGTTTCACCTGAATACTTCAGGGTTCCGTTGTTACCTGATTTCCTTTCCATCTAACAAATGCACCCAAATTAATTCACTTAACCCAATTCCACCTATCCCTAGGCTTAAACCACTGTTCTGACAACGACATTATTTTATCTGTCAATGACTGTTGCTGATACCACAGTCATGACAAAGCATAAGACTGAACCATACCTGATAGAGGCCGCGCGACCGTCTAACATGTTTGTGCTGGAATTCTCAACAGACATGGATCCTCAAGATTCCTCACTGATCTTACAGAATGAGTTTAATCTATCTCTAATTTCCACAACAGAAAACGAGCGGTACTGATCAGATACCTCTCCTTGTCCGGTCATTAAAATCAAAGACCCCATCCTGTCCTTTCATGATGAATCTATATTCTCTCTACTACTCTCTGTTCTCCTATTTTAACCCCATTCGTACTATCATTGACAGCACTCTCCATCCGTAACATAAACCCCCTGAGTCCTTCTTGCTAACCCCCTTTAATTTCAGAACAGTTGTTGTCGATGCCATACTCCCTACATCGTATCATTAATCCCTTCCAAAGTTACCATTAAAGTAGTTGATTTAGCTGATGTATTAAACCTTAATTACTTCTAGTAGGAAAGCTACCGATATCCTCTGTGTATTATCTACTGTTGGAGTGGCTACTGTAATCTACTCCTGAACTCCCTCGGTGACTGCGAAACTTCAACAGATTTGAAATCTTCCATCATAGGCATCACTTTACGAATTACATAGCCTTTTAACCCATAATTCTTAACCGGAACAACTTCTAATGCTTGCCCTAAATAAGCATACATATATTCTCCCTGACCTTTCCTCTGTAACATTACGCAAAATAAGTGAACAGTCACTCCTAACCTCTTCCACTTCATATCGTTGTACAAACTATCCCTCCTTTGACTAGGTGCAACAGCTTCTACTCCTGGTCCTGATAACATACTTATTCTCCATAATTATCTCTCCATATGGGAGAAACGTCCCCATCCTAACCCTAATAAGATTTTTCCCCTAAAATTGGTGCTGTATTGGTTCCCCTTATAATCAAATGCGATATATTTATGACTTTAATAAACTATCAATGTTGAAAGAGTTCCAATTGCTCTCCCTGTTGTTCTAATAAACTGAAAGTGGTAATGTCCTTAGTTACTCCTAATTTTCCCCCGTTTTCCCCTAAGACTTTGACCTCTTTACTTGTACTTCCATCTATCACCACTAGTGTCACTTTTTCCCCACTCTCAGTCCTTTCTCTAATCCCTGATTTTCAAACTTTTGATTATAAAAAATACACCTATAATTACCTTGATCTCCCTACTCTACAGTGTCATTCACCATTGTTCTCTCTCTTACTACTAACTTTGAAACTTAGCTTTCTGTCTCAGAGTTCCTTCAACCCTAATCTACTCCTAACTTATTTAATCTAATCTTTTCTCTCATAACATTTTTAAACCTTTTTCCCATGATATATTTACAAAATCCCTTTACCACCAAATGTTAGAATATGTGATTGGGGAAGTTCCCAACTGCCTTTGACTTTTTACACACAACTTGGCAAACGACTAAACACATCCTAGCCTAGCTGAAATCTCTAGTGTAAGAATGTAACCCAGAATAAACAGTCCACCCCTTTTAACTTTGTAGACGATTGTCTTAATAGACAGTCGTCTAGGGTACATCTTATGTACAATTCAATTCTCTTCCAACACTGCAATAACAGTATCTTCTAATATTAGTATGTCTATTTTGATTAAACTGTTTTATACCTCAAATCCCTATCCTAATTAGTTAGCAATTAGTGAGATGTTTAACCTCTTTAGGCTGAACCCAGATAAGTTTTTCCCCTATCACTATCACTTCTAATGGTCGGTTGTTTTTTACTTCAATTGTTAGCTATTTTCTTTTCTTCTCTAATCGATGCTCTCAGCTGGCACCCCCCTTCGTCTCTTCTCGACACTAACAGGTGATCTTCACTTGCTCCTTTGTCTTCCTCTGTATCTTCAGCGTCTCGAGCTGTTCCTCTAGCTCTCTTACCTCTCCCCAAAGTCGTCGCTTCCTCCAGGCCTGATACGCCTCGTCTATATCTCCTATTTCTTCTTTGTCAGTCATTGTAGGCTAAAATCCTCGAACATAAAGCACCTTTAATCTCCAAATCTTCATCGCTTTCTTCATCAGAACTCGAATCTTCTTGTCTCCTTCTTTCGTTCAACTTTCATCAGAGATCAAATCTCGTGTATCCTTCTCGTTTCTCTCTTGGCCAATTCCTTCTGATCACAGAGTCATATCCACCCCTGCATGGACCTCTTCATCATCACTCTCAATCTTCTTTAACTTCCCAGACTCTCGGTTTTCTTCCTTCTGGAGTTTTGGATTCATCTTTTATCGTCGTTTCTGCTTGTATTCGTCTTCATCTCTGAGCCCTAATCACCCGCTGGATAATCACGAAAGCTGAGGATAAAATCCCTAAGCTGTACTTTTCTGAATCCGTATGTGAGAAAGTTGTACTAAACTTCTTTGCCATTAGTTTTTCTAAATTAGCTTATTTTAGACTGTATAGGCCTAAGGCTTCCCCCACCTTAAATTATTAATATAACCCCTAACAACCCCCCCCCCCAATTTATTTATTTTTTTTTCCCTTCCCCCAAAAATAAATAAAATAAAATATGAATATTAAAAATTCAATTAAAATGCCTTATTCAAAACCATTCAATTAAAAATAAAAACCAATTTAAAAAACTCCCATTAGAAATTATGAATAATTTAAAAACCAATTTTTTATCCTATATCACCAATTTATCAATTAGTGTTAACTATCTTACCACAAACCCATCAAATGCAGTAAATGTAGTTAGTCAACTTCAAAGCAATCCCCAAAAAACAAAGCCTCTAACCCTATCATTACTCCAATTCCCATAAACCCCTGGCTCTATCAGCTCTGATTATCTTAAATTTAAGAACAATCCTCCATCCATCATGATTCCCAAAAATCTGTAATCAAACCCAGTGATAACAGGCTTCCAAATGCAAATTTTAAGTTGAAATAGTATTTGCCAAGCCGATGTAAAATTGTATTAACATCACATATTCTTGTAACAGTCTCAAAACATTAGTTTTTGACTTGATCCTCTGCGCGTCACGTGACACTTCCTGTATCTCTTCGCTCCCCCTCTCTCCTGTCTCCATGACAATGGAACAAAGACACAGAAACAGGCTCTTAGTAGTTAATGCAATACTGAGTTTTCCAACCATTCAATATTTGTTAGGTCTACATTATCATCTAAGGACTAAACCTCAGAACTAATAGACGCTCAAAAAACATGTTTATTTGAATCCGTTATTTAAGTAGTTAAGGCAAGTTATTATAAGTCCGCTAACAGATAGCTAAGTTATAACGTCAATAGGTTACAAAAAAAGGTGATCTGAAAAACATCGCAGTTTAAACTAGAATCATCGTGATAAAATCTCTCATCGGTCTGTCATTTCCCTTGCCAGGGTAAGCCAATGGGACCTATGACCCTTAACCCCCATTTTGTTTTGTAGGCTCAGACGACCACATGTCGTAGTTTTAGCCCTGTAAAATCATGCACATGCGCACAATCCATTCAAGCCCATTGGCTTACCACACAAACGATAGTCATTACGGCTACAGCGTCACTATTTTATCCTTATACTCACACTGACACATAAAGAGCTCGATTTGACGTAGAACTTTCAGTTCCACCACATACAAACAAGTTTAGAGTCTTGAATCCATCGCCAGTGGACTCTAAGGTTAAAAGTTATAATGTAGCACGCAACCACAATTAGCATTTGCAATTAGCCTTAGCAATTAGCCTTTAGCATTAGGTACACTGTGACAACACAATTAGCATTTAGGCAATAGCAGTTAAGCATAGCCTTTAGCTAACTGCGAGCCTAAAACATGTAACAAAACCCGCATGCGTCTTTAAGTGATACCGTTTCGTTTGTCCTAAATTTATTTTGCCGTGGGTATGGCTATTTTACGACGATCCCCCCCCAATGCAAAGTTCCCGTCGAACAGAAGTTGAGTAAAGCCATCCCCAGAAGTCCCACCAACCCCCAGTCCCAGACTGAACCTGAAACTCATAATGCGTTGCAGGATTTTGCCCACCCTGGTGGTCGCCTCGTTGTCCCGAGGCTTTATCTAAACCTGCAATCTCTAAAATTGTATACTATCTTGGCCCCGATGTTCTGATTACTATTCAAGCAACCATCTCTATAAAACAATCCCTAAACTCTAACCACTTTTGCGCTATTTTTAAAATTTGTATATGAGTAGCCAGACCCCAGTCATCAGCAAAAACCACCACCTGGGCACGGTCCACAATGGTACATTCCTCCAGTGTACCACAAGCAGTAACAAAACCAACAACTTAGCTGTATTTAGTCGGGTCATGACTCCAGACCGAAGTTAGCTTGAGTTAGCTTGGCGACTCCAAATGCAGCAAAGAAGGATGCATAACCATCTCCTAGCAAGCTCGCCATTTGTCGTATCGAGTGAGTGGTGGCATTATTGCTGATGAACAAAAGGAGTCTGCTCATACTGAACGTTGATCATAAGGTTTATTCAGACCACAAGCTTCAGCATGAGTAACAGACTCGCTGAGTCTGGAGAACGGCTCCTCAGATTGCCCATGGCCGTTTCTGAACGTCTTCCCCTCGCCTAACCCCCTTATTTATAAACAATGAAACTCCCTCCTCTGGCCAATCACCAGTCTCCCCTGTCTACAAACACACACTTCCTGTCTATTGTATATGACATTATACTAAACATTGCCTTTTGATACTAACATAACCAACATTTCCATTTCTTCATGAAAAACATTTAACAAGACATAATCTTAATACACTACACTACATTTCAAGCTGTCTTTGAAAAGCCAGTCAGATAAAAAGCTTATGTCTTACTTAAAGAGGCAGTGTTGTATTTTGAGACAGGCTTGAATATGCACATAAGCCAATAAGCAGAGGGGTAGTCCTACATTGTCTAATTCTCTGTATGGTATAATAATTAATTTATTTGTAAAGTGGTTTCTTGCATCATACAACACAATACAATTTACAGTCACCTATTTGGCCCATGGTGTTACAAACCAAGTAAAAAATATCAAGAATTCATGTCAAGCCCTTCATAAAAAACGTGTCAAGCCCTTTAAAAATGTGTCAAGCCCTGTAAACACGTTTTTAACATGTCAAGCCCTGTAAAAACGTATTTTAAAGTGTCCTGCAATGTAGGCCTGCAATTGAACACCACATATAGGCTACTGTAGGCTATATCATAGAAATAAGAAAGCTATCTAAAACTGGAAGAGTACAGCCTCAGTGTTCACTGGAAACGCCGCGGGAAGTTGCGCAAAAGTCTCACAGCCTTCAAGTTTTCCGCTCATAAGACCTACAATTTGCTCAGTTGCCAAAATAACTAGGTTATAGAAATAAATCCTCCTTCACTTAAGAAAGTAGAAGGAAGATTGTTCAAGCAACGCTTCTCCCAGTGCTTGATTCTGGTGACGTAATCTACATGCATACGGCAGCTTCTGTTTTAAAACCTTTAGCACGTGTTTTATCACTGGGGAAAATGTTCATATGAAAGTTAAATTAAAAAATGCAATATAAATACAAAATATGCCTTTTGAACACAGCAACCAAATGCTTTTTTTTACTAGAAACCTTTGAACTGAGCCCAATTTCTCTTCTATATTATGTATCTAGTCAAAACATGTCACCTACACCTCTACACATCACAATTGGAACAATCTAATTTCCTAGTCCCCATTATTTTCTATAATGCATATGAATATATTTTTTCAGTATAAAGGACTTAGACAGGTTTTCTTCTTAGGTAACAATTAAATAAAACAACAAATATATTATTGGTATTTTTTTCCCATTTTTAAGTGTTTTCCACTTACTATTGGGGAGTGGAATTAGAGAGGAAGCTTGTGTTACCTTTCTCACACCACTACAGTATTCATTTCAACAGACCCTTTCCATCCCCCATTGTTAGAGTTCAATATATGCCCAGGACGATATTGAGGTTCAGGCTGTTGTAATGTCCAGTTGTTATGTATATAGTATTGTAGAACTCTGGTATTGATGGTCCATTTGAGGGTGATTCATTGATATGAATATTCAGAGTGAAAGAGCTGAGAATTCTGTGATGGCCCACATCTAACACAATATTTCCTGTTGTGTTAGTAAGCACCACAGCATTTTAGGGCAGCAATTGTTCAAATCTGTCCAGAGTTTACAAATTAACAGTTAGTACAAACCCAGCCTGCCTCTCTCCTTCCACACTGAGTCCAAACCTACAGTCACTGGGTCCTGATTGTGACAGTGGAGCTGTCACACCTGGCTCTGGGACTCATTATGTTGGAGCCAGGGTTGTGTTCATTTCTATGTGTGTATTTCTATGTTGGTGTTCATTCTAGTTTGTTGTATTCTATGTTTGCCTGAGTGACTCCCAATCAGAGGCAACGAGTGTCAGCTGTTGGCTGGTTGTCTCTGATTGGGAGCCATATTTAAACTGTATGTTTTCCCTTTGTGGTTGGGGGTTTTTGTTCCGTGTTCGGTCATTGATACCGTGGAGGTCACGAGTCGTGTTTTGTTTTGTATTTTGACGCTTTAACTAAGTAAAGTCATGTTTGTTCATCACGCTGCGCCTTGGGTCTACTCCTTACCTCGACCTTGACAGAAAAACCCACCATGCAACGACCAAGCAGCGTGTCCAGGGGCAGCTCTTGGGCTGGACATGGGAGGAAGCGCCGGGGATAAGAGACGGTGGAGGCGCGCCCGTCGTAGAGAGGAGCTACGGCGTGATCAGGGTCGTCGTCAGACGGTCCGTGAGGCAACCCCAGAAAATTTTTAGGGGGGGGCACACGGCATGGACGACGGGGCTGACGGAGGAGAAAAGGGGGCGGATCCAGAAGGCCACCAGGCCAGGGGTACACCGCCCTGTACGTCCTGTGCGGATGCCTCACACAGAGTGTGTGAGGGTAGGCATTCAGCCAGGACGGGTGGTGGCCGCTCTTCACCCAGGGCCCTCCAAATCCGTCTCCCAGCCCGGTTGGGCTTTCCCTCTCCACCCCCACCAACCTTTAGGGTGGGGCCCGCCACCCAGCCCGGGCCGTCCCGGGCCCCAGCACCGCCTACGGTGTGGGGCGACAGCCCACCCGGCGCCCCTTTGCCCCACGCCCCAACCAGGGGGTGCGCGCCCAAGCCCACCCCGGGGCCTGCCCCGGGCCCCCCCAAAAACCTACGGTGTGGTGAAAAGCCCACCCCGGGCCTTTTCCGTTTTTTTGACGTTTTAAACAAATTTAAAAGTCATTTTTGTTCACTCACGCTGCCCCTTGGGTCCCCCTTCCTTCCCCCCCTCGACCTTGAAGGAGCCCGTATCACGGGCCAGGATCCAAAAAAGGGAAACAGGAAGCTGGAAGTCGCAGTAAAAACCGGGAGCTGAATGTAACTTTAAAGATAAAAGAAGGAAAGTTTGGGAAAATCTTTTTTCTCAGGTAAGGGCGGGTTTTTAGGGGACCTTTTAATAGAACCCCCCAAATGCGATCATGAAAATACTTCAATTTATGTATTAAAAAAATGTTTTTTCCTGACACCATAAAGCCGTTTAAAAAATATGCAAGCAAGCTTTAGAAAAGGGTTTGGGGTTTTGGCCAAGCAAAAAATTTGGGTCTGCTAGGGGAATACTAAAGGTAAATATTTTTAAATTTGACATTGTAAATTAAAGTTTTCATTAAAAAAAAAAAAAAAAACCCGGGGGATCAGGGTTTTTCCTTGCTCAAGGGCAAATCGACTGTTTTTTCACTTAGTAAATGGGGGGATCAAAACCCAGAAACCCTTTTCAGTTACCGCTGCCAAAGGGCTGAAGCCCGTTAAAAGTCAAATGATAATTAAAAAAACCCTTAATTTATCTAAAGATGATCAGCCCGGGGGAAAAGAGAAAGACAAAAATTTCCATAGTTTGGGTTGGTGGCTCAAAATCAGGGGATAGAGAGAATCCATATTTTTGGGGGTCGGGGGTCCATAGCCTAGGGGAGGGGGGGTGAAAAAAGGGACATGTCCATTTAGTTTTTTAAAAAATTGGGAAATTTGCTTTTTCCCCCGGGCCTTTGACTACCGGGTGAAAGCTAGACCCCCTTATCGATGCTTTTGTTAAATCCATTTCCCAGTGTAGATGAGGGGTTGGAAAAAGGATTTTTTGTGTATGTTTTTTTCTTTTTAGAGGGTGAAGGCAAAACACAAAAAATTTAAGTGCCTTTGAACATGTATGGTGTAGGTACCCCGCCCACACCCTTTTTAATGTGCAAAACGCCCAAAACAGTTTCCCCCAGTTTTCAACAGGTTTTCCCCCGGGGGATCAAGAACGGTTTCCCCCACCAAAAAAACATCCAGCCAACTTGGGAAAAATGGGAAAGCATTGGAAAAACAACATGGGGGCCCCGCAAACCCTGTGGAAGGCCTTTTGACACCTTGGGAGAGGTCCATGCCCTGACAAAGTTAGGGTTTTCTTTAGGGCAGAAGGGGGGGCAAAATCAATAAACCTAATGTTTTTTGCACTCAGTATATATTTTTACCCACAGCAGGTTCCCAAAACCCAAAAGGGGAAAGGGAAAATTGAAAACTAAAACCCTTTTTGGAAACCCTTTGGGGTTGTGGGTCAATAAAAAATTACTGTTGGGTTTCCCTTTTTAAACAGATATCAGACCCCACAGATTTTTTTACCAAAAGGAGCCCGAGGTGTTTACAGAATGGAGATGGTTTAGATAAAAAGGCCATCATTTAGAATGGGGGAGGTGAGGGTAATGATCATTTTAAAATGGGGGATGGTGAGATAATGCACATTCAAAAAGGGGGTGGTGAATAATGCAAACATTCAAATGGGGGGTGGTGAGAAATGCATCATTTGGGCCCCAGTACAACCAAAGAGGACTGGGGCCCCTGCCTCAACCCGGGTTTTCCCCTCAGGTTTCTTCCCAGGGTTTCCCTTTCCCTTTTAGGTAGTTTTTCCTACCCCCGGGGGTTCGGGATTTCTTGCTCTTTGGGGTTTTAGTCTCGGGGACCTTTCACCCTCGCGGGAGGCAAAAAACCCGGAAGCATCCCTGTTTTAGGGAAAGGAAAAGAGGAAGGCAAAAAACCCGAAAAAAACCCGAAGCTTTTGGTTTTTGTGGACCTGGTTTAAAAAGGGGTTTTCTTTTTCGCCTGATACCCTTTTGGTTAGGGGAAACTGTAAAGCCCTCTGTGCAACGGGTGATGGGAAAAAAGGGGTTTAAAAAAACAAAGTGATTGATTTTAAAACACACCAATGGGCCCGGTTCTTTTGATGTTTTTCACACAGGAAAACCATGTTTAAAAAATTCCTACTCCCGAAGGGAACAGAGGGGAAAATCACAAGCAAGAGGGGCCACCACTCCCCCCTTTTTGAGGAGATTTTCCCCCCTTATCAAAACTAAAAAAAAACACCAAAACCCCCCCGGAGAGAATCTTTTTCCCCCTGCTTGATTGGGGGAAGATCGTAAAATCAAGGCGGTACTCCTGCTCTGATTTTGGAAGAGTTTCTTAACAGGGCCCACAAAAGTGAGAATCCTCATCTTTCTGACAGCAAGATTAAAATTTCCATCATTTAAATTCTCAAAAAATCATAGAACACTCAGTAATCCTATTGTTTCACTTGAATAACTTGCAGAGGAAAGGAACGTTTTAAAAAGTTCATCTTTTACTTTCTGAAACGTGTTCACGGTCAGTTTGGTGTGATTTTTTTAGCTTCTATTTTTAAATTGGATTACCTGGATTGCCCTTATGGTTGAATATCCCGGGAGGTGGTTTTTACGGGTGGTACTGATTTTCCCTGCAGTTTTTATGGAATGAGCTAGTAGACACAACATTATAGACAAGATGGGGTGATGATCGTTTTTTACCATTTTTTTGGGTGGTACTTTTTTTTTTTAAATGATTTTTTAAAAATAGATTAGTTATTTTAGCCATTTAAGGGTTTTTAATTTTTTTTTCCCGGTTAAATTTTAAATTTTCCCTTTTGCCAAAAAAAGAAAAAAATAAAAAATTTAAAAAATAAAATAAATTTAATTTGTTTTTTCATAACCTGGGAGGAAGTCGCACGGGAGAAGAGACGGTGAGGGACCGTAGAGAGGAGCTACGGCGTGATCAGGGTCGTCGTCAGACGGTCGTGAGGCAACCCCGAAAATTTTTAGGGGGGGGGCAACACGGCATGATGACGGGGCTGACGGAGGAGAAAAGGGGGCGGATCCAGAAGGCACCCAGGCAGGGGTACACCGCCCTGTACGTCCTGTGGGATGCCTCAAAACAGAGAGGGTGAGGGTAGGCATTCAGCAAGGACGGGTGGTGGAGCTTTCACCAGGCCTCCTATCCGTCTCCACAGCCCGGTTCGGCCTGTCCAGCTCCACGCACCAAGCCTCACGGTGTGCGTCGCCAGCCAGTCCGGCCTGTCCCTGCTCCACGCACCAAGCCTCGGGGTGCGTCGACAGCCAGCCCGGCCGGTTCCTGCTCCACGCACCCAAGCCTACGTGTGGTCGGACAGCCCAGCCGCCTGTCCCGGCTCCACGCACCAAGCCTACGGTGTTGCGTCGACACCAAGCCCGGCTGTCTGTATTTGACGCTTTAACTAATTAAAGTCAGTTTGTTCTGACGCTGCGCTTGGTCTACTCCTTACCTCGACATTGACAGGAGCCGTATGCACTGACAGGATCCAAAGATTGGCATCAGTGAAGATGGAAGTCTGCAGCAAAACACTGGAGCTGAATGTCAAAAATTAAAGATGAAGAGAGGAGGAGAAGATTGGAAATCTGTTGCTCATGGTAAGAGCAGGTTCTTTAGTGATCATATATTCGAACCACCTCACCTGCGATCATGGAAAATACTTCAATTTATGTATAATTAAGTCTACTAAAATGTATCGGCACAATAAACGACGATTAAAATATGCCAAGCAAGCATCTAGGCAATGAGTTGATGTTGACTAGCAAGGAATTGGTCTGCTAGGGGATACTAAAGGTAAATAGATTAATGACATTGTAAAATTAACGATTCAATTAAAAAAAAAAAATCCCGGGATATAGGGTTATGTGCTTGCTCAAGGGAACATCGACTGATTTTCACTTAGTCAGCTCGGGGATTCGAACCAGCATAACCTTTCAGTTACTTCTGCCAAGGCGTGAAAGCCAGTTACAAGTCAATAATGATATTAACAAAATTAAGTGTTCTAAAGTATGATTCAGACAGGAAGCGAAAAGACAAAGAATCCAAGTGACTAAGTGGAAAAAATCAGTCGATGTGGCCTTTGAGCAAGGCCACATAAACCTAGATCTTGAATTTTTTTTTTTAATGAATCGGAATTTCACATGTAATTAAATCTATTTACTTTAGTATCTCCACTAGCAGACCAATTCTTGCGAGTCCAACATTCAACTCATTGCCTAATGCTTGCTGGATATTTTAACGTCTTTATGGTGTCAGATAAACATTTTAGTAGACTTCAGTATACATAAATTGAAGATTTTAATGAGTCGCAGGTGAGGTGTTCTTATATATGCCCTAAAGAACGCTCTTACATGAGAAACAGATTTCCCAATCTTTACTCCTCGCTTCATCTTAATGTTGAACTTCAGCTCCAGTGTTTGACTGAGGACTTCCAGTCACTGATGCCATCTTGGATCCGTTTGCAGTTGCATACTGGGCTCTGTCAAGTCGGAAAAGATTTAAGAGCGTGGCCAAGAGAGACGCAAGACCCAAGGCGCCCCAGCGTGATGAACAAACAGGACTAATTAGTTAAAGGCAAACACAGGAAGGCCGGGGCTGGGCTGTGACGCACAACCGTAGGCTGTGGTGGAGCAGGGGGAAAGGCAGGCTCGGGCTGTCGACGCAACGTAGCTTGGTTGTGGCGTGGAGCAGGACAGCAGGGCTGGGCGCGACGACACACCGTAGGTTGGTGCGTGGAGCAGGGACAGGCCGGACTGGGCTGGCGACGCCACACCGTAGGCTTGGTGCGTGGAGCAGGGACAGGCCGAACCGGGCTGTGGAGACGGATAGGAGGCCCTGGAGTTGAAGAGCGGCCCACCACCCGTCCTGGCTGAATGCCTACCCTCACACACTCTGTGTGAGGCATCCGCACAGGACGTACAGGGCGGTGTACCCTGGCCTGGTGGCCTTCTGGATCCGCCCCCCTTTTCTCCTCCGTCAGCCCCGTCGTCCATGCCGTGTGCCCCCCCCTAAAAATTTTCTGGGGTTGCCTCACGACCCGTCTGACGACGACCCTGATCACGCCGTAGCTCCTCTCTACGGCGCGCCTCCACCGTCTCTTCTCCCGGCGCTTCCTCCCATGTCCAGCCCAAGAGCTGCCCCTGAACACGCTGCTTGGTCGTTGCATGGTGGGTTTTTCTGTCAAGGTCGAGGTAAGAGTAGACCAAGGCGCAGCGTGATGAACAAACATGACTTTAATTAGTTTAAAGCATCAAAATACAAAACAAAACACGACTCGTGACCTCCACGGTATCAATGACCGAACACGGAACAAAAACCCCCAACCACAAAGGGAAAACATACAGTTTAAATATGGCTCCCCAATCAGAGACAACCAGCCAACAGCTGACACTCGTTGCCTCTGATTGGGAGTCACTCAGGCAAACATAGAATACAACAAACTAGAATGAACACCAACATAGAAATACACACATAGAAATGAACACACCCTGGCTCAACATAATGAGTCCCAGAGCCAGGTGTGTGACAGCTCCACTGTCACAATCAGGACCCAGTGACTGTAGGTTTGGACTCAGTGTGGAAGGAGAGAGGCAGGCTGGGTTTGTACTAACTGTTAATTTGTAAACTCTGGACAGATTTGAACAATTGCTGCCTAAATGCTGTGGTGCTTACTAAACACAACAGGAAATATTGTGGTTAGATGTGGGCCATCACATGAATTTTCAGCTCTTTCACTCTGAATATTCATATCAATGAATCACCCTCAAATGGACCATCAATACCAGAGTTCTACAATACTATATACATAATCAACTGGACATTACAACAGCCTGAACCTCAATATCGTCCTGGGCATATATTGAACTCTAACAATGGGGGATGGAAAGGGTCTGTTGAAATGAATACTGTAGTGGTGTGAGAAAGGTAACACAAGCTTCCTCTCTAATTCCACTCCCCAATAGTAAGTGGAAACACTTAAAAATGGGAAAAAAATACCAATAATATATTTGTTGTTTTATTTAATTGTTACCTAAGAAGAAAACCTGTCTAAGTCCTTTATACTGAAAAAATATATTCATATGCATTATAGAAAATAATGGGGACTAGGAAATTAGATTGTTCCAATTGTGATGTGTAGAGGTGTAGTGACATGTTTTGACTAGATACATAATATAGAAGAGAAATTGGCTCAGTTCAAAGGTTTCTAGTAAAAAAAAAGCATTTGGTTGCTGTGTTCAAAAGGCATATTTTGTATTTATATTGCATTTTTTAATTTAACTTTCATATGAACATTTTCCCCAGTGATTAAAAACACAGTGCTAAAGGTTTTAAAACAGAAGCTGCCGTATGCATGTAGATTACGTCACCATAATCAAGCACTGGGAGAAGCGTTGCTTGAACAATCTTCCTTCTACTTTTCTTAAGTGAAGGAGGATTTATTTCTATACCTAGTTATTTTTGGCAACTGAGCAAATTGTAGGTCTTATGAGCGGAAACTTGAAGGCTGTGAGACTTTTGCGCAACTTCCCGCGCGCGTTTCCAGTGAACACTGAGGCTGTACTCTTCCAGTTTTAGATAGCTTTTTATTTCTATGATATAGCCTACAGTAGCCTATATGTGGTGTTCAATGCAGGCCTACATTGCAGGACACTTTAAAATACGTTTTTTACAGGGCTTGACATGTAAAAACGTTTTTTACAGGGCTTGACACATTTTTACAGGGCTAGACACGTTTTTTTATGAAGGGCTTGACATGAATTCTTGATATTTTTTACTTGGTTTGTAACACCATGGGCCAAATAGGTGACTGTACATTGTATTGTGTTGTATGATGCAAGAAACCACTTTACAAAATAATATTAATTATTATTACCATACAGAGAATTAGACAATGTAGGCTACCCCTCTGCTTATTGGCTTATTTGCATATTCAAGCCTGTCTCAAAATACAACACTGCCTCTTTAAGTAAGACATAAGCTTTTTATCTGACTGGCTTTTCAAAGACAGCTTGAAATGTAGTGTAGTGTATTAAGATTATGTCTTTGTTAAATGTTTTTCATGAAGAAATGGAATGTTGGTTATGTTAGTATCAAAAGGCAATGTTTAGTATAATGTCATATACAATAGACAGGAAGTGTGTGTTGTAGACAGGGGAGACTGGTGATTGGCCAGAAGAGGTCAGTTTCATTGTTTATAAATAAGGGGGTTAGGCGAGGAAGACGTCAGAACGGCCATGGCAATCTGAGGAGCCGTTCTCCAGACCTCGCGAGTCTGTTACTCATGCTGAAGCTTGTGGTCTGAATAAACCTTATGATCAACGTTCAGTATGAGCAGACTCCTTTTGTTCATCAGCAATAATTGCCACCACTCACTCGATACGACAAATGGCGAGCTTGCCAGGAGATGGTTATGCAATCCTTCTTTGCTGCATTTGGAGTCGCCAAGCTAACTCAAGCTAACTTCGGTCTGGAGTCATGACCCGACTAAATACAGCTAAGTTGTTGGTTTTGTTACTGCTTGTGTACACTGGAGGAATGTACCATTGTGACCGTGCCTCAGGTGGTGTTTTTGCTGATGACTGGGGTCTGGCTAATCATTATACAAATTTTAAAAATAGCGCAAAAGTGGTTAGAGTTTAGGGATTGTTTATAGAGATGTGTTGCTTGAATAGTAAGTCAAGAACAGTCGGGGCCAAGATATGTATACAATTTTTAGAGCATTGCAGGTTTAGATAAGCCCTCGTGACGAACGAGGCGACCACCAGGGTGGGCCAAAATCCTGGCAACGCATTATGAGTTTCAGGTTCAGTCTGGGACTGGGGGTTGGTGGGGACATTTCTTGGGGATGGCTTACTCAACTTCTGTTCGACGGGACATTTGCATTGGGGGGGATCGCTCGTAGAAATAGCCATACCCACGGCAAAATAAATTTAGGACAAACGAAACGGTAATCAATTAAAGACGCAATGCGGGTTTTGTTACATGTTGTAGGCCGCAGTTAGCTAAAGGCTAATGCTAACGGCTAATTGCTAAATGCTAAATGTGTGTTTGTCACAGTGTACCCAATGCTAAAGGCTAATTGCTAAGGCTAATTGCTAAATGCTAATTGTGTTGCATGCTACATGATAACTTTAACCTTAGAGGTCCACTGCGATGGATTCAAGCCTCTTAAAACTTGTTTGTATGTGGTGGAACTGAAAGTTCTACGCAAATGTGAGCTCTGTTATGTGTAATTGTGTGAGTATAAGGTATAAAATAGTGACGCTGTAGCGTAATGCTATCGTTGTGTGGTAAGCATGGGCTTGAATGGATGTGCGCATGTGCATGATTTTACAAAACTACGACATGTGGTCGTGCTGAGGCCTACAAAACAAAATGGTGGGTTAAGGTCATAGGTCCCATTTGGCGTTACCCTGCAAGGGAAAATAGACAGACAGAGGAGAAATTTTAGCACGATGATTCTAGTTTAAACTGCGATTGGTTAAAGATGAAACTTGTTTTGTAACCTATTGAAGTTATAAATTAGATATATGGTAGCGGATTATAATAAATTGAATTAAATAATTAAATAACGGATTAAAATAAAAATGTTTTTTGAGCGATCTATTTAGTTCTGAGGTTAGTCTTAGAGTGAATAATGTAGAACGAACAAATATTGAATGGTTGGAAATACTCAGTAATTGCATTAACTACTAAGAGCTGTTTCTGTGTCTTTGTTCCATTGTCATGAGAGACAGGAGAGAGGGGGAGCGAAGAGATACAGGAAGTGATCACGTGATGCGGCAGAGGATCAAGTAAAAAAATAAGGTTTTGAGACTGTTACAAGATATGTGATGTTATGACAATTTTACATAGGCTTGGCAAATACTATTTCATTAAAAATTGCATTTTGGAAGCTCTGTATCACTGGGGTTTGATTACAGATGTGTTGGGAATCAAGGATGGATTGAGGATTGTTCTGTAAATTTAAGATAATCAGAGCTGATAGAGCCAGGGGTTTATGGGAATTGGAGTAATGATAGGGTTAGAGGCTTTGTTTTTGGGGGGATTGCTTTGAAGTTGACTAACTACATTTACTTGCATTTGATGGGTTGTGGTAAGATAGTTAACACTAATTGATAAATTGGTGATATAGGAATAAAAAATTGGTTTTAAATTATTCATAATTTTTAATGGAGTTTTTAATTGGTTTTTATTTTTAATTAAATGGTTTTTGAATAAGGCATTTAATTGAATTTTTTAATATTCATATTTTATTTGATTTGATTTTTGGGGAGGATTTTTAGGGTTATATTAATAATTTAAGGGGGGAAGCCTTAGGCTATACAGTCTAAAATAAGCTAATTTAGAAAAACTAATGGCAGAAGTTAGTACACCTTTCTCACATACGGATTCAGAAAAAGTACAGCTTAGGGATGTTTATCCTCAGCTTTCAGTGATTATCCAGCAGGGTGATTATGGCATCAGAGATGAAGACGAATACAAGCAGAAACGACGATAAAGATTAATCCAAAACTCCAGAAGGAAGAAAAACCGAGATGTCTGGGAAGTTAAAGAAGATGAGAGTGATGATGAAGAGGTCATGCATGGGTGGATATGACTCTGTGATCAGAAGGAAGTTGGCAAGAGAGAAACGAAGAAGGATACACGAGATTTGATCTCTGATGAAAGTTGAACGAAGAAGGAGACAAGAGATTCGAGTTCTGATGAAGAAAGCGATGAAGATTTGGAGATTAAAGGTGCTTTATGTTCGAGGATTTTATCCTACAATGACTGACAAAGAAGAAATAGGAGATATAGACCGAGGCGTATCAGGCCTGGAGGAAGCGACGACTTTGGGAGAGGTAAGAGAGCTAGAGGAACAGCTCGAGACGCTGAAGATACAGAGGAAGACAAAGGAGCAAGTGAAGATCACCTGTTAGTGTCGAGAAGAGACGAAGGGGGGGTGCCAGCTGAGAGCATCGATTAGAGAAGAAGAGAAAATAGCTAACAATTGAAGTAAAAACAACCGACCATTAGAAGTGATAGTGAATAGGGGAAAACTTATCTGGGTTCAGCCTAAAGAGGTTAAACATCTCACTAATTGCTAACTAATTAGGATAGGGATTTGAGGTAGTAAAACAGTTAATCAAAATAGACATACTAATATTAGAAGATACTGTTATTGCAGTGTTGGGAAGAGAATTGAATTGTACAATAAGATGTACACTAGACGACTGTCTATTAAGACAATCTGTCTACAAAGTTAAAAGGGGTGACTGTTTATTCTGGGTTACATTCTTACACTAAGAGATTTCAGGCTAGGCTAGGATGTGTTTAGTCGTTTGCCAAGTGTGTGTAAAAAGTCAAAGGCAGTTGGGAACTTCCCCAATCACATATTCTAACATTTGGTGGTAAAGGGATTTTGTAAATATATCAGTGGAAAAAGGTTTAAATGTTATGAGAGAAAAGATTAGATTAAAATAAGTTAGGAGTAGATTAGGGTTGAAGGAACTCTGAGACAGAAGCTAAGTTTCAAAGTTAGTAGTAAGAGAGAGAACAATGGTGAATGACACTGTAGAGTAGGGAGATCAAGGTAATTATAGGTGTATTTTTTATAATCAAAAGTTTGAAAATCAGGGATTAGAGAAAGGACTGAGAGTGGGGAAAAAGTGACACTAGTGGTGATAGATGGAAGTACAAGTAAAGAGGTCAAAGTCTTAGGGGAAAACGGGGGAAAATTAGGAGTAACTAAGGACATTAACACTTCAGTTTATTAGAACAACAGGGAGAAGCAATTGAACTCTTTCAACATTGATAGTTATTAAAGTCATAAATATATCGCATTTGATTATAAGGGAACCAATACAGCACCAATTTTAGGGGAAAAATACTTATTAGGGTTAGGATGGGGACGTTTCTCCCATATGGAGAGATAATTATGGAGAATAAGTATTGTTATCAGGACCAGGAGTAGAAGCTGTTGCACCTAGTCAAAGGAGGGATAGTTTGTACAACGATATGAAGTGGAAGAGGTTAGGAGTGACTGTTCACTTATTTTGCGTAATGTTACAGAGAAAGGTCAGGGAGAATATATGTATGCTTATTTAGGGCAAGCATTAGAAGTTGTTCCGGTTAAGAATTATGGGTTAAAAGGCTATGTAATTCGTAAAGTGATGCCTATGATGGAAGATTTCAAATCTGTTGAAGTTTCGCAGTCACCGAGGGAGTTCAGGAGTAGATTACAGTAGCCACTCCAACAGTAGATAATACACAGAGGATATCGGTAGCTTTCCTACTAGAAGTAATTAAGGTTAATACATCAGCTAAATCAACTACTTTAATGGTAACTTTGGAAGGGATTAATGATACGATGTAGGGAGTATGGCATCGACAACAACTGTTCTGAAATTAAAGGGGGTTAGCAAGAAGGACTCAGGGGTTTATGTTACGGATGGAGAGTGCTGTCAATGATAGTACGAATGGGGTTAAAATAGGAGAACAGAGAGTAGTAGAGAGAATATAGATTCATCATGAAAGGACAGGATGGGGTCTTTGATTTTAATGATGGACAAGGAGAGGTATCTGATCAGTACCGCTCGTTCTTCTGTTGTGGAAATTAGAGATAGATTAACTCATTCTGTAAGATCAGTGAGGAATCTTGAGGGTCCATGTCTGTTGAGAATTCCAGCACCAAACATGTTAGACGGTCGCGCGGCCTCTATCAGGTATGGTTCAGTCTTATGCTTTGTCATGACTGTGGTATCAGCAACAGTCATTGACAGATAAAATAATGTCGTTGTCAGAACAGTGGTTTAAGCCTAGGGATAGGTGGAATTGGGTTAAGTGAATTAATTTGGGTGCATTTGTTAGATGGAAAGGAAATCAGGTAACAACGGAACCCTGAAGTATTCAGGTGAAACATTGAGGGCTAAAAGTTATTTTTGTTCTAATAAAACATATGAGGTAAAGGGTATGTTTATGGGAATATCAGAGTGTGATGTTATATGATAACTTTGGATAAGCATGAACATAAGGTTAGAGATGACAAATATGATGTAATTTTTGTGGACCAGGTAGTAGAACAGCAGGACTTTGATGGTTAAAAGATTAGCTTTTGCCTGACAATGTGACTATGGGGAATTTTAGAGATATTTAGAGGGGGTTTGTGATGATAAAGTATATTTATTCTTACATTATGGATGGACAGGATTTGGTTACATGTCAACGTTGAAGCTTCCATATGAGGTTTTATCATTATAAGAGGGATAGCACCGGACACAGCTAAATCTAGGGTTAAAAGGGTGACATGGCGACATGTGATAGGCTTCAAGCCTATCATTGAAGGATTGGGAGATCTGGGAAGACTTGGTTGCAAAATCAGTTAGGCCCAGTAGGGGCAGTGATGGGTCAGATTTTAGTTTCAGCTTTGATAACACTGTGAATTTGTTACTTACCTTTGAGAAAGTTATGATATTGAGATAGGTTGGAGAGTGATGCCTGGAGACAACACTCAGATGTCGGTGTTGACTGTTCCTGATCTGGAGGAAGATGGATGGACTACTGATGGATAAATATCATTTTTGATTATTTGATGATTTTTCAAAAAAAAATTCAATATTAGGGTGATGTTGGTATGATTTATGAATCAAAGGGGGGAATAGGGTTATGTGATTCATACATCATTTATAGATCATTTCTATATTCTTAGTTGATATTGATGTTCAATTTGAAAGTGTTTTTTTTGGAAAAGATACTGTTTGGTTTCTTTTCTTTTCTTCCAGACGCATTTGGGGGAACATGTGGAGATTGAAATACTCAAACAAAGACAATATGAAGGGACAATATGACTGGAGGAGATGAAACAAGGAGGGTGTGGCTGATTCCATCATCAACAATCCATTGGAAGTCGGGACTACAGGGATATGAAGTGTAGTGGACTACATTCCAGTGTTTGCAATGAAATATAGACATGTGTAATACATAATTGTGTAATAGCCTCAGGGATTAATTTGGTAGAATCATGTTTGATGTTAGGATCTTAGATGTTTTTGTTTATTTCGGTGAATGCTTAGGGACAGAAGGTCTAGGCAGGGAGAGTTCCACTTGTACGGTCCAATGGGTTGACCAGCCTTGCAAGTGGATGTTTATGGATAGGATTTTGTTTGCAGGGGCTTACATGTGTATTTAATTGCATCATAGTTTCAAATGCATTTACATGGTTAATGAGGTTATCTGGAGTACCGACGGTGGTTGCCTGGGGCAGAGGGACCGTGAGAGAATTTTACTGTCTTGATTGATATGGATGGATGGCTGCCAGACAGTTTTTCGCTCTTACACTCCATAGAGATTTGTTCATATTTCATAGTAATGTATTCACACTTCATAAACAGTTATTTCATAGAAAGGTATTTACACTCTAGAGAAGAATGTTTTTGGTTTAAGGTTAAAGATACTCAATAAGATAAATTGTTACTGGTCATAATCCTATTGTTGTCGAGACTTTTTAGTTTTGTCTCGAAGGGGGGAATATGTAGTGTATTAAGATTATGTCTTTGTTAAATGTTTTTCATGAAGAAATGGAATGTTGGTTATGTTAGTATCAAAAGGCAATGTTTAGTATAATGTCATATACAATAGACAGGAAGTGTGTGTTGTAGACAGGGGAGACTGGTGATTGGCCAGAGGAGGGAGTTTCATTGTTTATAAATAAGGGGGTTAGGCGAGGAAGACGTCAGAACGGCCATGGCAATCTGAGGAGCCGTTCTCCAGACCTCGCGAGTCTGTTACTCATGCTGAAGCTTGTGGTCTGAATAAACCTTATGATCAACGTTCAGTATGAGCAGACTCCTTTTGTTCATCAGCAATAATTGCCACCACTCACTCGATACGACAGTAGCCTACTGTCACGATCGTCTTCCAAATGAGTAGACCAAAGCGCAGCGTTGCGAGTGAACATGATGACTTTAATGATAAAGCACGTAAATACAAAACAAAAGACGACAGTGAAGTCCTACAGTGACAAAAACTAAACAGCAACAAAAACCCACAAACACAAGGTGAAAAACACACAGATTATATATGGCTCCCAATCAGAGATAACGAGCCGACAGCTGACACTCGTTACCTCCGATTGGGAGTCACCAGACCAATTACCAAAACACAAACAAATGAAACACACCCCTACCCAACACCACCAAATGAAATACACCCTGACTCATATACACAGTCCCGGAGCCAGAGTGTGACAGTACCCCCCCCCCAAAGGCGCGGACTCCGACCGCGCCTAGCCCAAAAAATGGGGGGGCTGGGTGGGTGTTGCTCCTCGGAGGCGGCTCTGGCACTGGTCGTGGTCCCCACCCCACCATAGTCACTACCCGCTTTAGTAGCCTCCTCCTACTGACCACCCTACAACTTAACCCACCTGGATTAAGGGGCAGCACCGGACTAAGAGGCAGCACCAAACTAAGGGGCAGCACCGGACTAAGGGGCAGCACCGGACTAAGGGGCAGCACCGGACTAAATGGCGGATCCTGGCTGGCTGGCTCTGGCGGATCCTGGCTGGCTGGCGGATCCTGGCTGGACGGCTCTGGCGGATCCTGGCTGGACGGCTCTGGCGGATCCCGGCTGGACGGCTCTGGCGGATCCCGGCTGGACGGCTCTGGCGAATCCCGGCTGGACGGCTCTGGCGGATCCCGGCTGGACGGCTCTGGCGGATCCCGGCTGGACGGCTCTGGCGGATCCTGGCTGGACGGCTCTGGTGGATCCTGGCTGGACGGCTCTGGCGGATCCTGGCTGGACGGCTCTGGCGGATCCCGGCTGGACGGCTCTGGCGGATCCCGGCTGGACGGCTCTGGCGGATCCTGGCTGGACGGCTCATGGCTGGCTGACGGATCTGGCTGCTCATGGCTGGCTGACGGATCTGGCTGCTCATGGCTGGCTGACGGATCTGGCTGCTCATGGCTGGCTGACGGATCTGGCTGCTCATGGCTGGCTGACGGATCTGGCTGCTCATGGCTAGCTGACGGATCTGGCTGCTCATGGCTGGCTGACGGATCTGGCTGCTCATGGCTGGCTGACGGATCTGGCTGCTCATGGCTGGCTGACGGATCTGGCTGCTCATGGCTGGCTGACGGATCTGGCTGCTCATGGCTGGCCGACGGATCTGGCTGCTCATGGCTGGCCGAAGGCTCTGGCTGATCCTGTCTGGCGGAAGGCTCTGGCTGATCCGGTCTGGCGGAAGGCTCTGGCTGATCCTGTCTGGCGGAAGGCTCTGGCTGATCCTGTCTGGCGGAAGGCTCTGGCTGATCCTGTCTGGCGGAAGGCTCTGGCTGATCCTGTCTGGCGGAAGGCTCTGGCTGATCCTGTCTGGCGGAAGGCTTTAGCGGCTCCGGTCTGGCGGACGGCTCTGAAGGCTCATGGCAGACGGGCGGCTTATGCAGCGCTTGGCAGACAGACAGTTCAGACGGCGTTGGGCAGACAGGCAGTTCAGGCGCCGTTGGGCAGACGGGCAGTTCAAGCGCCGTTGGGCCGACGGGCAGTTCAGGCGCCGTTGGGCAGACGGGCAGTTCAGGCGCCGTTGGGCAGACGGGCAGTTCAGGCGCCGTTGGGCAGACGGGCAGTTCAGGCACCGCTGGGCAGACGGCAGACTCTGGCCGGCCGAGACGCACTATAGGCCTGGTGCGTGGTGCCGGAACTGGTGGTCCCGGGCTGAGGACACGCATCTCAGGGCTAGTGCGGGGAGCAGGAACAGGGCATGCTGGACCCTGGGAACGCACATAAGGCCTAGTGCGTGGTGCCGGAACTGGTGGTCCCGGGCTGAGGACACGCATCTCAGGGCTAGTGCGGGGAGCAGGAACAGGGCATGCTGGACCCTGGGAACGCACATAAGGCCTAGTGCGTGGTGCCGGAACTGGTGGTCCCGGGCTGAGGACACGCATCTCAGGGCTAGTGCGGGGAGCAGCAACAGGGCGCACAGGACTCTGGGGACACACAGGAGGCTTGGTGCGTGGTGTAGGCACTGGTGGTACTGGGCTGGAGCGGGGAGGTGGCGCCGGAAATACCGGACCGTGCAGGCGTACTGGCTCCCTTGAGCACTGAGCCTGCCCAACCTTACCTGGTTGTATACTCCCCGTCGCCCGACCAGTACGGGAAGGAGGAATAACCCGCACCGGGCTATGTGGGCGAACCGGGGACACCATGCGTAAGGCGGGTGCCATGTAAGCCGGCCCGAGGAGACGCACTGGTGACCGGATGCGTGGGGCCGGCTTCATGACATCCGGCTCAATGCTCAATCTAGCCCGGCCGATACGTGGAGCTGGAATGTACCGAACCGGGCTATGCACGCGTACAGGAGACACCATGCGCTCAACTGCGTAACACGGTGTCTGCCCGTACTCTCGCTCTCCACGGTAAGTACAGGGAGTAGGCGCAGGTCTCCTACCTGACTTCGCCACACTCCCTTTAAGCCCCCCCCCAAGAAATTTTTGGGTAGTACTCTCGGGCTTCCAGCCTTGCCTCCGTGCTGCCTCCTCATATCGCCTCCTCTCGGCTTTAGCTGCCTCCAGCTCTTCCCGAGGGCGGCGATATTCTCCCGGTTGTGCCCAAGGACCCTTTCCATCCAATATCTCCTCCCATGTCCATGAATCCTTTGGAGGCGTCCATAAATCCTGTGTAGGTAGGTCCTGTTGCCGCTTTACACGCTGCTTGGTCCTTTGATGGTGGGTTTTTCTGTCACGATCGTCTTCCAAATGAGTAGACCAAAGCGCAGCGTTGCGAGTGAACATGATGACTTTAATGATAAAGCACGTAAATACAAAACAAAAGACGACAGTGAAGTCCTACAGTGACAAAAACTAAACAGGAACAAAAACCCACAAACACAAGGTGAAAAACACACAGATTATATATGGCTCCCAATCAGAGATAACGAGCCGACAGCTGACACTCGTTACCTCCGATTGGGAGTCACCAGACCAATTACCAAAACACAAACAAATGAAACACACCCCTACCCAACACCACCAAATGAAATACACCCTGACTCATATACACAGTCCCGGAGCCAGAGTGTGACACCTACACGTTTTGTTCTCTTGTAGGAAGCAGTAACTCCCCATTGCTGACCTATACTTATGTATAACTGGGCTAATAACTCGCTAACTAGCAAAGAATATCAACAAATGTGCAGACGCGCGGCTCTGCGGTCTGATCTGAACTGCGCATTCACTCGCAGGTGATTGAAAGACCGCTCGTGGCCTACTCCCGTCAATAGAATTCTACTCGGTTCGGACTGGCTCTGCCTACAACAAAATCACAAACTCAATCTTGCAAAGTTGTATATTTTTTGGTTTGTTGCATTCAAAAGGGGCTGATATAATATCGATTCAATCACAGAAAAAACGATCTACATGGCATTTCTTCTTCTCTGCAGTCCTGGAGGAAGTGTGCGGCCGCGCAGCTTAGAGGGAACATTGCCTGCAGCACACCTTTCATATTGTAATGATCCGGGCTGGGTCATAAAGGAAAAAGAGACGGACACCAGGTGTGCAGGGCAGAACACAGGTTTATTCCTAAACTGGGCTATTGTTCAGGCCACAGCACACGCCGCTAAATTCCGAACGTACACAAATACACAATGTCAAGTTAAGGGCAGACTCATAGGAGCAGATCAGGATCCCGAATAGAAAAAAAGAGAGAGATGAGACAGTAACCCCGATTTATGCATTTCAAAACCCTGCGGGATTACCAATCATGCACCCCAACCTTTCCGCCTGTCCTGGCATATTTAACCCCTGCTAGCACCCATGAAAACAATAACGCACCCACGAACACGGAACACAATACCGGGTCGTTACAATATTATTGAAGAATCTAGATTTGATAACGTCATTAAGCAAGCACACATTGTGCCCGTTAGATAGTTTTTGAGCCAATTGCAAGATGCCTGATCTAGGCTTATTTCAGACAACCTTAGAAAAAGTAAGAAATGATCAACTGTATCAAATGCCTTCTACAGGTCAATAAATAAAGCAGCGCAATGATTTTTGTGGTCTAAACCACAGGTGTCAAACTCATTCCATGGCGCCTCCCTTGTACTTGATTGATCAATTAAGGTCACTAATTCGTAAGGAACTCCCAAACCTGGTTGTCTAGGTTTTAATTGTAAGGAAAAACCAAAAACCTGCAGATACAAGGCCCTCCATGGAATGAGTTTGACACCCCTGGTAAACAATATAGCACCTCATCTAGTGTAGCCGCTGAAAAATATGTCCAGGTCTAAAACCAGATTGGAAGAAATGAAAACCACACTCCGTGGAATATTCTTTCAGGTTTAATGTCTTCTTTTTTAGCAGCAGAGGTCAAAACAAATGGAGGCGGCCTTCCTCAGTGTTTGGAGAACAACAGACATCCACCATATTGATAGATGACGTCATATTGTTGTACTGATTATTTATTTCTTTACAATCAATCATGATTTACATTCATTATTTACAATCATTTACATGCATCACAATCATCATTCACAATCATTATTTACAATCATTGTGCAGTTTTGTCACACAACACAATGCCACAGATGTCTACATTTTGAGGGAGTGCACAATTGGCATGAAGAACTGAATACAACCATAAGAACCATTCATACTGTCAGATCTAATATGGAAGAACTGAATACAACCATAAGAACCATTCATACTGTCAGATCTAATATGGAAGAACTGAATACAACCATAAGAACCATTCATACTGTCAGATCTAATATGGAAGAACTGAATACAACCATAAGAACCATTCATACTGTCAGATCTAATATGGAAGAACTGAATACAACCATAAGAACCATTCATACTGTCAGATCTAATATGGAAGAACTGAATACAACCATAAGAACCATTCATACTGTCAGATCTGTGTAATGATCATGCTGTTTAATCAGCTTCTTGATATTCCCCACCTGTCAGGTGGATTGATTATCTTGGCAAAGGAGAAATGCTCACTAACAGAGATGGAAACAAATTTGAGAGAAATAAGCTTTTTGTGCGTATGGAACATTTCTGGGATCTTTTATTTCAGCTCATGAAACATGGGACCAACACGTTACATGTCAAGTTTATATTTGTTTTCAGTATAGCTTTAGAACACAATTTACACAAATACATAGTCATTTCATTTTAATTGTCACATGCTTGGTAAACAACAGGTGAAGACTAACAGTGAAATGTTGACTTCACTACAATGGAGAACACAATACAACAATTACAATAATAGGAAAAAAGATTGTAGCACGAGGAATTAATACACGATGAGCAATGGTAGCTTGGCTATATACATGGGGTGCCAATACCTAGTCAATGGTAGCTTGGCTATATACATGGGGTGCCAATACCTAGTCAATGGTAGCTTGGCTATATACATGGGGTGCCAATACCTAGTCAATGGTAGCTTGGCTATATACATGGGGTACCAATACCTAGTCAATGGTAGCTTGGCTATATACAGTGGGGAGAACAAGTATTTGATACACTGCCGATTTTGCAGGTTTTCCTACTTACAAAGCATGTAGAGGTCTGTAATTTTTATCATAGGTACACTTCAACTGTGAGAGACGGAATCTAAAACAAAAATCCAGAAAATCACATTGTATGATTTTTAAGTAATTAATTTGCATTTTATTGCATGACATAAGTATTTGATACATCAGAAAAGCAGAACTTAATATTTGGTACAGAAACCTTTGTTTGCAATTTCAGAGATCATACATTTCCTGATTAAATAGTTTTTTCCCCCTCATCAAGCTACTCACAATACCCCATAATGTCAAAGCAAAAGACAGGTTTTTAGAAGTTTTTACTTATTTATTATTAAAACACAGAAATATCAAATTTACATGCTGATAGTCAAGTTTTTTTTATCCACAATCCAGACTACATTAAACGGTTTCCTAAAGAAAATCAAATCCAAACCTGGCCAAAAGAGCACTCTTCCTTGGCTAAATGGAGAAATCTGGAAATTGATGAAAGAACGAGATTATTATCTAAAAATAGCCCTAAGATCCAAATTAGAGCATGACAGACGTAGGTTTACCATGTTGAGAAATAAGGTGATGAAAGAAATCAGACAGGCCAAGGCAAACTTTTTTATTAACATAATTGGTGAAGCAAAGGGAAATTCTAAACTGATCTGGGAGAATCTAAAAAAGTTAACAGGGAAAGACCATAGTAACACTGCAAAAAGACTAGAAATCATGGTGAATAACAATCTAACACAGGATGCAGTCGAAATAGCAATAGCCTTCAATTCCTACTTTATTGACTCTGTCAGGGTACTGACACAGAACCCCTCCACTGGTTTCTTGTGCTCAGTGCTAGTAAATGATGCTCAACCTGTCTTCATCATAAGGGAGGTTTCTGAGTCAAAGGTAGACAAGGTGATTAGCTCACTAAAGAACTCTAAAGCCAAAGATGTGTTTGGGATGGACTCTACCTTTCTTAAAAACTACAAAGAGTCACTCATTGGCCCCATTACTAAGGTCACCAACACATCTATTGGTCTCGGGGTGTTTCCAAGGGTATGGAAGTCGGCCATAATAACGGCCATCTTTAAATCTGGCGACCCTGCTGACGTGAGTAACTACAGGCCCATTAGTATACTACCTGTGGTGTCAAAGGTTGTTGAAAAGTGTGTAGCAGAACAACTGATTGCCCACCTCAACAACAGCCCCTTCACATTACATTCCATGCAGTTTGGCTTCAGAGCAAAACACAATGCCACGAAAACCCAAACATATGGCAGCAGATCCACAAGGTCTGCCATGAGAGGTGACTGTGTAGTTCCCCTAAGGAAAAGCACCTTTAGTAAATCTGCTTTTTCTGTGAGAGCTTCCCATGTCTGGAATACACTGCCATCAGACACACACAACTGCACCACATATCACACTTTCACAAAATGCTTGAAGACATGGCTAAAGGTCAATCAGATTTGTGAACATGGTCCCTAGCTGTGTGTTGCCGCTTTCCATGTCTGTTGTCTGTAACTTGTGAGGTGTGGAAACACTTTGTTGCTTTTATGAATTTTGTTTTGCTGCTTTTTGTTCTATGTTGCTCTGTCTGTATGCTACGTCTTGCTTGTCCTATGTTGCTATGTCTGTATGCTGTGTCTTGTTCTATGTTGTTATTGTCTATATTGTAATTGTTTTTAATAACCTGCCCAGGGACTGCGGTTGAAAATTAGCCGGCTGGCTAAAACCGGCACTTTTACTGAAACGTTGATTAATGTGCACTGTCCCTGTAAAAATAAATAAACAAACTCAAACATAAGTATTCAGACCCTTTACTCAGTACTTTCTTGAAGCACCTTTGGCAGCGATTACAGCATCGAGTCGTCTTGGGTATGACGCTACAAGCTTGGCACACCTGTATTTGGGGAGTTTCTTCAATTCTTCTCTGCAAATCCTCTCAGGCTCTGTCAGGTTGGATGGGGAGCGTTGCTGCACAGCTATTTTCTGGTCTCTCCAGAGATGTTCAATCGGGTTCAAGTCTGGCTCTGGCTGGGCCAGGTGAACCTTCGACCCAGTCTGAAGTCCTGAGCGCTCTGGAGCAGGTTTTCATCAAAGATCTCTCTGTACTTTCCTCCATTCATTATTCCCTCGATCCTGACTAGTCTCCCTGCCTCTGAAAAACATCCGCACAGCATGATACTGCCATGACCATGCTACACCGTAGGCATGGTGCCAGGTTTCCTCCAGACGTGACGCTTGGCATTCAGGCCAAAGAGTTCAATCTTGGTAACATCAGACCAGAGAATCTTGTTTCAAGATGTATAGCAAAGGGTCTGGAATACTTATGTAAATACGGCATCTGTTGTTTATTTCTAATAAATTAGCAAAAATGTCTAAACCTGTTTTCGATTTGTCATTATGGGGTATTGTGTGTAGATTGATGAGGGATACAAAATAAAAATAAAATTAATATTACAATAAGGCTGTAACATATTTTTTGGTTGAAAAAGTCAAGGGGTCTGAATACTTTCAGAATGCACTGTATAGACACTAACTATTTCCCTTTAAACAGTTTGTTATATTTATGCACAAGAGAAGAGGTTGCCCAGCACAAATTCATGTACAAACATGATTTTTCATTACATATTTGTAATTTAGCAGATGCTCTTATCTAGAGCAACTTATAGGACCAATTGGGGTTAATTGCCTTGCTCAAGGCCACAATGACAGATGTTTTGACCTAGTTGGCTCGGGATTCAAACCAGCGACCTTTCAGTTACTGGCCCAACACTCTTAACCGCTAGGCTACCTGTTAAATACATAACACAATACGTGACATAAGTAGAATACAGAACACTTGAAACATTACAGGACATTTTTCATGATGGAAATTGAAATATTAAAATGTTATTGGAGAAAAAAAAAATAGTTTTTGGGAAAACCATTGAAGAGCTGGAGTTATTATGCAGTCTGATAGCAGTGGGTAGAGTGGCGTTTCGCAGGCGTTTTGTACGGGCAGTTATACAGGACAGTTTGTGGCTGTTTCTCAGGAGCCTGGTGGTGCAGTTACCTCTTCTTGGAGGGAGCAGGTCATTCAGTGGATGGTCAAGAGTGTGCATGTCCTTCACCAGGTGCACTGCAGTCTGTTCTCTCCTGCTCTGCAGTGACGGGAGCTGTGGTTGGACTGCTCCACCTCTGGAGATGATCCTCAAGGCCCTCCTCTGCACCCTGTCTAGTTGGGCCTGCTGCTTTTTACTGCATCCAACTAACAGCACTCCACCATATTCCAGACAAGGCCTGGCCAGTGTAGTATAGACTGTGACCAGATCTTCAGTAGGACATTACAGGCAAGAACAGTCAAAAAGGTTTTCTAAATGTGCCAGTTGGCATCACCCTCTGCCCTCTTTCGGTGGTGTAGCTGTGGAGCCAGGCTAGTAACCTTGGACACAGTTCAATGTCAGACAGATGTTGCAGGAACTTTGCGTGATCTACTCGATCAAAGGCTTTGGACACATCAGCAAGTAAAACACTCACCGTTGTTGGTTTTATGGAGTCTGTAGCTGTCAGCCAGGAGTGTGTGGTTTTCACAAGGGCGGTAGTAGTGCTGGACTTTGGGAGGTAGTCATACTGATTTGTGCACTCAGATAAAACTGTCCCCTGCGTGTAGGAGGAGTTAACAATGTGTTTGATGACAAGGGCTAGATCTTCTGCATGCTCTTTTAGTAGCCAGGCTGGAATGCCATCAGGCCCACATGCTTTACGTGGGCTGAGTCTGTTCAGAGCTTGCTTTAACTGGCCAATGCTGCACAGCTCAACCTGCCTTGTAGACATGGGCAGGGTGAAGATGGCAAGAGGTGTGGTGCTTGTCCATGCCTCAGCAAAGAAGCCATTCAAAACATCAGCCACCTCGTCATCTTAAATTCCCTCGACCTGTATTCTCCCTCCTGATGTTTTCTTTGGTCCCAGTCCATTGTTAATGAAGTCCCACCATTCCTTAGGGTTTTTCTTCTTTAGGTCCTGGATTTCAGTTTTATAGTAGCTTGTCTTTGCTTCCTTGATATGCATTTGCACTGTGTTTCTGTATTTTCTCCATGTCATTGTTTCTCCCCATCTGTTGAAAATATTCTGTATTTTCCTGATGGCAGCCTTTATTCTTTCAGTCATCCAGGGCTTGTCCAGTCTTGTTGTTTTCTTATTTCTTATTGACATACATACATCAAGTGCAGTTTGAATGCAGGAGTTGAACATCTCCACCTTTGCATCAATGCTCTCCACCTCAAAAATGGCAGACCAGTCAGTACTGGCCATACATCGTGCAAAGGTCTCCTTTCTGTTCTGGGTTACCATATGTCCTTTTTTCCGCTGCACCTCTCTTCTCCCTCCTGATGTTGTGTTTGGAGAGAACAGCAGACATTTGTGATCACTGGATCTGAGAGGAGCAAGTACAGTGGGTTGTGTTGATCAGATCTAGGATGGAGTCCCCTCTGTGGTCTTGTCTTTGACCACTACCACTTCTTATGCATACGTTGGTGTCTTTTAAATTGCCCAATCTGTAGAATCTCGTCTCACAGTCAGTGCAGTGATAAGTCTTCTCTCGAGTGTGTAACCGTTGGTGTGTTTTTACGTTGCCAATCGGGAGAAACTCTTGCCATATTAAGAGCAAAAGTAAGGATTCTCTCCCGTGTGTGCTCTCTGATGACCTTGCAGATTAGCTGTTGTTTTTAGATCAGTGGTAAGCCTTCTCTCGTTTTATGTTTACCTTGGTGTCTTTGTAAATGGCCTATTTGAGAGAAATTCTTCCCACAGTCAGAGCAGGAGTAAGGCTTCTCTCTTGTATGTATACGTTCATGTGCTTTTAAATGGCCCAGTCGAAATAAACTCTTCCCACAGTCAGAGCAGGAGTAAGGCTTCTCTCCTGTGTGTGTTCTCTGATGAACTTTTAGCTCAGTTGATGTTGTGAAGCATTTTACACAGTCAGAGCAGGAGTAAGGCTTCTCCCCTGTATATAATATAATATAATAATATAATAATATAATATAATATGCCATTTAGCAGACGCTTTTATCCAAAGCGACTTACAGTCATGTGTGCATACATTTTTACATATGGGTGGTCCCGGGGATCGAACCCACTACCCTGGCGTTACAAGCGCCATGCTCTACCAATTGAGCTACAGAGGACCACATACTGTATGTATACGTTCATGTATTTTTAATTTGCACAGTTGAGCGAAACTTGCCCCACAGTCAGAGCAGGAGTAAGGCTTCTCTCCTGTGTGCATAATTTGGTGCAATGTTAAGCTTTCCTGTCAAGAGAAATCCTTCCCACGGTCAGAGCAGGAGTAAGGCTTCTCTCCTGTGTGTGTTCTCTGATGACGTTTTAGCTCAGTTGATGTTATGAAGCATTTTACACAGTCAGAGCAGGAGTAAGGCTTCTCTCCTGTGTGTGTTCTCTGATGAATTTTTAGCTCAGTTGATGTTATGAAGCATTTTACACAGTCAGAGCAGGAGTAAGGCTTCTCTCCTGTATGTATACGTTCATGTGCTTTTAAATGGCTCAGTCGAAAGAAACTCTTCCCACAGTCAGAGCAGGAGTAAGGCTTCTCTCCTGTGTGTGTTCTCTGATGAACTTTTAGCTCAGTTGATGTTATGAAGCATTTTACACAGTCAGAGCAGGAGTAAGGCTTCTCTCCTGTATGTATACGTTCATGTGCTTTTAAATGGCCCAGTCGAAAGAAACTCTTCCCACAGTCAGAGCAGGAGTAAGGCTTCTCTCCTGTGTGTGTTCTCTGATGAACTTTTAGCTCAGTTGATGTTATGAAGCATTTTACACAGTCAGAGCAGGAGTAAGGCTTCACTCCTGTATGTATACGTTCATGATTTTTTAAGGTGCCCAGTTGAGAGAAACTCGACCCACAGTCAGAGCAGGAGTAAGGCTTCTCCCCTGTATGTATACGTTGATGTATTTTTAAGCTGCCCAGTTGAGAGAAACTTGCCCCACAGTCAGAGCAGGAGTAAGGCTTCTCTCCTGTATGTATCTTTTGGTGCGATTTTAAGCTCTCCTGTCGAGAGAAAATCTTTCCACAGTCAGAGCAGGAGTAAGGCTTCTCTCCTGTATGTATACGTTCATGATATTTTAAGGTGCCCAGTCGAGAGAAACTTGACCCACAGTCAGAGCAGGAGTAAGGCTTCTCCCCTGTATGTATACGTTTATGTATTTTTAAGCTGCACAGTTGAGAGAAACTTGCCCCACAGTCAGAGCAGGAGTAAGGCTTCTCTCCTGTATGGATACGTTCATGTGCTTTTAAATGGCCAAGTCGAAAGAAACTCTTCCCACAGTCAGAGCAGGAGTAAGGCTTCTCTCCTGTGTGTGTTCTCTGATGAACTTTTAGCTCAGTTGATGTTATGAAGCATTTTACACAGTCAGAGCAGGAGTAAGGCTTCTCTCCTGTGTGCACTCTCTGATGAACGGTCAGAGCCTTTGATGTTGTGAAATTCTTCCCACAGTCAGTACAGGAATTCAGATTCTCTCCTGTGTGTATTTGTAGGTGTACTTTTAACTTTGATAGAATTGAGAAACTCGCCTCACAATGTGGGCAGTGGTGAGACCTCTTAGCTCTGTGATCTTCCTGCAGTTGCTCTCTGGATGTAGAGAATGTCTCAACATGGTGTCCTGTGTGAACAACATCAGAAAAACCAGTCAGTTGGTGTGATATACATGTCAATCAAATGTATTTAATGAAGCCCTTTTTACATCAGAAGTTGTCACAAAGTGCTTTATAGAAACCCAGCCTAAAACCCCAAAGAGCAAGCTATGCAGATGTAGAAGCCATATCATCCTCCACTCACTATCACAAGGGTTAGTGTCATCCTCCACTCACTATCACAAGGGTTAGTAACTACACAGACTCATTTAATAGAACTTTAAAACATTGGCAGTTTGTCTACTTCACTTCTTTAGTCTACTCTCTGATCACTCCAGATAGCCCAGTGAATAAAACAAATGCTGGCAATACTGGTGTCAAACCATGTAAGTGTCAGTGGCATTAAATAATATCTACCTTCTCATTGAAACAGTTCATCATGAAACAGTTATACTGCAACTTTTCATGCACATTGGGAAGTTGGAATGAACCTGCTCTTACCATGAGAAACAGATTTCCCAATCTTCTCCTCTTCTTCATCTTTAATGTTGACATTCAGCTCCAGTGTTTGACTGCAGTCTTCCAGCTTCACTGATGCCATCTGTGGACCCTGCAGTGCAAACTGGGCACCACTGTCACAATCAGGACCCAGTGACTGTAGGTTTGAACTCAGTGTGGAAGGAGAGAGGCAGGCTGGGTTTGTCCTCACTATTGATGTTACTGGCCTCAGATTTAATTCTAGTCGTACTGTAGTAACAATGAGAAACAGACACAAAGTTATTGTCCTGACAGTTCTGACACTTTCTTTATTCTCTAAAAATATATTATATTTCTTCTTAAATCATCTAATTCAGTGCTTGACTTGGACTGAAATAGGTGCCAGTACTCATTTTGGGTGCCGGTACTGTTTATATTTAGGTGCAGGAGCTCCACAATACTGTTGAGCTAACATTCTATAAGAGGAACAGGAGCTCAAGCACTAGATATTTGAGGTGCCGGTACTTAACCTATAGCAGATTTTTTCCAAATTCAGATACAGTACCAGTCAAAAGTTTTAGAACACCTATTTATCTTTATTTGTATTATTTTCTACATTGTAGATTACAAAGATTCTACAAAGCTGTCATCAAGGCAAAGGGTGGCTACTTTGAGAAATCTAAAATCTAAAATCTATTTGATTTGTTTAACACTTTTTTGGTTACTACATGATTCCATATGTGTTATTTCATAGTTTAAATGTCTTCACGATTATTCTACAATGTAGAAAATAGTAACATTTAAGAAAAACCCTTGAATGAGTAGGTGTGTCCAAACCTTTGACTGGTACAGTAAATGCATAAATGAAATAAGCCATTTAGTACAAGGTCACTGTTTGTTTTAGGCAGCACTATGTACTATTGTCCTGAATAACCTTGTAGTCACTGTATTATTTCAATCAAAAACCAATTTTATTTTCCATTCACACCATAGTAACATTTATCGATAAATACAGAAACAACTGAATGTGACTGAATATTAGTACACGTGGTCCTCTGTAGCTCAATTGGTAGAGCATGGCGCTTGTAACGGGTAGTGGATTCGATCCCCGGGACCACCCATACGTAAAAATGTATGCGCACATGACTGTAAGTCGCTTTGGATAAAAGCGTCTGCTAATGGCATATTATATTATTATTAGAAAACGTATAATCATTACATTCAGCTTCAAAACAGTAGTGCAACCCTGAAATTGTCTCTCTGCTGCACTGAAGTCCATTGACGCTGACCGAGTGGGCGGCGCCATTTTTACCAGCTCGTTAATTTTTACACAAAAAACCAAAAA
>LR778274.1:24404761-24454906 GCA_902810595.1 Coregonus sp. 'balchen'
AGCCGAAGCTAAAAGGCGCAGCACACCAAACCCTATGGAGCACTTACGAGCAATACAAATCGCAACAAAGCACGACAGTGAAAACAATCACACACAACACCTGACAAACACAACGAGAACTAAATAGGACACTAATGACACTAAATGATAACAGGTGTGACAACAATCAGACAAAAGCAAATGAACATAGAAACATGCAACGGTGGCAGCTAGTATTCCGGAGACGACGAACGCCGAAGCCTGCCCGAGCAAGGAAGAGAGGCAGCCTCGGCCGAAACCGTGACACAAGACCAAAGAGCTGTCAAAAGACACCAGAAACAAAATTGTAGACCTGCACCAGGCTGGGAAGACTGAATCTGCAATAAGTAAGCAGCTTGGTTTGAAGAAAGCAACTGTGGGAGCAATTATTAGGAAATGGAAGACATACAAGACCACTGATAATCTCCCTCGATCTGGGGCTCCACGCAAGATCTCACCCGTGGGGTCAAAATGATCACAAGAACGGTGAGCAAAAATCCCAGAACCACACGGGGGGACCTAGTGAATGACCTGCAGAGAGCTGGGACCAAAGTAACAAAGCCTACCATCAGTAACACACTACGCCGCCAGAGACTCAAATCCTGCAGTGCCAGACGTGTCCCCCTGCTTAAGCCAGTACATGTCCAGGCCCGTCTGAAGTTTGCTAGAGTGCATTTGGATGATCCAGAAGAGGATTGGGAGAATGTCATATGGTCAGATGAAACCAAAATATAACTCTTTGGTAAAAACTCAACTCGTCGTGTTTGGAGGACAAAGAATGCTGAGTTTCATCCAAAGAACACCATACCTACTGTGAAGCATGGGGGTGGAAACATCATGCTTTGGGGCTGTTTTTCTGCAAAGGGACCAGGACGACTGATCTGTGTAAAGGAAAGAATGAATGGGGCCATGTATCATGAGATTTTGAGTGAAAACCTCCTTCCATCAGCAAGGGCCTTGAAGATGAAACGTGGCTGGGTCTTTCAGCATGACAATGATCCCAAACACACCGCCCGGGCAACGAAGGAGTGGCTTCGTAAGAAGCATTTCAAGGTCCTGGAGTGGCCTAGCCAGTCTCCAGATCTCAACCCCATAGAAAATCTTTGGAGGGAGTTGAAAGTCCGTGTTGCCCAGCAACAGCCCCAAAACATCACTGCTCTAGAGGAGATCTGCATGGAGTAATGGGCCAAAATACCAGCAACAGTGTGTGAAAACCTTGTGAAGACTTACAGAAAACGTTTGACCTGTGTCATTGCCAACAAAGGGTATATAACAAAGTATTGAGAAACTTTTGTTATTGACCAAATACTTATTTTCCACCATAATGTGCAAATAAATTCATAAAAAATCCTACAATGTGATTTTCTGGATTATTTTTTCTCATTTTGTCTGTCATAGTTGACGTGTACCTATGATGAAAATTACAGGTCTCTCTCATCTTTTTAAGTGGGAGAACTTGCACAATTGGTGGCTGACTATATACTTTTTTCCCCCACTGTATGTGGCCATGTTGAGAGAAACTCTTCCAACAGTCAGAGCAGGAGTACCAGATCCCTTGATATTTTACAGATCTTCCCACAATCAGAGCAGGGAAATAGATTATCTCCTGTGTGTATTTTTAGGTGAATTTTTTTGCTTTGATAGAATTGGGAAACTCTCCTCACAATGTGGGCAGTGGTGAGACCTCTTAGCTCTGTGATCTTCCTGCTGTTGTTCTCTGGATGTAGAGAATGTCTCAACATGGTCTCCTGTGTGAACAACATCAGAAGAACCAGTCAGTTAGTATGATTTACATCAATCACATTTATTTTATAAAGCCCTTTTTACATCAGCCGTTGTCACAGAGTGCTTTACAGATACCCTAACCTAAAGTATCAGGCGTAAAAGAAACACCTAAACCAGGTCCACAGAAACCAGAAGCTTCTGGTTTTCAGGCTTTGCCTTCCTCTCTGCCTTTTCCTTGAAACACGGATGCTTCTGGTGTTTGTTGACTCTGCTGAGGGTGCAGGTACCGAGACTACAACCCCAAAGAGCAAGCAATGCAGAAGCACAGTGGCTAGGAAAAACTCCCTAGAAGGAAGGAACCTAGGAAGAAACCTAGAGAGGAACCAGGCTCTGAGCAGTGGCCAGTCCTCTTCTGGCTGTACTGGGTAACAAATGACTTAATATAAGTATGCTGTACAATACAGGGGAATAAAACTATTCTAAAGTGTTACAAGCCATATCATCCTCCACTCCCTATCACAAGGGTTAGTAACCATCAGGGCTGGGGTCAATTCCATATCAATTCAAATTTTTTAATTTGACTAATTCATCAGACACTCTTATCCAGAGTGACTTACAATAGTGCATTCATCTTAAGATAGCTGGGTGAGACAACAACGCATCACAATCGTATCAATTACATTTTCTAGGGTGTAGAAAGGGAGTAGAGTAGGGTCGTAAAGATGGTAGGTTGGAGGAGAGATGGAGAGAAAAGGAAACAAAGTAGGGGTCAGAGACTTGGAGGGGGGTTGCAGTGAGATTAGTAGGAGAACAGCCTCTAGTGAAGATAGGGTCACGCAGTGGGAGGGGACTGGGAAAGGGTGAGGTCAAAAGAGGAAAGGTGTTTCCAGTAAACCAATTTTCCTGATTGAAAAACATTGAAGAGAATTGGAATTAGAATGACAGTGTACTTCCTGAATTGACTGGAATTTAAATGGAATTGACACCAACCCTGGCAACTACACAGACTCATTTCATAGAACTTCAAAACACTGGCAGTATGTCTACTTCACTTCTTTAGTCTACTCTCTGATCACTCCAGATAGACCAGTTAATAAAACAATTGCTGACAATACTGGTGTCATCCATGCAAGTCTCAGGAGCATGAAATAACATCTATTTTATTGTCGAAACAGTTCTATAACAACTTTTCATGCACAACGATAAAACAAGCTTTGTTGTGTTGAGTTCTTCAGGGGTGTCAGAATGACAGAATGAACTTATGGAGGTCTTACTTTTGGAGATAACTCATAGATGTAGATAGTACTATAGTGGCGGGCCCAACCCCAGACTTCTCTTTTATCAACCCAAAGGTTTTACTGTCTTCTCAGGAATTCAGCCTTCTCTGTGTTGCTCCCCACATCCCCCCATTCTGAATTATGCATTATCTCACCATCCCCCATTATTAATGATGCATTATCTCACCAACCCCATTCTGAATGATGCATTATCTCACCCTCCCCCATTCTGAATGATACATTATCTCACCATCCTCCATTCTGAATGCTGCATTATCTCACCATACCCCATTCTGAATGATGCATTATCTCACCATCCCCCGTTCTGAATGATGCATTATCTCACCATCCCCCATTCTGTCACACCTCTGAGCTCCTGTTGTGAGAACATACTGTAGGTCTTATATCTGATTGGAAGTTAACTCAACAGTAATGTTGTTGATCAACAAGTCCGATTTTGAATCCAAACATGGTCAAATGGTTCTAAAAGGGTCTTAGCTTCAATGTGTCTTTCTCTTTTGTTCTTGACCTGCTGTGGTGAGAAATATACTGAGTGTACAAAACATTAGGAACACCTTCCTAATATTGAGTTGCACCCCCTTCTGCCCTCAGAAAAGCCTAACTTTGTCAGGGCATGGACTCTACAAGGTGTCGAAAGCCTTCCACAGGGATGCTGGCCCATGTTGACTCCAATGCTTTCCACAGTTGTGTCAAGTTGGCTGTCCTTTTGGTGGTGGACCGTTCTTGATACCCACGGGAAACTGTTGAAACTGCGGGAAACTGTGTTGCAGTTCTTGACACTCTAAAACGGGTGCGTCTGGTACCTACTACCATACCCTGTTCAAAGACACTTCAATATTTTTTTCACCCTCTGAATGAAACACATACACAAATAAATATTTCACCCGTCTCCTCCCCTTCATCTACACTGAAGTGGATTTAACAAGAGACATCGATAAGGGATCATAGCTTTCACCTGGTCAGTCTATGGCAGGGAAAGAAGCAGGTGTTCCTAATGTTTAATACACTCAGTGTACACTGTCTTTCTCTCTACCCCTCTCCCATGAACTATGGGCCACGACACAAGCTATGGATTATCTCTATCCCATGAGCTATGGGCCATGACACAAGCTATGGATTCTTTGTCTTTCTCTTCCTGTCTGATCATGTTTAGATACTTAATGTTTTGTTTAATGTCAGTATTGACTTGTAACTTAGGCTTCACGCCTTGGGCAGAAGGTAACTGAAAGGTTGCTGGTTCAAATCCCCGAGCAGACTAGGTGAAACATCTGTCGATGTGCCCTTGAGCAAGGCACATAACCCTAGATCCTCTGAAAATTTAAAAAATGTAAGTGAATCGTTAATTTTACAATGTCATTAAATCTATTTACCTTTAGTATTCCACTATCAGACCAATTCTTGCTAGTCAACATCAACTCATTGCCTAATGCATGCTTGCATATTTTAATCGTCTTTATGGTGTCAGATAAACATTTTAGTAGACTTCATTAATTAAATTTAAGTATTTTCATGAGTCGCAGGTGAGGTGTACTATATATATGATCACTAAAGAACCTACTCTTACCATGAGAAACAGATTTCCCAATCTTCTCCTCCTCTTCTTCATCTTTAATGTTGACATTCAGCTCCAGTGTTTGACTGCAGTCTTCCAGCTTCACTGATGCCATCTCTGGATCCTGCAGCGCAAACTGGGCACCACTGTCACAATCAGGACCCAGTGACTGTAGGTTTGGACTCAGTGTGGAAGGAGAGAGGCAGGCTGGGTTTGTACTCACTGTTAATTTGTAAAATCTGGACATATTTGAACAATTGCTGCCTAACATGCTGTGGTGCTTACTAACACAATAGGAAATATTGTGTTAGATGTGGGCCATCACATGTGAATTCTCAGCTCTTTCACTCTGAATATTCATATCAATGAATCACCCTCCAATGGACCATCAATACCAGAGTTCTACAATACTATTTACATAATCAACTGGACATTACAACAGCCTGAACTTCAATAACATTTACATTTACGTAATTTATCAGACGCTCTTCTATCCAGAGCGACTTACAAATTAGTAAGTGGAAACACTTTAAAATGGAAGAAAAAAATACAAATAATATATTTGTTGTTTTATTTAATTGTTACCTAAGAAGAAAACCTGTCTAAGTCCTTTATACTGAAAAAAATCTATTCATATGCATTATAGAAAATAATGGGGAATAGGAAATTGGATTGTCCCAATGGTGATGTGTTGAGGTGTAGTGACATGTTTTGACTAGATAAATAATATAGAAGAGAAAGTGAATAGGTGAAATGTTTCTAGTAAAAAAAAAGTTGTTGGTTGCTGTGTTCAAAAGGCATATTTTTTATTTATATTGCATTTTTTAATTTAACTTTCATATGAACATTTTCCCCAGTGATAAAACACAGTGCTAAGGGTTTTAAAACAGAAGCTGCTATCGTATCTGAAGATTATGCCTTTGTTAAATGTTTTTCATGAAGAAATGGAATGTTGGTTATGTTAGTACCCAGAGGGAATGTTTTGGGTGTAACGCCACATCCAGCAGACCGGAAGTGTCTTGGAGACTGGGGATTGGTCAGAAGAGGTCAGTTTCATTGTTTATAAATAAGGGGGTTAGGCGAGGAAGACGTCTGTGACACTCTGGCTCCACGGACCTTTATTCTTGAGCCAGGGTTGTTCATGTTCATTTGTTTTGGGTGTATTTCTATGTGGGGGTGTCTAGGTTGTTGTATTTCTATGTTGGGTGATTGTGCGTGTTTGTATTCATTGACTCCCAATCGGAGGTAACGAGTGTCAGCTGTTCGGCTCGTTATCTCTGATTGGGAGCCATATTTAAACTGTGTGGTTTTTCCTTAGTTTGTGGGTTATTGTTCCAAATGTTCTATGTTCAGTCTGTGTACTGAGGACGTCACGGTTCGTGTTTTGTTTTGTCGTGTGTTTCTTTATCAAATTAAAGTCATGTTCACTCGCTACGCTGCGCATTGGTTTCATCCTTACAACCGTCGTGACAGAATAACCCACCACAAGAGGACCAAGCGGCGTAACAAGCAGGGTGTCCAGGAGCCGACGCCCTTTCCAACTTTAGCGGATATCCACTTCAACTGGGTCAAGCCGCGTGAGGAGGAGAGAGGTTGGACTTGGGAGCAGAGGATGGAGAGTCTGGAGAGTCTGGCGAGGAAGATAGATGCCTGGTCCACGGGGAGGAGAGACCCCCAGAAAATTTTTTGGGGGGGGCTCACGACGTCGGGGCAGAAGGTGTACGGCCCGGAGGAGTGCAAGAGGTTGGCAGATATGGCCGCCAGTACAAGGGGGCTACTGGGTAAAGCAGGGAAGGAAAGTGTTGAGGCACGGCATGAGGTACTGGGGTGTGTAACCAGTTCGGTCCGGCCCGTTCCTAGTCCCGAGGTGCAGCCAGTAGTGTGTGTTCCCCGTACGGTACGGCCTGTTCCGGCCCCTCGCACTAAGTGTACGGTGCGCGTCGCCAGCCCGGTTCAGCCTGTCCCTGCACCACGTAGGAGGGATACGGTGCGCTTCGCCAGCCCGGCCCGGCCTGTTCCGGCCACTCGCACCAGGGATACGGTGCGCGTCGCCAGCCCCGCCCGGCCTGTTCCTGCTCTCCGCACTAGGCGTGAGGTGAGTCCCCAGGGTCCAGCATGCCCTGTTCCGGCTCCTCGCACTAGGCGTTATGGGAGTCCCCAGGGTCCAGCATGCCCTGTTCCGACTCCCCGCACTAGCCCTGAGATGCGTGTCCTCAGCCCGGTACCTCCAGTTCCGGCACCACGCATCGGGCCTACGGTGCGTCCCCAGGGCCAAGCATGCCCTGTTGCTTCTCCCCGCACTAGCCCTGAGATGCGTGTCCTCAGCCCGGTACCTCCAGTTCCGGCACCACGCACCAGTTCTACGATGCGCTTCAGACAGCCAGAGTCTGCCGTCTGCCCAACGGGGCCTGAACTGTCCGTCTGCCCAACGCCGTCTGAACTGCCCGTCTGCCCAACGGCGCCTGAACTGCCCGTCTGCCAAGCGCCGCAGGGGCTGCCCGTCTGCCATGAGCCTGCAAAGCCGCCCGTCTGCCATGAGCCTACAGAGCCGTCCGCCAGACCGGAGCCGCTAGAGCTCTCCGCCAGACAGGAGCAGCCAGAGCCTTCCGCCAGACAGGATCAGCCAGAGCCTTCCGCCAGACAGGATCAGCCAGAGCCTTCCGCCAGACAGGATCAGCCAGAGCCTTCCGCCAGACAGGATCAGCCAGAGCCTTCCGCCAGACAGGATCAGCCAGAGCCTTCCGCCAGACAGGATCAGCCAGATCCTTCTGCCAGACAGGATCCGCCAGAGCCAGCCAGCCAGGATCCGCCATTCAGTCTGGTGCTGCCCCTCAGTCAGGTACTGTCCCTTAGTCCGGTGCTGCCCCTTAGTCCGGTGCCGCCCCTTAATCCAGTGGGGTTTAGTTGGGGGGTGGTCATGAGGAAGGGTAGACTAAAGCGGAGAGTGACTAAGGTGGAGTGGGGACCACGACCTGGGCCAGAGCCGCCACCAGGGACAGACGCCCACCCAGACCCTCCCCTAGACTGTATGCTGGTGCGCCCGGAGGTCGCACCTTTAGGGGGGGGTAATGTGACACTCTGGCTCCACGGACCTTTATTCTTGAGCCAGGGTTGTTCATGTTCATTTGTTTTGGGTGTATTTCTATGTGGGGGTGTCTAGGTTGTTGTATTTCTATGTTGGGTGATTGTGCGTGTTTGTATTCATTGACTCCCAATCGGAGGTAACGAGTGTCAGCTGTTCGGCTCGTTATCTCTGATTGGGAGCCATATTTAAACTGTGTGGTTTTTCCTTAGTTTGTGGGTTATTGTTCCAAATGTTCTATGTTCAGTCTGTGTACTGAGGACGTCACGGTTCGTGTTTTGTTTTGTCGTGTGTTTCTTTATCAAATTAAAGTCATGTTCACTCGCTACGCTGCGCATTGGTTTCATCCTTACAACCGTCGTGACAACGTCAGAACGGCCATAGCAATCGGGAGAGCCGTTCTCCGGGTGTCATATCACCTGTCATTTATGCTGTAAACCTCGTGATTTTAATAAAAGCCTCTCACACGATGCAGCATAACGGACAGCAATAATTGCCACCACTCATCAGATACGACATAATGGCGCCCAACGTGGGGCTGGGTTTGCGTCTCTTCCTTGTTTCAGTCAATCGCCGGGCTAATTCTCTCTGAAGCATGGCCGAAAAAGGGTGAGTGTTCTTACCGCTTCGGAGTTTGTTAGATTGGATATGACTTGTGTACACTGGAGAGATGTTCCATTATGACCTGGCCTCGGTGGTGTTATTGTGGTCGACTAGAGTCTGCTAAAATTTATTCCATCGGAAACGGCAGTTAATTGGAATGTAGAGCATTAAACGGTAGGATTTAAGTATCGAAAGTGTATATTTCATTGGTAACGGGTGACAATGGTTGGTAAATTCAGATATGCGCATTCTTTAGGGCACCGTGAATCTGGAAAGACCCCCAGCGGGGGCGACTCGCAGGAGTGGGCTACAAATCCGGGCGAAGTATTAGATTTTGTCAGGTTGGTTCTGGGAACCATGAGCTGGACGGATTATATGCATGTTACATACTCATCGTATGGTTGACGAACTATAATGCATGGGGTAACCTCTCTATGATTATCCAGAACTCAAGGCAGCATAAAGTTAGGCGGGGATATGGATAATGATGGACAATGATTTGGCCACGGTGCAGGTTACTTAGGGCTGGGTAGGCCGCAGTTAGCTAGAGGCTGAGGCTAATTCTCAACGCTAAAGTGTGAATCATGCTACATTGTACCTCGAGGCTAAGGCTAATTGTGTTGTGTGCTACATGCTAACGTATCCTTAGAGATTCCATTGCGATGGATTAAAGTCTCTTAAATTTGTCTCTGTGTGTAAGTCAGGTTATATGTTTTGTGAGCGCTGTTAAAGGTTGTTTGACTAGGAGGGGGGAAACGAGAGGTACAGCTGGACTGTTATTCTGTTTGACTAGGAGGGAGTAGAAAATCGCCCGTCCACGGTGAAGTTGTATTTTTGAATGGATGGGCGCATGCGTTTAATTTTGCGACACTACACTACAGAAAGGGGGAGTTTATGGCACGAGATTGGGACACGTTTTGGTTTACGGCACTAAAAACTACGACATGAGGTTGGGCTAAGCCTACAAAACAAAATGGTGGGGTACAGGTCATAGGTCCCATTTGGCGTTACCCTGCAGGGGTGAAATAGACAGACAGAGGAGAAATTTTAGCACGATGATTCTAGTTTAAATTGCGATTGGTTAAAGATGAAACTTGTTTTGTAACCTATTGAATTTATAAATTAGATATATGGTAGCGGATTATAATAAATTGAATTAAATAATTAAAAGACGGATTAAAATAAAAAAATGTTTTTGAGCGATCTATTTAGTTCTGAGTTTAGTCTTAGAGTGAATAATGTAGAACGAACGAATATTGAATGGTTGGAAATACTCAGTGATTGCATTAACTGCTGAAATCTTGTGTGTTTCTATGTTTTTGAAATATGAGAGGAACATGGAACGAGAGGAGAGAGAGAGAAGGGGCTAACGTGTGCGTCACGTGACAAGGTGTGACGAGGCAGACGAGAGGATCAGATCAGGCTAGTACACAAAATCATCCTAACAAAATATGTGATGTTATGACAATTTCACATAGGCTTGGCAAATACTATTTCATTAAAAATTGCATTTTGGATGCTCTGTGTATCACTGGGGTTTGATGGGAATTGTAGTATTGAAGGGTTAGAGGCTTTGTTTTTGGGGGATTGCTTTGAAGTTGACTAACTTCATTTACTTGCATTTGATGGGTTGGGGTAAGATAGCCAACACTAATGGGATATAGGATATAGGAATAAAAATTGGTTTTAATTATTCGTGATTTTTATTTGGATTTATTTGGAGTTGTTAGGGTTATATTAATAATTTAAGGGGGTAAGCCTTAGGCTATACAGTCTAAAATAAGCTAATTTAGAAAAACTAATGGCAGATGTTAGTACACCTTTCTCACATACGGATTCAGCAGAAAGACACCCACCTTATGAGAAGGAAGCTTTCAGTGATCATCCAGCAGGGTGATTATGGCATGAGAGCTGAAGACGAATACAAGCAGAAACGACGATAAAGATGAATCCAAAACTCCAGAAGGAAGGAAAACCGAGATGTCTGGGAACTTAAAGAAGATGAGGATGATGAAGATGAGAGTGATTGAGAGAGGTCATTCATGGGTGGATATGACTCTGTGATCAGAAGGAAGTTGGCAAGAGAGAAACGAAGAAGGATACGCGAGATTTGATCTCTGATGGAAGTTGAAGATGAAGAAAGCGATGAAGATTTGGAGATTAAAGGTGCTTTATTTTCAAGAGGAGTTTGTCCTACAAGGACTGGCACAGAGGAAAAGTAAGAAGATGATATTTCGAGGACAGAACTTAGAACTAAGGTTGAAGAATACTGATATGTCAACGACGAGAAGGAACAGGACCAAGAAAACTGCTGAGAGAATCCCAAGAACAGGAGAAAACAACAGAGGAAGATGAAGGAGCAAGTGAAGATCACCTGTTCTAGAAGAGATGAAGGGGGGTGCATTGCTGAGAGCATCGATTAGAGAAGAAGAGAAAATAGCTAACAGTTGAAACAACCGACCATTAGAAGGGATAGTGAATAGGGGAAAACTTATCTGGGTTCAGCCTAAAGAGGTTAAACATCTACAAAGTTAAAAGGGGTGACTGTTTATTCTGGGTTACATTCTTACACTAAGATATTTCAGGCTAGGCTAAAAGGTGTTTAGACGTTTGCCAAGTCTGTGTGTAATGAGTCAGAAGCAGGTGGGGAACTTTCCCAATCACATAGTCTAAACATTTGGTGGTAAGGGATTTTGTGAAAATCAGGGGAAAAGGTTTTAAATGTTATGAGAGAAAAGATTAGATTAAAATAAGTTAGGGGTAGGCTAGGTTGAAGGGACTCTAAGACAGTAAGCTAAGTTTCAAAGTTAGTAGTGAGAGAGAGAGAGAGAACAGTAGTGAAGGACATTTTAAAGTTTAGTGGGAAGATATGGTAGGAGTTTAGATCTGTTAGGAGTCGAGGCATTGATAAGAGAAGCTTGAGGGTGATTGAGTATCTATAGTTACAGTTTCCAGCAGGAAGATCAAGGTAATTATAGGTGTATTTGTTATAATCAAAGGTTTGAAAGTCAGGGATTTAGAGATAGGACTGAGATTTGGGGAAAAAGTGACACTAGTGGTGATAGATGGAAGTACAAGTAAAGAGGTCAAAGTCTTAGGGGAAAACGGGGGAAAATTAGGAGTAACTAAGGACATCAACACGTGAGTCTAGTAAAACAACAGTGAGAAGCAATTTAACTCTTTCAACATTGATAGTTATTAAAGTCATAAAAATATCGCATTTGATTATAAGGGAACCAATACAGCACCAATGTTAGGGAAAAATACTTATTAGGGTTTAGGATGGGGACGTTTCTCCCATATGGAGAGATAATTATGGAGAATAAGTATTGTTATCAGGACCAGGAGTAGAAGCTGTTGCACCTAGTCAAAGGAGGGATAGTTTGTACAACGATATGAAGTGGAAGAGGTTAGGAGTGACTGTTCACTTATTTGGCGTAAGGTTACAGAGAAAGGTCAGGGAGAATATATGTGTACTTATTTAGGGCAAGCATTAGAATTTGTTCCGGTTACGAATTATTGGTTAAAGGGCTATGTCATTCATAAAGTAACGCTTATAATGGAAGAGTTGAGGTCTGTTGTAGCCTCCACAGTCATTGAGGGAGTTCAGGAGGAGTGGAACTGAATGGACAGTAGTCACTCCAACAGTAGATAATACACCGAGGATAATGGGAACCTTTGCACTAGAAGTAATTAGGGTTGATACAGCAACTAAATCAACTACTTTAATGGTAACTTTGGAAGGGATTAATGATACGATGTAGGGAGTATGGCATCGACAACAACTGTTCTGAAATTAAAGGGGGTTAGCAAGAAGGACTCAGGGGTTTATGTTACGGATGGAGAGTGCTGTCAATGATAGTACGAATAGGGTTAAAATAGGAGAACAGAGAGTAGTAGAGAGAATATAGATTCATCATGGAGATACAGGATGAGGTCTTTGATTTTAATGACAGACAGGGAGAGGTATCTGATCAGTACCGCTCGTTCTTCTGTTGTGGAAATTAGAGATATATTAACTCATTCTGTAAGATCAGTGAGGAATCTTGAGGGTCTATGTCTGTTGAGGATTCCAGCACCAAACATGTTAGACGGTCGCGCAGCCTCTATCAGGTATGGGTCAGTCTTATGCTTTGTCATGACTGTGGTATCAGCAACAGTCATTGACCGATAAAATAATGTCGTTGTCAGAACAGTGGTTTAAGCCTAGGTTTAAGTGTTCTTGGTTAAATGAATTACCCTATGGGAATTGTTAAATGGGAAAGGAAAATCAGGTAACAAGCAAACCCTGAAGCATTTCAGGTGAAACATTGAGGGCTAAAAGTTGTTTTTGTTCTAATAAAACATATGAGGTAAAGGGTATGTTTATGGGAATATCAGATTGTGATGATTATATGATGACTTTGGATAAGCATGACATTAAGGGTAGTAATGAGAAATATAAGGTTACTTTTTAATATACCAGGTAGTAAGAAGAGCAGGACTTTGATGGTTAAACGATTAGCTTTTGACTGACAATGTGACTATTGGGAATTTTAGAGATATTTAGAGGGTTTGGGGTGATAAAGCATATATATTCTTACATTATGGATGGACAGGATTTGGTTACATGTCAACGTTGAAGCTTCCATATGAGGCTTTTACTATTAAAAGAGGAGTAGCACCGAACACAGATCAATTTGAAACTAGAGTTCAAAATAGGATGAAAAGGGACATGTCATAGGCTTCAAGCCTATCATTGAAGGATAAGTCTAAGGGAGAAGGGGGGACTTTATTCATGGTATGGTGTAACATTTGGGAAGATCATATTGATAAATATTAGTTATACTTTGAGTCCAGATAGTTCAGATAATATCACTGGGGTTATAGATGCATTGAAGGAAATAAGGGATGCATTTGGAAGACTTGGTTGCAAGATCAGTTAGGCCAGTAGGGGCAGTGATGGGTCAGATTTTAGTTTCAGCTTTGATAACACTGTGATGTTTGTAATTTGTTACTGATCTTTGAGAAAGATATGATATTGAGATAGGTTGGAGAGTGATTCCTGGAGACAACACTCAGATGCCGGTGTTGACTGTTCCTGATCTGGAGGAAGATGGATGGACTACTGATGGATAAATATCATTTTTTTATGAGTTGATTATTTTTTTTATTTTTTCAATATTGGGGTGATGTTGGTATGATTTATGAATCAAAGGGGGGAATATGTTTATGTGATTCATGCATCATTTATATATCATTGTTATATTCTTAGATGATATTGATGTTTAATTTGAAAGTGTTTGTTTTGCAAAAGATACTGTTTGGTCGTTTCTTTTTCTTCCAGAAGCATTTGGGGGAACATGTGGAGATTTAAATACTCAAACAAAGACAATATGAAGGGACAATATGACTGGAGGAGATGAAACAAGGAGGGTGTGGCCGATTCCATTATCAACAATCCATTGGAAGTCGAGACTACAGGGAGATGAAGTGTAGTGGACTACATTCCAGTGTCTGCAATGAAATATAGACATGTGTAATACATAATTGTGTAATAGCCTCAGGGATTAATTTTTGTAGAAGGATATTTGATGTTATTGAATACATGTGAGGATCTTAGATGTTTTTGTTTATTTCGTGAATGTTTAGGGACAGAGAGGCTAGGCAGGGAGAGTTCCACTTTTGGGTCCAATGGGTTGACCAGCCTTTAGAGTGGATGTTTATGGATAGGATTTTGTTTGCAGGGGCTTACATGTGTATTTAATTGCATCATACTTTCAAGTGCATTTACATGGGTTATGAGGTTATCTGGAGTACCGAGGTGGTTGCCTGGGGCAGAGGGACTGTGAGAGAATTTTACTGTCTTGATTGATGGATGGATATCTGAAAAGATGGCTGCCGGACAGTTTTTCGCTCTTACACTCCATAGAGATTACTTCATATGTCATAGTAATGTATTCCCACTTCATAAACAGTTATTTCATAGAAAGGTATTTACACTCTAGAGAAGAATGTTTTTGGTTTAATGTTAAAGATACTCAATAAGATAAATTGTTACTAGTCATAATCCTATTCTGTTTGTTTTCGAGACATTTAGGTTGTCTCGAAAGGGGGGAATGTAGTGTATTGACAATATGATGGTGTTAAATGTTTTTTAAATGGAACTGAAAGAATGTTGATTTTTGGTATCAAGAAGGAAGGTTTTAGGGTGACGCCACATATGACAGACCGGAAGTATGTTGTAGACACGGGGATTGGACAGTAGAGGGAGCCATTCACATCTTGGAAGGTTATATATAAGGGTGGAACAACGGCGGAGGGGCAGAACACAGTAAGATTTATTTGGGACTGTTTCTCCGGATCTCCGCGGGTCTGTGAACTTATGCTGTAACCTCGTGGTCTTAATAAAAGTCTCTAAAACACGATACAGCCTAAGGGGATTCTTTGATCGACAGCAATACCCACCAGCATTCGACGCGATACCACACCTGAAAAGTATAGAAGTTCTTTTTTATGTTCTTTTTCTGTTCTGTTCCCTGAACCGGTTCCAACCCTAGATTACAACACATGTAGAAAACTACATTCAGGCAGCTTCAAAATAGTAGTGCAAACGTCAACTTCTCTCTCTCTCTAATGCATCCGCACTGTCTGCAGTGAAGTATGTTGATGTAAATGAACTCAGAAATCTCAAATAAATTGATTCTTTATTAAATTATCTTGACGAAATGATGTACATTCAATCACGCAGACAAACCCAAAGTCTCTAGTTAGCTATGTGACTTGTAAAATAGTTTTTATCACGTTCTTCACTCACTCGGTTTGACACAAAATAACACATAGCTAAAACCTTTACCAAACTTGATAATACCTTGACGTATTTGTGACCTAGCATGTTATGAAATGTTCTTTCTAAAGTTGAAACGTGCTATTACATAACTGTAGTAATACATTTGAAACGGACACAACAGCTATTGTCTTGACAGCACAGTTTTTAGCGCTTTTTTCTTTATCTGAAGAATGGTGCCCGCCTGACCGCTGAGGTATAAGAGGTAGAGACGGTCTCCAAGATGGCCGACCGTTGTTTTCAACGTAATCTACTCACGTTCGCATCAGGCCAGGGTTCTGGTTGGGAAGTAGCCATCCTATGTACCTAGAGGAGACTGGCGGTAGGGTACTAGGGGGTAACTCGCCCCCCCCCCTAAGAACAATGTCTAATTGCTTACACAAAAAAGCAACATTTGGGGGGGGGGGGGGAAATTATGTGGATGGAGGTCATGCTTAGGCTAATAAACTATAGAGGGACAAAAATTGCTACAGTTTACACTTTTTGAGTTATTTAATAAAATGTTTTTTTTTTTAGAAAAGGGGCGTTTTTTAAAGTAGCGGGGTAAATGCCCCCCATCAGAATTGCCCATTTAAATAAATGTAGCCTATTTATTCATTACTACATTTAGCTAACATTATATAGTTAATCCAGAGATCCTTACCTTTGCCTCGATTCGGCAGTCTTGTCCAGATCATCATGTAATTTGTAGTTTTTTAGGATAGCCACATTAGCAGCTAATTAGCGTTTCATTTTTGGGGGGTAAATACAGGCGAATATATTGATCAAAGTCACCTTGTCCTAGAGAGATTTACACTGTTATCAAAACGTTACGCCAGGGTAAGCCTATCTTCCACCCTATGTAAAGCTGGGATATATAAGATACCCCGTGAAAAAAAAACACTCTAAAATGTGAAGTTTTGTCACACAACACAATGCACAGTGGTGTAAAGTACTTAAGTAAAAATATTTTAAAGTACTACTTAAGTCGTTTTTTTGGGGTATCTGTACTTTACTTTACTATTTATATTTTTGACAACTTTTACTTCACTACATTCCGAAAGAAAAATATGTACTTTTTACTCCATTCATTTTCCCTGACACCCAAAAGTACTCATTACATTTTGAATGCTTAGGACAGAAAAAATGTCAAATTCACGCAATTGCAAGAGAACATCCCTGGTCATCCCTACTGCCTCTGATCTGGCAGACTCACTAAACACACATTTAGTTTGTAAATGATGTCTGAGTGTTGGAGTGTACCCTGGCTTCCATAAATACAATTAAAAAAATAAAATGGTGTCATCTGGTTACTTAATATAAGGAATTTGAAATGATTATACGTTTACTTTTACTTTTGATAGTAAAGTATAATTTAGCAATTACATTTACTTTTGATACTTAAGTATATTTAAAACCAAATACTTTTAGACTTTTACTCAAGTAGTATTTTACTGGGTGTCTTTCAGTTTTACTTGAGTCATTTTCTATTAAGGTATCTTTACTTTTACTCAAGTATGACAAATGGGTGCTTTTTTCTACCAATGACAATGCCACAGATGTCTCAAGTTTGAGGGAGCATGCAACACTGCAGGAATGTCCACCAGAGCTGTTGCCAGATAATTTAATGGTAATTTCTCTACCATAAGCCGCCTCCAACTTTGTTTTAGAGAATTTGGCAGTATGCCCAACCACCCTCACAACTGCAGACCATGTGTATGGTGGTGTGTGGGCGAGCGGTTTGCTGATGTCAATGTCATGAACAGAGTACCCCGTGTTAGTGTCAGGGTTATGGTATGGGCAGGCATAAGCTACAGATAAGGAACAAAATTGCATTTTCTTAATGGCAAATGTAATGCAGAGATACCATGATAAGATCCTGAGGGCCATTATCCTGCCGACATCATCACGTCATGTTTTAGCATGATAATGCAGGGCCCAATGTCGCAAGGATCTGTACACAATTCCTAGAAGCTGAAAATGTCCCAGTTCTTCCATGTCCGGCACATCAGGAAATATACCACACATTTTGTTTTACAGGAAATTCTACCCAGGACATACATTTTTATTTCCAGTATGAGGGTGAAGAAAGAAATCCCCATTGGTCATCACATTACAGTTCTCACAATGATTTGAGGGGAGGGTGGATAGGAAATGCTGAGGGGGGACATATTCATCTGCTCTTACTAGGCTGTCCTTTAGGTTTCTAGCATGTTTTAAAAGAGAATCAAGAGATATTCTGAAAAGCCCGGCCCACAGAGGGATCCCAGTCCTAAATAGAAGTCAGAGATCAAACTCCTGGTTCTCCCCTGTTCCTTCCACACGCCCTCCCATTGTACTGTATGTGTGAACACATTTTGAACAATGGCTGCCTAAAATGCTGTGGTGCTTACAAACACAATAGGAAAGGTTGTGGTAGATGTGGGCCATCACAGGTGAGTTCACAGCTCTTTTACTCTGAGCATTTATATCAATGACTCACCCTCAGATGGACCATCAATGCCAGAGTTCTACAAGACTGTTTACATAATCAACTGGGCATTTCAACAGTCTGTCCCTCAATATAGTCCTGGGCATATATTGTTTATTTTACTATTGTTTAAAATGCTAACTTTTTAGCATTTGTGGCACAAATCCATTGCAAGTCAATGGTACGTATACAGTCACAGTGAAAGTCTACACACCCCTTTACATTTTGCAAGCTTAAATCTTAATAGAGATTCAATTGTTTATCCTGCCGACCTACAAAAACTATTCCACATTCTCAGTGTAAGAAAATTGTAGAACAATTTTACTTCTAAAGATATCCAGTAGTTTTTTGATTACATATATTTTTCACCCACCCCATGAAACAGTTCTACATTCTACAAGCAAACTTTACATTTTTACATGTGTGTGGTTGGCTTTGAACTTGCTGGGGTAGCAGTTAAGACATGGTTTTGAATCCTATTCAACATTCCAACATTCATGCAAGTAATTTAGCAGACGCCTCTACCAGAGAGACTTACAGGAGCAAGTAGGGTTTTTTAAGTGCCTTGCTAAGGGCACATCGACAGATTTTTCACCTAGCGGCTCGGATAGAACCAGGACCTTTAGGTTACTGGACAACGCTCTTACCACTAACGTTACGCCGATTCAAACCAATATATATTTCACACCCCATGAAAACAGTTCTTCAGGGCATCGTCATGTGTGTTGTGGCTTTGTAACTGCTAGGTAAGCAGTTTAGACTGCATTGTTTGAATCTAATCAACATCCAATGTGAGTACATGTTGAAGTACCGTAGATTAATAAAGCATACTAGTACTGCCAGCTGGTTGACAAAGTGTGTATATTGAAAAAGGTGTTAGTGCATAGGTAAAATGTTATCTTGGTGATGCTCATTTCAGTCTTTTTTTTTCCAGCTTTAGACAAACACTAAATATTTAACTTAAAACATAGTTTGTTGTATTTAATGATAGAGAAGAGAAGAGGAGTGTGACCAACACCGATTCATGTCCAATCTTTGAGGACGTTGTCTACATTGTTTTAAAGGTGGTCACTTGCCAATCTGTCCATATAATAGACAGTTCTTTGGAACAGTGGAAAGCTGAAGGGCCCCATGGTTGTTGTAAGCATGCATTCTTTTCTATGGTGTTATCGGTGGTGTTCCGAACAACCGTTACAGGACATCCACTGCCACCTTCTGGGCTGGAGTGAGAGAGACACATGTGTGGTCTGTCCTGGTGAGGGAATCACAGGGTCTCAAAGAAAACTTGGTATGATGTAGTCACTCAGCATCAGCCCATGAGAACCATTAATACTGTCAGATTCTAAGATGGAAGAACTTGAATACAAACCATAAGAACCATTCATACTGTCAGATCTAATTTAGGGAAGAACTGGAAACAACATAAAGAACCATTCCATTACATGTTAGATCTAATATGGAAGGAACTAATACAACCATCAAGACCCTTCATACTGTCAAGATTCTAATATGGAAGAACTTGAAGACAAACCATACGACCAATTCATACTGTCAGAATAATATGGAAGAACTGATAAAACCATAGACCCATTCAATCTGTAGATCTAATATGAGAACTGAATAACAACCATAAAGAACCATTAATATGTCAGATTAATATGGAAGAAACTGATACCAAACCATAAGAGGAACATTCAGACTGTAAAGATCTAATATGGAAGAACTATACAAACGAGAAGGAGGAGGTTGACCAGACAAATTCATGTACTAATGTATTTTTTCAATTTGGCGATCAATGCAGTTTCCAAACATATTCATCATCAGTTTTTTGTAAGTTTTAATAATGAACAAAAAAATAAACACAACATTAACATTTTAATAGGGTTATACAGTTCAGATAAGGAAATCCGTCAATTGAAATTACATCATTAGGCCCTAATACTATGGATTTTCAATGAAAGGGCAGGGGGGGGAGCAAGCCATGGGTGGGGCCTGGGAAAGGATAGGGCCCAACCTTGGGAGGCATGCCCACCCATCAGCCAAAAGAATGATTTCCCCCACTAAAGGCTTTATTACGATGAAATATCTCAGTTCATCAGCTGTCCAGGTGGCTGGTCTCAGATTGATCCTCAGGTTAAGATTTGCCAGATGTGGAGCGGTCCTGGGCTTGCACCGGGGTAACACGTGTCTGTGGATGTGAAGCCAGTTGGACGTTCTGCCAAATTTCTCGGTTAGAGAAATTTACAGTACATGCTCTGGCAACAGCTTGGTGAACATTCCTGCCCGTCAGATGCCAAATTACGCAACTCCTCAAATGTAGACATTGTGGCATTGTGTTGTGTGACAAAACTTCTCAGTTCAGAGTGGCTTTTATTGTACAAGGTGCAACTGTGTAATGATCATGCTGTTTAATCAGCTCTTGATATGCCACACCTGTCAGGTGGAGATGGATTATTTGGCAAAAGGGCAATCCTCACTAACAGGGATGGAAAAAAAAATGTGTGCACAACATTTGAGATTATTAAGCTTTTATGGTTATGGACATTTTCTGGGATCTTTTATTGAGCTATCGAAACATGGGGGCAACACTTTACATGTCAAGGTTTATTTTTGTTTAGAAGACAATTTAATAAACACGTAGTATTTATTTTAATTGTCACAGCTTGCGTAAACAACGGTGTAATAGGATAACATGAAATGTGACTTTCCCTACAATGGAGAACATATACAACAATTATAATATAGGAAAACAAAAATATTTGTAGAAAGGAATTAATTAAACACGATTGAGCAATGGTTAGCTGGCGCTATACATGCGGTTGACAATACCTCAGTCAATGGTAGCTTGGCTTATATACATGGGGTTGCCAAGACCTAGTCAATGGTAGCTGGCTAGATACATGGGGTGCCAATACTAAGTAATGGTAGCTTGGGCTATATACATGAAGTGCCAATCCTAGTCCAATGATAGGTTGGCTATTATACATGGGGACTTGCCAATAACTAGTCAATGATTAGTTTGGCCTATATACATGGGGCTGCCAATACATAGTCAATGATAGTTTGGCTATATACAGTGAATTCTGAAGTATTAAGACCCCTTGGACTTTTCCACCTTTTATTACGTTATAGCCATATTATAAAATTGGATTTTTTTTTAACCGTTTCTTTCCCCTCAATCACATAATACCAATACACCATAATGTCAAGCAAAAAGACGGTTTTTAGATGTTTTTCTAAAAAACTGAATATCAAATTTACATAAGTATTCAGGCCCTTCCCTCAGTACTTTTCTTGATTGATGAAGCACCTTTGGCAGCGGATTACAGCATTCGAGTCTTCTTGGGTAAGACGCACAAGCTTGGAACACCCGTATTCTGGGGAGTTTCTTCCAATTTTTCTTGCAGATCCTCTCAAGCTCGTAGGTTGGATGGGGGAGCGGTGAATGCACAAGCTCTTTTCTGGTCTCTCAAGAGATATTAAATTGTGTTTCAGTTGGGCCTGGCTGCTGGGCCAGGTGAAACTTAGTCACGACGGTGGAAGTCATGGAGCGGCTTAGCGAGTAGGTTTCATAAAGGATCTCTCTGTACTTTGTCCGTTCAATTATTCCTCTATCCTGACTAGTCTCCATGCCCTTTTCTGAAAACATCTGCACAGCATGATTACTGCCACGATCAATAATATTTTATTAAATGCAATTTAGAGCGCCTTTATCCAAAAGCGGACGTACAGTCATGCGTGATGCATTTTTTTTATTTTGTTATTTTTGGTGTCATGGGTGGTCCCGGGGATCGAACCCACTCTTGGCGTTACAAGCGCCGTTGACCTTTACCAGCGAGCTACCAGAGGACCACTACAGAGGACCAACATCATGCTTAACGTAGGCATGGTTGGCCTCGGTAACCCCCCCCGCCCCCCCCCCCCCCCCCAAACAAAACAAAAAAACACCAAAAACAAAAAAAAAAAAAAAAAGAAAAAAAAAAAAAAAAAAAAATAAATAAGAAAAAAAAAAAAAAAACAAAAAAAAAAAAAAAAAAAAAACAAAAACAAAATAAAAACAAAAGAGAAAAAAGAAAAAAAAAAAAAAAAAAAAAAAAAAAAAAAAAAAAAAACAAAAAAACCACACAAAAAACAAAAAAAAAAACAAACAACAAAAAAACACACCACGAGAACAAAAAAACAACAAACAAAAAACAAAAAAACAATAAAAAAATAAAGAAAAAGAAAAAAACAACCCCAAAAACGAAAAAATAAAAAAAAAAAAAAAATCAAAAAAAAAAAAATTAAAAAAAAAGAAAAAAAAAACAAAAAAAAACAAAAAAAATAACAAAAAAAAAAAAAGAAAAAACACACAACAAAAAACCAAAAAAACAAAACCAAAAAACAACAACAGAACAAAAAAAAAAAAAAAAAAAAAAAAACCCACCCCCCCCCCCCCCACCCCCCACCCCCCCCCCCCCCCCCCCCCCCCCCCCCACCCCCCCCCCCCCCCCCTATCTTCTCTCTCTGTGGATGACTTCGTCAACCACTTGAAAAGAAGGTTGACGACATTCGATCCATGTTGTTTGTAGTCTATGGAACCTGTTCCTTCCCCCAAATCTTTTACCCCCTTTGGCAGCGATTACAGCTCGATTTCTTCTTGGGTAAGACGCTACAAGTTTGGCACACTGTATTTGGGGGGGTTTTCTCAATTTTTCTTTTGCAAAATCCTCTCAAGCTCTGTCAGGTTGGATGGGGAGCGTTGTGAAAGTTTTTCTGGTCTCTCCAGGAATTTTTTAATTTGTTAACATTCGGGCCGGGCTGGCCTAACCTTCGCCCTTTCCGCGAGCCTGGGCCTCTTTATATTTTTCAGTCAAGGATCTCTCGGACTTTGGCCCGTTTTTTTCCCCGATCCGATACCCCTCTTGAAAAACTTGGGCCCAGATCCCCCGACCTAATAATATAAAAAGCCCAATTTACAACCTTTTATCCAAAGGATACAGCAGGCAACATTTTTTTTTAATTTTTTTAGGGCCACAACCCCACCACAACCCCCCCCCACACACAAAAAACCACACAACCACCACCCCACCCACAAGGCCCCCCCCCCCACCCCCCCCCCCCCTCAACCTCCTCCTCTGTGATGACTTCGTAAAACCACTTGAAAAGAAGTACACATTCGACCTGTTTGTAAGTAATGACACTGCTGTCCTACCACACGCCCCCCTCCACCCTATCTTTGACTTCTTTCTCCCCCTCTCCCAGATAAAATCCTGCCGTGTGACTGCAGGCCCCCAACAACCCCCCCCCCCTTTTGACCCACCCCTCCTCTTCTCCAGACCATCTCCGGTGACCTTCTCCCCACCTCACCTCGCTGATAACTCCCTTAAACCGCTGGCCCTCCCTTCCCCCCCCCAAGGCCGGGGGTCTCCCTTTCTCAAAAAACCAACACTGGGATCCCACTGTTTTGAAAAACAGCATATCAAAACCCACCCTTCCCTTTTCCTTTTTTCCCCCAAACTATTGAGCTTGCCGTCTTTAGCCACTCTCTTATCTCTCTCAGAATGACCTTCTTGATCAAAACCTCAGGTTTCAGGACGGTCATTCAACTGAGACTGCTCTTCTCTGTGTACGGAGGCCCCTCCGCACTGCTAAACTAACTCTCTTCTCCTCTGCTCTTGTCCTTCTAGACCTGTCTGCTGCCTTTGATACTGTGAACCATCAGATCCTCCTCTCACCCTCTCCGAGCTGGGCATCTCCGGCGCGGCTCACTCCTGGTTTGCGTCCTACCTGACCGGTCGCTCCTACCAAATGGCGTGGCGAGAAGGGTGTCTCCGCACCACGTGCTCTCCCACTGGTGTCCCCCAGGGCTCAGTTCTAGGCCCTCTCCTTTTTCTCCCTATACACCAATTCCCCTTGGCTCTGTCATATCCTCACATGGCCCTCTCCTATCATTGCTACGCTGACGATACACAACTAATCTTCTCATTTCCCCCTTATGATAAACAGGTGGCGAATCGAATCTCGCATGTTGGCAGACATATCAGTATGGATGAGGATCACCACCTCAGCTGTGAACCTGGCAAGGACGGAGCTGCTCTTACTCCCGGGGAAGGACTGCCCGATTCCATTGATTCGCCATAACGGTTGACAATCCGCTGTTGTCCTTCCCAGAGTGCGAAGAAGGCCCTAGGCGTGACCCTGGACAAACACAACCGTCGCTTTCCGCCAACATCAAGGCGGGGGACCCGCTCCTGCGGTCATGCTCTACAACATTCGACGAGAGAGGACGACCCTTGCCTTACACAGGAAGCGGCAACAGCGTCCTAATCCAGCACTTGTTAATCTCACTTCTGGGACACTGAACTCGCTGTTGGTGGCTCCCTGCTTTGTGCCATTAAACCCCTACAACTCATCCAGAATGCCGCAGCCAGTTCTGGTGTTCAACCGTCCCAAAGTTCTCTCACTCACCCCCCTCCTCCCACACGCACTGGCTTAAGTTGAGCCTCGCATCCGCCTACAAGACCATTGGGCTTGCCTATGGAGCAGTGAGGGGACGGCACCATTGTACTTCGGGGCTCTGAACAGTCCTACACCCCCAAACGATGGGGGGCATGCGTTAAGCCAACTCTGGCCGCTGGCTCCCTTTCACTGCCTGAAGCATTAGTTTCCCGCTCACCCAGGCAAAAAGTATCGCGCTATGGCACCCAATGGTGGAACAAGCTCCCTCACGGACGCCAGCGACAGCGGAGTCATCACCACCCTTCCGGAGGACATTTGAAACCCCCCTATTTAAAGGAAATACCTGGGATAGGATATAAAGTATCCGTCGACCCCCCCCCCCCACCCACCCCCCACAAAAAAAAAGCACAACAAAAACAACAAAAGCAAACACACAAGAAAAAACAAAAGAAACGCAAAAAAAAAAAACAAAACAAAAAAAAGAAATAAAAAAAAAAAAAAAAACAAAAAAAAAACAAAAAAAAAATGAAAAAAACAAAAAAAAGAAACAAAAAAAAAAAAAAAAAAAAAAAAAAAAAAAAAAAAAAAAAATAAAAAAAAGAAAAATAAAAAACAAAAGAACAAAACACAAAAAAAACAAAAAAACAAAAAAAAAAAAAAGAAAATAAAAAAAAAATAAACAAAACAAAAAAAAAAAAAAATAAACAAAAACACAAAAAAAAACAACAAAAAAAAAAAAAAAAAAAAAAAAAACAAAACCCAAACAAAAAGAAAAAAATAAAAAAAAAAAAGGGGTTTAAACCCCCGTGGGGCCCCCCCCCCCCGGGGCGGCCCTTTGGGGCCTTTTGTATCCCCCAAACCCCCCATGGGGGGGGCCCGGGCCCCCCGGGCGCCCCCGGGGGCGGGGAAACAAGGGGGGCTTGGGCCCCCCCCGGGGCCCCCCCCCCCCCCCCCCCCCCCCCCCCCCCCCCTTTTTTTTTTTTTTTTTTAACCCCCCGGGTTTTGCCCCCCGGGAAAAGGGGGGAAACCCCCCAAAAAAAAAACCCCGGGGGGGGAAAAAAAAACCCCGGGAAAAAAAAAAAAGAAAAAAAAAAAAAAAAAAAACCCCCCCCCCCCCCCCCCCCCCCCCCAAAAAAAAAAAAAAAAAAAAAAAAAAAAGGGCCCCCAAAAAAAAAAAAAAAGGGTTTTTTTTAAAATTTAAAAAAAAAAACCCCCCCAAACCCACCCCCAAAAAAAAAAAAAACCCCCCCAAAAAAAACCCCAAAAGAAAAAAAAAAAAAAACCCCCCCCCCCCCCCCCCCCCCCCCCCCCCCCCCCCAAAAAAAAAAAAAATGGTAAGGGTAAAACCAATTTTTGGGTGCCAAAAGGGGTTTTCCTTAAAGAGGGTAAAGGGGCCCTTAGAACCAAACCCCCCTTTTCCCTTGGAAAATTTGGCCAAAATTAAAAGAAAGTTTTCCTCCAGAGGGCCAAAGGAAAGAGTTCATTGGAACACAGACCGAGAATTTTGTTTCATGGTCAGCCCTTTTAGGTGCCTTTTGGGAAAACTCCAAGCGGGCGAAATCTGGAGCTCTGTTAAAGTGATCACGGGTTTTTGGTCACCTTCTGACCAGGCCCTTTTCCCCCCATTGCTCAGGTTGGCGGGCGGGGGCAGTCTGGAAGAGTCTGGGGGTTCCAAACTCTTCCATTTAAGAATGTGGGGGCCCCGGTGTCTTGGGGACTTTAATTTCAGAAAAAGTTTTTGGACCCCCCCCCAGATCTGTGCCTCGATACAAAACCGTCTCTAGTTTACGGTCAATTCTTTGACCTCATGGGTTTGGTTTTTTCTCTGCATGCACTGTAAAATGTGGGGTTTATATAGACAGGTGTGTGCCTTTTCAAAAAACCATGTCCAATCAATGAATTTATCTCAGGTGGACCCATCAGTTTAAAAACTCTAAAGGAAAGAAGGGAAAAAGGATGCCCTGACAAAATTTTGAGATTTTTTTATTTCTAAAAAATTTGAAAAAAATGTCAAACCTTTTTTCCCGCTTTGTCATTATGGGGGTTTTGGGTTTAGATTTGGGGGAATTTTTTTTTTTTTTAATCAATTTTCAAAAGGGCTGAAACTTTTTTCTTTTTTTGAAAAGTCAAGGGTCTGAATATTTTTCAAAATGCCTGTATAGACACTAACTTTTCATTTTTAAACATTTGTTATTTTGTGACAAGAAAGAAAGGGCCCGCACAACTATTTACAAACATAATTTTCATTACATATTTGAAATTTAGCAGATGCTCTTATCCAGACGACTTATGGGGCCCAAATTGGGGGTTAATTCCCCTTGCAAAGGGCCAAAGACAAATTTTGGGGCCCTTTTGGCACGGGTTTAAAAACCGCGCCCTTTTATTACTGGCCCACACTTTAACCGGGGTACCCCCCGCCAGACAATTAATTAAATACATTATTCAAATACTTCATCATAAATTTACTAAAATAAAATCTGGTTTAAAAAGACAATTTCAAAAAACCCAAGTAGTCGTTTCATATTTTTCATTAACAAAGATTTTAGAAATAAAAAAAATCCCCCCAAACTGATCCACAGTCTTTATCTGAGTACAGAGTCCACAAAACTTGGAAACACCTTCCAAATTTTGGTTTGAAACCCCTTTGAGTTGGTTTTTTATTCTTGCTCACCGAAAAAACGGAATAAATTCAGAATTACATGTAATAACAAAAAACATCTTTTTAAAAATACTAACAAAATACTGAATAAGAGAAACAAAACGTTGATGGAAATTGAAATATTAAAAGGGTGTTTTTAAAAAAAAGTTTTTTGGGATTTATTTGCTTTGATTCAGGGGGTAAGTGGCTTTTGCAGGCGGTTTGTACGGGCAGTTAGACGGGACGTTTGTGGCTGTTTTTTTGGGGACCCTTTTGGGGGGCAGTTACCTCTTCTTGGGGGGGCAGGTCATTCATGGATGGAAGAGTGGCATGCCCTTCACCGGTGCACTGCACCCTTTCTGCCTGCTCTGCAGTGACGGGTCTGTTTTTTGGACTGCTCCACTCGGAAGATCCTCGGGGCCCTCCTCGCCCCCCTGTCTATTTGGGGCCGCTGATTTTTACTGCACCCAAGTAACAGCACTCCACGTATTCCGAAAGGGGCCGGGCAGTGAGTTAGACTGTGACCAGATCTTCAGTAGGACATTACGGAAAAAAATGTAAAAAGGGGTTTTTTGAGGTTTTTCACTGACTATCCCTGTCCTATAGGTTAGAGTCTGATAAAACCCAAAAGATATTTGGATTTTTTCCCACTGGTCAGTTGTGGATGTCTTTATAAAAACATACTAAATTTTCCCACAGATTTTTTCCCCTTTCAGCCCTGTTTTTGGGTTTGGGGCCCCACTCTTCCAGCTGCTGTATCTCCAACCCAGGGAAGTGTCCTTTGGATGCGGTTAATGGTAGGCTCGGGACAGCCTCATGTTGCATACCAGTGTCCAGAGTGTCATAAAGAAACTTTTCGGGGGGAAATGTGAAGGAGAAAAGATATGGTAAACCCGACCTTTGGGGGCCCCAAAGAGGTGACCCTACCAAAGGGAAAATGTCCATTTTCCATCACCCTCTGCCCTCTTTCGGTGGTGTTTTTTGGAGCCAGGCAGAAACCTTGGAAGTTAAATTTCAGAAAGATTTGCAGGAACTTTGGGGGTTCTACTCGATCAAAGGTTTTTGGACAATCAGCAATCCCCCTCCCGTTTTTTTGGGTTTTTATAGAGTTGTTTTGTCAGCCGGGTTTGGGTGCTTTCACGGGGCGGTAGTAATGCTGGATTTTTGGGAGGTGTCAACTGTTCGTGCACTCAGATAACCCCCCTAAGGCAGGGGCATTTTTTAACAATGTTTTGATGCAGGGGCTAGATCCCCATGCTTTTTGTAGCCAGGTAATGCCATCGGGCCCACATGCTTTAGTCTTGAGTCTTTTCAAACTTGTTTTAAGGGCCCAAATGCCGACACTCAACCTCCTTTAGACATGGGCGGGGGGAAAATGGCAGAGGTGTGGTGCTTGCCCATGCCTCAGAAAGAAGCCTTAAAAACGTCAGCCACTTTTGTCGTTTAAATTTCCCTAAACCCTATATTCTCCCCCCTGTGTTTTTCTTTGTCCCAGTCCTTTTTTAATAAAGTCCCACCTTTCCCTTTGGGGTTTTTCTTCTTTAGGCCCTGGTTTCATTTTTTTGTAGTAGCTGTTTTCTTCCTTGATAAGCTTTGCAAGTGTTTCTGTTTTTTTCCCCATGCATTTTTTCCCCCCATCTTTTGAAATATTCTGTATTTCCCGTGGCGTTATTATTTCGTTTCCCCCGGGTGACCAGGGGTTGTTTTTTCTTATTTCTTATTGACATGCATACACAAGTGCGTTTTTAATGCAGTAGTTGAACGTTCCACCTTTGCATCGGCTCCCACCCATATGGAGACCAGTCGACGGCCATACATCGGCAAAGTCTCCTTTCTGTTTGGGTTACCAGATTCCTTTTTCCGTGCACCTCCTTTCCCTCCTGATTTTTGTTTGGGGAAAAAACAAGACTTTTTGGGTTGGGTTGAGAGGGGCAAGCGGGGTTTGTTTATCAGATTAGAAAGGAGTCCCCTCTTTGGTTTTTCTTTTACCACTACCACTTTATGATCGTTGGTTCTTTTAAAAACCCCATCGTAGTCTCGTCTCACAGTCATGCAGTAATAAATCTTCTCTCCATGTGTAACCGGGTTTTTTTTTTTTACGTTCCAATCGGGGGGAACCCCTTTTCCATATTTAAAAGAGAAGTAAGGGTTTTCTCCTTTGGGGTGTTCTCTGATACATTTCACTAATCTGTTGTTTTTGATCATGGAGATCTTCTCTCCCGCATGTATATGTTCAGTTGTTTTAAATCCAAAGTTGAGAGAAACTTGACCCACAGTAGAGCAGGGGTTAAGGCTTCTCTCCTGAAGTATACTTTATGTTTTTTTAATGGCCGTTGGAGAAAATCTTCCCCCGCCAGAGCGGGGGTAAGGCTTCTCTCCTGTGTGAATCATGATTTTTTTAAGCGCCCCGATGAGGAAACTTGCCCCCCGTCAACAGGGGTAAGGCTTTTCCCTTGTGGGATACTTTATGTTTTTAAATTGCCCCTTGAGAAAACCTCCCATCCAAGCAGGAGTTGGGTTTTCTCCTGGTGAACGTTAAGATTTTTTTTAAACTGCCCAGATGAGAGAAACTTGCCCCCACAGTCGAGAAGGATTTTAAAGGCTTCTCTCCTGTTTTTATATACTTTTGTTTTTTTAAAGGCCTTTTGAGAGAAAATCTTTCCCCAGTCAGAGCAGGAGAAAAGGGTTCTCCCTGTGTGTATACGTTCAGTTTTTTTAAACTGCCCAGTTTTAGGAAAATTCCCCACAGTCAAACGGATAAGGCTTCCTCCCGTGTTGTTTTTGAGAAGTTTTAGCTCACTTATGTTGTGAAAATTTTTTCCAGTCGGCGGAGTAAGGCTTCTCCCTTGTTTTTTCTGATAAGTTTTAGTGACTTTATGTTTTAAAAGCTTTCACACCGAGCAGGGTAAGGCTTCTCTCCTGTATGTATCGTTTATGTTGTTTTAAGTTGCCAGGTAGAGGGGAAACTTCCCACAGCGAGCAGAAGTAAGGCTTCTCCCCCTTTGTTACGTTATGTTTTTTTAAGCTCCCAGTTTAGAGAAACTTACCCCCCCTCGACAAATAAGGCTTCTTCCTGTTGTGTTTTTTTATGAATTTTTTGCTCACTTTATGTTTTGAAACCCTTTTTTCCGTCAGAGCAGGAGTAAGGCTTCCTCCTGTGTTGTTTTCTATAAGTTTTTTTGCTGACTTTATGTTTTTGGGAACGCTTTACACAGTCCAGCAGGAGTAAGCTTCTCTCCTGTATGTTAAAAGTTTAGGTTTTTTTAAATTGCCAGGTAGAGAGAGACTTTCCCCACGCGAGCAGAATAAGGTTCTTCCTGTGTATACGTTTTGTTGTTTTAAAAATTGCCAGGTAGAGGAACTTGCCCCACAGTCAGGCAGGAGAAGGTTCTCTCCGTGGGGTTCTCTGATGGAATTTTTTCTCAATGATGTTTTAAGCATTTTCACAGTCAGACAGGAGTAAGGTTTTTCCTGTAGTATACGTTTTATGTTGTTTTAAGTGGTCCCCTCGAGAGAAACTCTTTCCACATCAGACAGGGTAAGGCTTTCTCCGTGTGTTTTGTGGTTGTTTTTTTGCTTTAAAAAGAAATGGGAAAAACTTCCACAATGTGGGGATGGTGAGACCTATTGCTCTGTGATATTTTGGTTGCCCTGGATTAAGAATGTCTAACATGGTCCCTGTGTAACAACAACAGAAAACCAGTCAGTTGGTGTCAATCAAATGTATTTATTTAAGCCCCTTTTTTCCAGCAGTTGTCACAAAGTGCTTTACAGAAACCCCGCCTAAAACCCCAAAGACAAGCAATGCAGATGTAGAAGCCAATCATCCTCCACTACTATCACAAGGGTTAGTGTCATCCTCCACTCACTATCACAAGGGTTGTAACTACACAGACTCATTTAATAGAACTTTAAAACATTGGGCAGTTTTGTCTACTTCAACTTCTTTAGTCTACTCTCTGATCACTCCAGATAGCCCAGTGAATAAAACAAATGTTGACAATACTGGTGTCAAACCATGTAAGTATCAGTAGCATGAAATAATATCTACCTTCTCATTGAAACAGTTCATCATGAAACAGTTCTACTGCAACTTTTCATGCACAGTGGGAAGTTGGAACGAACCTGCTCTTACCATGAGAAAACAGATTTCCCATCTTCTCCTCCTCTCTTCTCTTTAATGTTGACATTCAACTCCAGTGTTTGACTGCAGTCTTCCAGCTTCACTGATGCCATCTCTGGATCCTGCTTAGCAAACTGGGCACCACTGTCACAATCAGGACCCAGTTGACTGTAGGTTGGACTCAGTGTTGGAAGGAGAGAGGCAGTTTGGGTTTGTCCTCACCTGTTGATGTTACCGGCCTCAGATTTAATTCTAGTCGTCCTGTAGTAACAATGAGAAACAGACACAAAAGGTTTTTGTCTTGACAGTTCTGGCACTTGCTTTATTCTCTAAAAAATATACTCTTCTTGTTAAATTATCTATTTCAGTGCTTGACTTGGACTGAAATAGGTGCCGGTACTGTTTATATTTAGGTGCCGGAGCTCCACAATACTGTTGAAGCTAACATTCTATAAGAGGAACAGCAGCTCAAGCACTAGATATTTGAGGTGCCGGTCCTTAACCTATAGCAGATTTTCACAAATTCACATACAGTACCAGTCAAACGTTTTAGAACACCTACTCACTCCAGGGGTTTTCTTTATTTTTACTATTTTCTACATTGTAGATTATAAAGATTCTACAAGCTGTCATCAAGGCAAAGGGTGGCTACTTTGAAGAATCTAAAATATATTTGATTTGTTTTACACTTTTTTGGTTACTACATGATCCATATGTGTTATTTCATAGTTTTTAAAAGTCTTCACTATTATTCTACAATGTAGAAAATAGTAAAAAATTAAGAAAAACCCTTGAATGAGTAGGTGTGTCCAAACTTTTGACTGGTACTGTAAATGCATAAATGAAAAAAGCCATTTAGTAACAAGGTCACTGTTTGTTTTAGGCAGCACTATGTACTATTTTCCTGAATAACCTTGTCTTCACTGTAATCTTTCAATCAAAAACCAATTGTATTTTCCGTTCACACCATAGTAACATTTATCGATAAATACAGAAACAATGAATGTGTCTGAATATTAGTACAGATGTAGAAAATTGATTATCATTACATTCAGCTTCAAAAAACAGTAGTGCGACCGTGAAATTGTCTCTCTCTGCTGTCTCTCTCTGCTGCACTGAAAGTCCGTTGACGCTGACTGAGTGGGGCGGCACCATTTTACCCAGCTTGTTAATTTTACACAAAACCAAAAACTCGGAAATCTAAAATAAACAGATTCTTAATGAAATCACCTTGTGGAAATTATGTACATCCATTCAGACAAACTCAAAGTATCTAGCTATTGATGGTGTATTTTTTAATGGATATCAGATAAAACTGGGTTAATCACGAACATAGAGTTAGAATTATTTGTACTGGGGCCAGGAATGTAATTGGGTCATTTCACTGTGTGTGTGGGTGTAAAGAGGGAATCTGACCTAGGGTCAGATTGCTTGCCTCTTACTTAGATCCATGGTTGTCTTATCATATCAAAGACTGAAACTGGCTTGGGCCTTTTGGTTTTCTGTCTTCAAACACAGTGAAAAAGCGCCGGGGTTGAACAGAGTTTAAACTAAACATGAGTGTTTTTTTGCAAGATAAGGATTGATTGATTGTAGTACTCTGAAATTAATGAAAGTCGAGTTAGCCGCTCTCAGAGACAAAGGAAGTGGGGCGGAGCAATAAAAGAGTGGGAAAACTGAAGAGGGGACAATATAAGAGGGTGGGGAGAGCGTAAGGGTGTGCCATTCAGACTGGTTATCGGCTTTGTTGAAACTCTAATAAAGTCATCTTGATGCAACAAAAACTCTAAGACCTTATTTGTAATAAAGGATAGTGGTTATTTTCCACAACACTATGTGACTTGTAAAATAGTTACCAGGTTTACTCAGTCTGACATAAAAATAACACATCAAACCTTTACCAAACGTGATAATACCTTAACGGATTTGTTACCTAGCAAGGTATGACATGTTCTTTCGATAAAAGAAAGTTTAAACTGCTATTACATACTGATATTATGTATTTTATAAAGTATTAGTTAATGTTTGGAATATTGAGAGCTGCATAAGGATTTGAAAGATGACATACATTCCATGTATTTATTTCTGTCACTGGTGGGTGCCAGAAGGTATGCGGGCCAAGATAGCTGGGGGGCCACTGGTGCTAATCTTAGAAGGAGTACGTGATGGAATATCCTGACTAGGGTGCAACACGATACCATATAGGGTGATCCTATATGTGGTGAGGAGTGACACTCAATAATGGTTGGCACTGTTTGGATGGAATTAGCTCGGAAAAGCATTATATAAACTAAGAGGTTTTTCTGCCGAATCGAGTCAAAGGTAAGGATCTCTGGGTTAACTATCTAATGTTAGCTAAATTTAGTAATGAATAAATAGGCTACATTTATTTAAATGGTCAATTCTGTGAACTGTCATGTGCAAGTTTTAAATTGACACAATACCTGTTAGCAAAGGTGTCAGCTAGAGATGACGTGCAGGAGATTGCAGTGATTTGTTGTTTTTGCATGATGTCTACTTTAATGATAATTAGAGTTTTATAATCTGAGAGGAAATAGAGCCGAATATATTGCTAAAAGTCACGCCAGGGGTAAGCCTACACAAAACAGCCCTCATTTTAAGTGTTTCTAAAATGAATAAAAAGGAAAAATGATTGGAAGCATTTCCTGTTTGACCGCTACGTTTTAAGACAACCATTTTTTGGCAAAAATAACAATAATAAAAAAACAGTATTCAGACTTTACTCAGTACAAAAAAAATGTTTTTGGGGGGGAATGGATCAGCTTAATATTGTAGATAGATTGTATCTTCTATCAATGTAATTGTCTGCATCACTTCCAATCCCCCATGTTTTTATATACAGTGGGGGAAAAAAGTATTTAGTCAGCCACCAACTTGTGCAAGTTCTCCCACTTAAAAAGTGAGAGATGCCTGTAATTTTCATCATAGGTACACGTCAACTATGACAGACAAATTGAGAAAAAAAAATCCAGAAAAATCACATTGTAGGATTTTTAATGAATTTATTTGCAAATTATGGTGGAAAATAAGTATTTGGTCACCTACAAACAAGCAAGGTTTCTGGCTCTCACAGACCTGTAACTTCTTCTTTAAGAGGCTCCTCTGTCCTCCCCTCATTTCCTGTATTAATGGCACCTGTTTGAACTTGTTATCAGTATAAAATACACCTGTCCACAACCTCAAACAGTCACACTCCAAACTCCACTATGGCCAAGACCAAAGAGCTGTCAAAGGACACCAGAAACAAAATTGTAGACCTGCACCAGGCTGGGAAGACTGAATCTGCAATAGGTAAGCAGCTTGGTTTGAAGAAATCAACTGTGGGAGCAATTATTAGGAAAATGGAAGACATACAAACACCACTGATAATCTCCCTCGATCTGGGGCTCCACGCAAGATCTCCACCCCCGTGGGGTCAAAATGATCACAAGAACGGTGAGCAAAAATCCCAGAACCACACGGGGGGACCTAGTGAATGACCTGCAGAGAGCTGGGACCAAAGTAACAAAGCCTACCATCAGTAACACACTACGCCACCAGGGACTCAAATCCTGCTGTGTCCCCCTGCTTAAGCCAGTACATGTCCAGGCCCGTCTGAAGTTTTGCTAGAGTGCATTTGGATGATCCAGAAGAGGATTGGGAGAATATCATATGGTCAGATGAAACCAAATATAACTTTTTGGTAAAAACTCAACTCGTCGTGTTTTGGAGTACAAAGAATGCTGAGTTGCATCCAAAGAACCCATACCTACTGTGAAGCATGGGGGGTGGAAACATCATGCTTTGGGGCTGTTTTTCTGGCAAACTTTTTTCCCCCACTATATATATATAATATATATATTAATATATAATATATATATATATATATATACATATACACACACACATATTTTTTTAATCATTTTTTTATTTTTTTTGCTCCTGAACTTCTTCTACTCTCAACCTCTCCGATCATTTTCATGATGTCCATCCGGTTTGCTTCTATATGCCATATCTTTCTAACTGTGCTCTTTCCCAAAAGCTCCCAACATACAACCTATATACTTATTATGGACACAGTATGCTTACATCATTAGCTATCTTTGTTATTATTTGTTGTTATTTGTTATTAGTCCCATCCCTTCAACTCTATTCAATACCTCCCATCTATCTCTTAACACCATCCATATAGGATTTCTATTTGCCATATATATTTCAAACCGTACTGTGATGTTTTACAAAAGTTCTGAACCTTTCTATTCTCATTGCTTCTACAGATTGTGAATTAAAAATAAACATTTTGCTAAAAGTATTATTATATTATTGATTGATTGACTATGACTTTTCAGATCACCCAGTAATGCTATCTGCAAGGTTAGTTTCCAGGTAAATATTGCAATCCTTTAGCCATTCCTGGACCTGTGTCCAAAAACAAGCTACAAATGGACAGAACCAAAACAAATGATCTAATGATTCTGTCTCTTCACAGCAAAATCTGCAGAGCTGGGAAGATTGTATCCCCCATATAAATAACATTCTATTGGTAGCAATAATTTGATATAATAATTTAAATTGAAAGATTCAAATTTTTGAATCCGGTGTCGTTTTGCGTGTCAGTTCATAAACACTATGCCATGGGATCGGTACGTCAAAGATCTCTTCCCAACTATTTGCAATCTATATGGGACGGCTGTCAATCCTTTGGTCCTTAAGTGAAACTGATATACTTTTTTATTTATCACAGTTTTCCTTAACCAATTATGTTCTTTAATGCAAGGCCGACAGACAAGTTCCTTACTTTCTCCCCCTTCCACTTTCCTCTTCCACTTTTGCGGTAAGGCTGCAATTATTTGGTTGTAATTTTGGGTAGAGCAGACATTTCCATATGTTTTTGTTAGCTGCATGTGCGACATAACTCCACCAGTCCTACCGATGATATCATTTATGAAGATTATACCTTTTTTTAAACATTCTGTCCAAAAATACAGTTTTTTTTGTCAATTAGTATATTTGAATTTAACCACAATATTTGTTGCATTATTTGTTCTGTCGTTTCTGGAGGATTAAATTGAAATTGCAACCAACTTTCTATGGCTTGTTTTAGAAATAGTGACATTTGGGAGATTATTTCCTTTTCAAATAACTGAAAGTGAGAGGTTGTAATCTGAATAAAGGGAAAAAGGCCTTTCTTGAACATTGGGTGAGACAATCTTACTAATTTGCTTGAGAACCAGTTCGGATTTAAGTATAACTTTTGTATGACTGAAGCTTTTAGTGATAGGTCTAATGCTTTAATATTTAATCATTTCTGTCCTCCGAATTCATATTCATTATATAAATATGCTCTTTAAATTTTGTCTGGCTTGCCGTTCCAAATAAAATTGAATATTTTTTTCTCATATAATTTAAAAAACTGTTCGCTAGGCGTAGGCAAGACCATAAGCAAATAGGTAAACTGGGATAATACTAAAGAGTTAATCAGGGTGATTTTTCCACAAATTGACAGGTATTTTCCTTTCCATGGTAGTAAGATCTTATCTATTTTTGCTAACTTTCTATTAACATTTATTGAAGTGAGATCATTTATTTCCTTTGGGATATGTATTCCGAGTATATCCACATCACCATCAGACCATTTTATTGGTAAACTACATGGTAATGTAAATGTTTTATTTTTTAGTGATCCAATACGTAATGTAGTACATTTGTCATAATTTGGTTGTAATCCAGAGAGGTTAGAAAATGTATCTAGATCCTCTATGAGGCTGTGGAGGGATTCTAGTTGTGGATTTAAAAGAAAACATGAATCATCAGCGTACAATGACACCTTTGTTTTTAAGCCCTGTATTTCTAATCCTCTGATATTATTATTGGATCTGATTTTAATAGCTAACATCTCGATGGCCACAATAAATAGATATGCCGATAGTGGACAGCCTTCTTTCACTCCTCTTGACAGTTTAAAACTTTCTGAGAAATAGTCATTATTTACTATTTTACACCTAGGGTTACTATAAATGATTTTGACCCATTTTATAAGAGATTCTCCAAAATTGAAATGCTCCAGGCATTTATATATAAACCCCAGTCAAACTTTATCAAATGCCTTTTCGAAGTCTGCTATGAATAGCAGGCCTGGTTTCCCATATTTTCCATTGTGTTCTATTGTTTCCAATACTTGCCTTATATTATCTCCAATGTATCTTCCATGTAAAAAACCTGTCTGATTAGAATGAATAATATCCGACAATACCTTTTTAATTCTATGCGCTATACATTTTGCTAGGATTTTTGCATCACAACACTGAAGTGTAAGGGGCCTCCAATTTTGTAAATGGACTGGATCTTTATATGTTCCACTTGTATCCTGTTTCAGTAATAATGAGATCAGACCTTCTTCTTGAGTGTCAGATAATCTACCATTTACATAGGAGTGGTTAAAACATGCTAATAACGGTCCTCTTAGTATATCAAAAAAGGTTTGGTATACCTCGACTGGTATGCCATCCAACCCTGGAGTTTTCCCAGACTTAAAGTCTTTAATTGCATCCAGAAGTTCCTCCTCTGTAATTTCACCTTCACATTAGTCTTTCTGTGTGGCTGTTAATTTGACATTATCAATAGAAAAATAATCTTTACAATTAGCTTCAGTTAGAGGAGATGGAGGCGACTGAAATGAAAAAATATGCTCAAAGTACTTTGTTTCTTCCTTCAAAATATCATTTGGTGAATTATGGGTGACTCCGTCAATTGTAACCAGTTTCATTAAGTTCTTTTTGGTAGCATTCCTATGTTGAAGATTAAAAAAGAATTTTGTGCATTTTTCCCCATATTCCATCCAGTTTGCTTTATTTTATAATATATTACACTTGATCTTTCTTGAATAAGTTTCTCCATTTCTTTTTGTTTTTCCTCTAATTTATTCTGAGCCTCTATGTTACAGTTTTTATTGCGATCTATCTGTTCTGTTAGACTTTCTATTTCCTTTCTTAGTATAAACTCTTTTGACCTAAATTGCTTTTGTTTTCGAGATGAGTACTGAATTGCATGGCCTCTAAAGGCACATTTAAAGGTGTCCCATACAATAAGGGGATTCGCTGTACCTATGTTATGTTGGAAAAAGTCAGTTATAAATTCCTTTGTTCTAATTATAAATAAATCATCATCCAATAGGCTTTGATTACATTTCCAATATCCTCGCCCACGTGGAAATTCAGTAAGAGTAATGTATATGCCTATTATATGATGGTCCGACCGCATTCAGACTTTACTCAGTACTTTGTTGAAGCACCTTTGGCAGTGATTACAGCCTCAAGTCTTATTGGGTATGACGCTACAAGCTTGGCATACCTGTATTTGAGGAGTTTCTCTGCAGATCCTCTGAAGATTGTCAGGTTAGATGGGGAGTATCGCCACACAGCTATTTTCAGGTCTCTCTGTACTTTGCTCCGTTCATCTTTCCCTCGATCCTGACTAGTCTCCCAGTCCCTGCCACTGAAAAACACCACCACAGCATGATGCTGCCCCCACCATGCTTCACCATTGGGATGGTGCCAGGATTCCTCCAGAAGTGACGCTTGGCATTCAGGCCAAAGAGTTCAATCTTGGTTTCATCAGACCACAGAATCTTGTTTCTCATGGTCTGAGAGTCCTTTAGGTGTATTTTGGCAAACTCCCAGCAGGCAGTCATGTGCCTTTTCATGGGGAGTGGCTTCCGTCGAGCCACTCTACCCATAAAGGCCTGATTGGTGGAGTGCTGCAGAGATGGTTGTCCTTCTGGAAGGTTCTCCTATCGCCACAGAACTCTGGAGCTCTGTCAGAGTGACCACCGGCTTCCTGGTGACCTCCCTGACCAAGGCCCTTCTCCCCCGATTGCTTAGTTTGCCCAGGCAGCCAGCTCTAGAAAAAGTATTGGTGGTTCCTTTCGATCATATCCTTGGACTAAAATGATTGACATTCAGGTGCAAGCCTAACATCATGTGCAAAGGGCCTTTGGGTAATGTAGCACATATTCAATTATATATATTTTTCTCACGTAGGCTGTTCATTTCTGATCTTTGATACTTTTTCTGGTTTATAAACGTATCATGGTATACTACGTTAACGCTATACGTATGGGCCATATTGTTACTTGGTAGCTACTAGCAGCAGACCCTGTGTTGTGGATCATCTACCACTATTTTGGACGGTCCATACTGTAACGTTAACGTTAGTCTCAGGCTTCACTAACTAGCGTTACTGTTTTAGGTGGAGCTATTCTTTGCTACTTTTCAAACAAATACTACGTGATATTTAACATCTTGCAAGATATGCCTTTTGTTTTGTTCGTGAGAAGTAATGGCTGAGAGAAGGCAGGAGATACTTTGTTTTGTTTAGCGTCACTTAGGTTAGACTGCTCTCTTTAATGGATCAGTCGTCCACCAGGCTACACTCTACGATCAGGGGGAGGTGGGAGAGGAAGCGTTGATTGTCTCAGTTAGGGAAGACAGAGGAATGGGGTTCAGTGTTTTACTGTTAGGAAATATTTGTTTCAACAGATCTTTACATATTTTCCTCACTACAAAATATTCATGCTGTCCTTGTGGTTACTAAACCATGTGTAGCTCAGTTGGTAGAGCATGGCGTTTGCAACGCCAGGGTTGTGGGTTCGATTCCCACGGGGGGCCAGTATGAAAAAAATATATACAGTGGGGGAAAAAAGTATTTAGTCAGCCACCAATTGTGCAAGTTCTCCCGACCTAAAAAGATGAGAGATGCCTGTAATTTTCATCATAGGTACACGTCAACTATGACAAACAAAATGAGAAAAGAAAATCCAGAAAATCACATCGTAGGATTTTTAATGAATTTATTTGCAAATTATGGTGGAAAATAAGTATTTGGTCAATAACAAAAGTTTCTCAATACTTTGTTATATACTCTTGTTGGCAATGACACAGGTCAAACGTTTTCTGTAAGTCTTCACAAGGTTTTCACACACTGTTGCTGGTATTTTGGCCCATGCCTCCATGCAGATCTCCTCTAGAGAAGTGATGTTTTGGGGCTGTCGCTGGGCAACACGGACTTTCAACTCCCTCCAAAGATTTTCTATGGGTTGAGATCTGGAGACTGGCTAGGCCACTCCAGGACCTTGAAATGCTTCTTACGAAGCCACTCCTTTGTTGCCCGGGCGGTGTGTTTGGGATCATTGTCATGCTGAAAGACCCAGCCACGTTTCATCTTCAATGCCCTTGCTGATGGAAGGAGGTTTTCACTCAAAATCTCACGATACATGGCCCCATTCATTCTTTCCTTTACACGGATCAGTCGTCCTGGTCTCTTTGCAGAAAAACAGCCCCAAAGCATGATGTTTCCACCCCCATGCTTCACAGTAGGTATGGTGTTCTTTGGATGCAACTCAGCATTCTTTGTCCTCCAAACACGACGAGTTGAGTTTTTACCAAAAAGTTGTATTTTGGTTTCATCTGACCATATGACATTCTCCCAATCCTCTTCTGGATCATCCAAATGCACTCTAGCAAACTTCAGACGGGCCTGGACATGTACTGGCTTAAGCAGGGGGACACGTCTGGCACTGCATGATTTGAGTCCCTGGCGGCGTAGTGTGTTACTGGTGGTAGGCTTTGTTCCTTTGGTCCCAGCTCTCTGCAGGTCATTCACTAGGTCCCCCCGTGTGGTTCTGGGATTTTTGTGATCATTTTGACCCCACGGGGTGAGATCTTGCGTGGAGCCCCAGATCGAGGGAGATTATCAGTGGTCTTGTATGTCTTCCATTTCCTAATAATTGCTCCCAGTTGATTTCTTCAAACCAAGCTGCTTACCTATTGCAGATTCAGTGTTCCCAGCCTGGTGCAGGTCTACAATTTTGTTTCTGGTGTCCTTTGACAGCTCTTTGGGCTTGGCCATAGTGGAGTTTGGAGTGTGACTGTTTGAGGTTGTGGACAGGTGTCTTTTATGCTGATAACAAGTTCAAACAGGTGCCATTAATACAGGTAACGAGTGGAGGACAGAGGAGCCTCTTAAAGAAGAAGTTACAGGTCTGTGAGAGCCAGAAATCTTGCTTGTTTGTAGGTGACCAAATACTTATTTTTCCACCATAATTTGCAAATAAATTCATTAAAAATCCTACAATGTGATTTTCTGGATTTTTCTCTCTCAATTTGTCTGTCATAGTTGACGTGTACCTATGATGAAAATTACAGGCCTCTCATCTTTTTAAGTGGGAGAACTTGCAGAATTGGTGGCTGACTAAATACTTTTCCCCCCCCCACTGTATATGTATGCACTCACTAACTTTAAGTCGCTCTGGATAAGAGCGTCTGCTAAATGACTAAAATGGAAAAAGATTTTAGATATGCCTTTATGCTATAGCTTATTCCATCTTTACATCTTTGGTTAAATGACTTCAAATGCTAAACTTAAATGTACTTTGTGGAATGTCTGTGGAGTTTGTAAACTATCCAAGCTTAAAACAGGTTATTACTAGGCTTAAACAACTTCATTCATCTATTGTGTTCCTACAAGAAACTCACTTGTTGAAGGATGAGCTACTTAAAGTATGCAGGAGATGGCCAGGGCAAGTAATAGCATCCTGTTTCTCCTCTCATTCTCATGGTGTTATGGTTTTAATTCACTAATCTGTTCCGTTTCAAGTGGATACTATTATAACTGATACAGCTGGTAGATACATTTTGATACAGGGAACTCTTTTGAATGAGCATATTAATCTGGTTAATGTTTATGGTCCTAATGATGATAATCCCAAATTCTTTGAGAATGTATTTCTATTGATAGCCTCCATTCCTGGTAAGGTCCTAATGGCAGGGGACTTTAATTGCACTCTTGATCCTCATCTAGATCGCTCCTCTGGTTTAGACACTTCCCACTCGCAGAGTAGAAAGAAATTACAGCATTTCATTAAGGACTTAAATCTATGTGAACCTTGGAGGACTCAGAACCCGAGTAAAAGGGAGTATTCATGTTACTCGTCAACATTTAAATCATATTCTCATGTAGACTACTTTTTAGTTTCTTGCTCATTGCTTCCCAATGTAGCAGGAAATGGATATGATACTATTGTTTTGAATGACCATTCCCATGTGTCATTATTCTATAGGGATACAAAACTAGTAAAAGGATCCTCTTGATGGCGTTTGCATCCCAGATGGTTACAGGACCCAGACTTCTTACATTACGTTGGAGTGCATATAGATGTTTATTTGACATTGAACACTGACCAAACGTCAGCGAGTACCAGATGGGAGGCTTTCAAAGCACATATTTGGGAGCAAATTATACATTTTACCAGTTTAAAATCAAATAAAATCAGAAAATGAGAGATGGACAGCAAAATGAGAGAATTGGAGAGGGAAGCTTTTTTGGATAACTCAGTAGAAGTAAACAAGGAATGATTTGGTCTTAAAGCTCAGTATGAAGAACTTCCCACCTCAAAGGCTGCAAACAGCTTAACTAGGCTGAAACAGTCCTTCTATGATCAAGGTGAAAAACCTGGTAAATTGCTGGCCTGGCACATTAAGAAGTAAAATTCAGCCTTTAATGCAATTCATAATTTACAAGGACAATTATCAATGGATCCTGTAGAAATAAACCAAACATTTGCTTCCTACTACAACACACTTTACAACTCTGAATCTCCTGAGAACTGAACTAGTCAGGTCTTGATTTTCCCTCTACTTCAGAAGACACTAAATTGGATCTGGAAAAGGAATTGGATGGTGTTGAAATATCTCATGCTATTTTCAATCTGAAGGGAGGTAAAGCGGAAGGTCCAGATGGGCTCCGAATAGATATTTAAGGACAAACTTCTAGGTCCACTTTTGGATATGTACAGTGTATTAGGAAAGTATTCAGACCCCTTGACATTTTCCACAATTTGTTACGTTACAGCCTTATTCTGAAATTGATTAATTAAAAAAAATTATCATCAATCTACACACAATACCTCATAATGACAAAGTGAAGAGGTTCTTAGACATTTTTGAAAATGTATTAAAAATAAAAACAGCAGAAATACCTTGTTTACATAAGTCATGGGCGGCGCACAATTGTCTCCTGAGTGGCGCAGTGGTCTAAGGCACTGCATCGCAGTGCTAACTGTGTCACTAGAGATCCTGGTTCGAATCCAGGCTCTGTCGCAGCCGGCCGCGACCGGGAGACTCATGGGCGGCGCACAATTGGCCCAGCGTCGTCCAGGGTAGGGGAGGGAATGGCCGGCAGGGATGTAGCTCAGTTGATAGAGCATGGCGTTTGCAACGCCAGGGTTGTGGGTTTGATTCCCACGGGGGGCCAGTATAAAAAAAAAATATATATATATATATGTATTCACTAACTGTAAGTCGCTCTGGATAAGAGCGTCTGCTAAATGACTAAAAATGTAAAAAAAATAATAAGTATTCACACCCTTTGCTATGAGACTAGAAATTGAGCTCAGGTGGATCCTGTTTCCATTGATCATCCTTGAGATGTTTCTAAAACTTAATTGGAGTCCAACTGTGGTAAATTCAATTGATTGGAGATGATTTGGAAAGTCACACAGCTGTCTATATAGTTGACCAAGAACATGATGGTCACTGACAGAGCTCCAGAGTTCCTCTATGGATATGGGAGAACCTTCCAGAAGGACAACCATCTCTTCAGCACTCCACCAATCAGGCCTTTATGGTAGAGTGGCCAGGCGGGAAGCCACTCCTCAGCAAAAGGCACATGACAGCCCGCTTGGAGTTTGCCAAAAGGCACCTAAAGGACTCGGGCCATGAGAAACAAGATTCTCTGGTCTGATGAAACCAAGATTGAACTTCTTGGCTTGAATGCCAAGCATCACGTCTGGAGGAAACCTGGCACCATCCTTATGGTGAAGCATGGTGGTGGAAGCATCATGCTGCGGGGATGTTGTTCAGCGGCAGGGACTGGGAGCCTAGTCAGGATAGAGGGAAAGATGATTGGAGCAAAGTACTGAGAGATCCTTGATGAAAACCTGCTCCAGTGCGCTCAGGACCTCAAGACCGGGGCGAAGGTTCACCTTCCAACAAGACAACGACCCTAAGCACACAGCCAAGACAACGCAGGAGTGGCTTCGGGACAAGTCTCTGAATGTCCTTGAGTGGCCCAGCCAGAGCCGGGACTTAAACCCAATCGAAACATCTCTGGAGACCTGAAAATAGCTGTGCAGTGACGCGCCCCATCCAACCTGACAGAGCTTGAGAGGATCTGCAGAGAGGAATGGGAGAAACTCCCCAAATACAGGTGTGCCAAGCTTGTAGCATCATACACATTAAGACTTTGGCTGTAATCACTGCCGAAGGTGCTTAAACAAAGTACTGAGTAAAGGGTCTGAATACTTATGTAAATGTGATTGTTCAGTTGTTGTTTTAGTAACAACTGATAAAAACCTGTTTTTGCTTTGTCATTATGGGGTATTGTGTGTAGATTGATGAGGGAAAAAAAACAATTTAATCAATTCTACAATAAGGCTGTAACGTAACAAAATGTTGAAAAAGTCAAAGGGTCTGAAGACTTTCCGAATGCACTGTATATAGACAGGTGTGTGCCTTTCCAAATCATGTCCAACAAACTTAATTAGATAGAACCTGCTCTTACCATGAGAAACAGATTCCCCAATCTTCTCCTCCTCTTCTTCATCTTTAATGTTGACATTCAGCTCCAGTGTTTGACTGCAGTCTTCCAGCTTCACTGATGCCATCTCTGGATCCTGCAGTAAATTGGGCTCCACTGTCACAATCAGGACCCAGTAACTGTAGGTTTGGACTCAGCGTGGAAGGAGAGAGGCAGGCTGGGTGTTGTCCTCACTGTTGATGTTACCGGCCTCAGACTTACCTGAATCGGCCAGTAGTAATAAAGAGAAACAGATACAAAACGTTATTGTCTTGACAGTTCTGGCACTTTCTTTATTCTCTAAAAATATTTTCACTTTTTTCTTGTTCAATTATCTAATTCAGTGCTTGACTTGGACTGAAATAGGTGCTAATACTCATTTTGGGTGCCGGTACTGTTTATATTAAGGTGCAGGAGCTCCACAATACTTTTGAGCTAATACCTAACCTATAGTAGATAAATGCATAAATGACTCAAAATCCATTTAGTACAAGGTTACAGTTTGTTTTAGACAGCACTGTGTGCTAATTTCCTTAAACCTTGTCTTCACTGTATTACTTCAATCAAAAACCAATTGTATTTCCTGTTCACACCATAGCAACATTTATTGATAAAGACAGAAACAACAGAATGTGTCTGAATATTAGTACACATGTAGAAAACTGATAATCATTACATTCTGCTTCAAAACAGTAGTGCGACCGTGAAATTGTCTCTATCTGATGCACCCGCACTGTCCTCACTGAAGTCCGTTGACGCTGACCGAGAGTAGCCGCCATTTTACCAGCTTGGGAATTTTACACAAAACCAATAATATGCTAAACGAACACAGAAATCTCAAATAAATTGATTATTTATGAAATTACCTTGAGAAAATTATGTACATCCACTCAGACAAACCCAAAGTCTCTAGCTATGTGACTTGTAAAATAGTTTTTATCACGTTCTTCACTTGGTTTGACACAAAAATAACACATCAAACCTTTACCAAACGTGATAATACCTTAACGGATGTGTTACCTAGCATGGTATGACATGTTCTTTCGACATTAGAAAGTTTAAACGTGCTATTACATACCTCTAGTAATAAATAGAAACGGACACAAAGGTTATCTTCTTGACTGCACAGTTCTGGCGCTTTCTTTATTGTGAAGAATGGTGCCCGCCTGCCCGGAACTTCCTGTTCCCCCACTACTAACGGTCCGTGCATTCCGAGATCAGATTACAACATTTCATTAAATTACTAAAAAAGTGTAAACTGTAGCAATTTATTTCCCTTTATAGTTTATTAGCCTAAGCATGACCTTCATCCACATAATTTCTCTAGGATTGGAACCGGTTCAGGGAAAGAACCGGAAACTAAAGTGTTCTATACTTTTCAGGAACAGCAGTTATTTTAAAAGCATGTAATCCAGGTAATAACCTTATTTTCTTCCGGGTATTTTTCTCCAGTCCCACAAAATCGCAACAAAGCTCACTCTAGAAACGTATTCCAGTTACTGTCTGCCAGCTGGAATGGAAATATTTGCCAGTGGGTGTGCGTGTGGAAACTACCTGCTCCTCCCCTCTGAAGCATAGGTTACTGTATCCTACTGACAACGTTACAAGCATGATTCAGAAATTAGGGAGATATGTTTAATTTGAGAAAAATGGATGAACTTTTTCAATGCTAGTTAAGGATACTATAGTCACCACGTTTCACATTGGATTTATTAACGACATAAACGTAGGACCTGTTTTTAATTCTAGTGCTGCACTGCACAAACAAGGTTGTTAGCTAGCTAGCTAACATCTGCTCTGGTCCAACGTTAAACCAACTCTGAAGTTCAGACATTCAAAGTTCCTCCATAGAAGCCGCTCCTCCGTAGGTATAATTCTGTGGGCCTAATTCAGATAATGCAGGTCATAACACGATGCCCAGCTCTTCAATGCAAGCTTTCTCTATCCTCTAACGAGCTCTCCACACCCGCAAAATGTCGCACCTTACACTGTGATTGGCAGCACAGTGTGCTCTGAATGATTTTCTTATACATATACTCTGTGGTGTACTAGTGTATTTATTATCCCACTTGGATGTCACTTCCACAAGCGTTAAATTGAGGGCCAGGTTGTCAGGATGGGTAATGTACTGTACACATTAATTACAAGTACTCCTAAAGATACACTTCATTTTAACTAGCTAAATCCTGTGTAACAACTAGTAATTACATTGTACTTGGCTAACATTACATGTACTATGCTTTGAAATAGTGTCTTATTCTTCATCTGGGATTTGGATTTGTAAAATGTATTATAAAATGTATTTAATATATGTCTGATCAGGCTCAGGTAGCATCAGGTTTGTATTTTCATGCTGATCAAAGCTCTAATCAAATCCAGACATTTATAAGCGTTATAATGCTTTTGAATGACACTTCCGGTTTTGGCGGAAAATACCGGGTTACCAGGGAGAAGAGTGATTTATTCTCGGGATGGAACATTTGTATAATATCGAGGAAATATTAAACCCTGATGCGCATACCAGTTGATTCACAAGACACCAACTAAGTAAGTTACATATACGGTATCTTCATTAGGTCTAATGGCATTTCATGTCCATGATAGGACGTTTGTTGTAGTGACTCAGTAAGGCTAATTGTAAAAGTAACCCTCTAAAGTGCCATTTTTGTACAGTTTATTATGTGGAGGAAACATTTAGGCAGTCAGGAGCATAAGCCAGGACCGCTCCGTAGGCCGCACTGTAGGCCTAGCTCTTACTGCAGTCCAGTGCCATGGACATCTTTGAAGTTTGGCCTCTAGTAATTTAGGACAGCAACTTTATGAAGGCCTCTTCACCGTGGTCTTATCGTACAAGGCTCTACAGACATGTAAAATAAAGACAGGCTATTTTTATTGTTCATATTATTTGCGTTGATGATGTATTGAAGTCAAGTGGTTCAACATTCAAATGCGACGGTCAGTGGAACACTTGCGCCACCAAGTGGACAATTGCTCAGTTCCCTTGTGGCATCAACGCTACCAGAGATATTTGATATAAGATCAAATGTTATGTCAATATTATTATCTCCAAATTGATTCCCCCACCCGTATTTCATATATTATTATTCCGATTTAACTGTTAATCTGGATTTCATTTATAAACGCTTTCTGTCATTTCCGATTGGAGGGCAGATGACCACGTGACTTACGAACCTACAAATTTGTTACTTTGTAACAGTCAAAAGTGGTTATTCCCAACGTTGATCAACTCCCAATCTATGCCAAGATTTTTTTAAAGCATTATCTTTAAAGCATTATCACTGTACCATTTACACCCTGTATCCTGTGCATGTGATGAATAAACATTGATTTGATTAGATGATTAACGCACCATTCACATCAGCTATCATAGTCAATATAACAGTGACTGACTTCACCATCACTTTCTAGCCATCATTGACATTGAGATGAAGATGGTCAAACGTGAAAATATAAAATACATCGTGATCCTAATGGAATATAACAAAGCAATTCTGTTGTCTTTGCCTGCTTTATTTTTACAATGACAGGGGGTGCACCGTTCCTGGAGGTACTGCAATACCAGGTCGATGCGTGGAGTGGACGGAGCAAGCCCCTATTCCATCTCCCTGTTCCAAAAATCAATTTTAATATATGGTCCCCAGATAGGGGACGTATCAGATATTAAACTGATAAGAACAGATTATTATTATTATTATTATTATTTTTTTTTTTGCCAGTTCAGTTTCTTTGATTTTATTTGTTACAAAAACCGGTTTAGTCGAAAAGACCGAAGCCCATGTCGTCATCGGAACCCTCCTCCTTCTCCTCCTTCTTCTTCTCCTCCTCCTTGGCTGGTGCTTCTGCAGCAGGTGCAGCTCCTCCACCGGCACCCATAAGAACAGATTTTAATTTTTTAATTTTTAATTTTTACATTTTGAGGTTGGAATAACCATTTTATTCTTCATTAGAGAACATAATCTGAATTAAATGATCAATCTGTTTACAAACTGAATAAAGAGTGTGAATATTCATGTTTCTGTGTTGCATATGTATTGTTAATCACATGGGTAAGTAACAATAAAAGACATCCATTCGCCAATCCAATATATTCCCATTCAACACAAAATACAAACATAAACATCAAAAGGAATACAGCGGTAGCCACCCTGTCAGGTGTTTGGATACCTTACAGTAAACAAGCAATACCTTAATTATTCCTCAAGGGAAAGTAAAGGGACAATCAGACAACCCTTAGTGATGGGAGGGGAGCAGTGGTAAACTGAGGCAGTAGTATAAAACACTTGGGAAAGCCACCTACCCTTAACACCAGTCAACACACATTCTCCCTCACATCGTGTCTCAAACTGTTTCTTACTTTGGAAGATCATAGAGATAAGTGCTTAAAGTTGGGAAGATCATAGAGAGGCATTTTTAACCAGCACAGAGACAGGGTGTTCTTAGGCTCTGCTCAACTTTCCACATATCCAATCCAAATAAGAGGCTTGTTTGCAGTAACACATCCAATGATCCCTTAACCTTTGTCTCCATCAGCATCATCTTTTAGTCCAAAAACGTACGGTTCGGGTTGGCACCGAACAGAGCCGTTCTGACCTCAGGCATCATCTGCTGGGCCATGAGGTCTAGCCTGCTCTCCAGGGTGTTGGCTACCTTGATCTTCCCATTAGCGTTGTACATCTCAATACCTCCAGAGATGTCTGGTGAAAGGTGCCGGTCTTTGTCAATGCCGACCTCAATGTTGCTCTTCACAGCATCTTTATAGATGGGGATGTTTTTATGTACAGCAGCCTGCACCATGGCAATGTCCTGCTGCCGGCAGCGAATTTTCACTTTGGGTTCCAGCAGTTGGTAGAAACCCATAAGAACAGATACTACACTTGAGCCTGCTGAACAAAAACATGAGAATCAGAAAGACTGAGGACGGGCACTGGGGGATGTTCCTTGCACAGACAGAGACTGCAACGGGCATCCTGGGGTCCGCTCAGGAGTTCCCCAAATCCTCAGACTCCTTCTCCAGGGTGAGCCCAGAGTGCTGGGGTTTGCCATGATTCCCGGTCACCACGTGGTCTCTATCGAGGTGGAGTCAGACAGCCTGGCCGACACACAGGGGTTTGGGTCCAGCCAATGAGGGAAAAAGATCAGCTTGCCAAAGCTGGAGGAGACTAGCTAGCATCCCGGCTAGCCAGGTCTATGTCTCAGCAGCCTAGAAGATGCTACAGTACAGACTTGAAATTGAGAAATTCAATCAAAGGAGAATTCCAGATGCAGCTGATCTCTGGTGCCAGTGTATTTGGTTTTTGCAGGCAGCCATGGTGTTAGAGGCAGCCGGTCGCAGCCGGCCGCGACCGGGAGACTCATGGGCGGCGCACAATTGGCCCAGGTCGTCCAGGGTAGGGGAGGGAATGGCCGGCAGGGATGTAGCTCAGTTGATAGAGATGGCATTTGCAAATGCCAGGGTTGTGGGTTCGATTCCCACGGGGGGCCAGTATAAAAAAATATGTATTCACTGACTGTAAGTCGATCTGGATAAGAGCGTCTGCTAAACGACTAAAATGTAAATGTAAATGTGTGAGATCTAACCTGGCACGCCAGTGACATTATAGTGTGTGTGAAGTTGAAAATACTGAGTACAAAAGATGTTGTTCAAGGAGGGGCTTGAGCCAGGCTGTACACTATATATGTGTTTGTGTGGAACCGCTGTTTAAAATGCAAAATGTGCATAGGATAAAGTTTTCCTAAT
>LR778274.1:25065006-25155006 GCA_902810595.1 Coregonus sp. 'balchen'
ACCTGCTCTCCTCTTTAGATTAATATGGATTAACTAACATACCTACCTACACTACCGTTCAACAGTTTGGGCTCACTTAGAAATGTCCTTGTTTTTGAAAGAAAAGCCATTTTTTTTGTCCATTAAAATAACATCAAATTGATCAGAAATACAGTGTAGACATTGTTATTGTTGTAAATGGCTATTGTAGCTGGAAACGGCTGGTTTTTAATGGGATATCTACATAGGCGTACAGAGGCCCATTAACAGCAACCATCAGTCCTGTGTTCCAATGGCACGTTGTGTTTGCTAATCCAAGTTTATAATTTTAAAAGGTTAATTGATCATTAGAAAACCATTTTGCAATTATGTTTGCTCAGCTGAAAACTGTTGTGCTGATTAAAGAAGCAATAAAACTGGCCTTCTTGAGTCTAGTTGAGTATCTGGAGCATCAGCAATTGTGGGTTCGATTACAGGATCAAAATGGCCAGAAACAAATAACTTTCTTCTGAAACTCGTCAGTCTATTCTTGTTCTGAGAAATGAAGGCTATTCCATGCGAGAAATTGGCAAGAAACTGAAGATCCCGTACAACGCTGTGTACTAATCCCTTCACAGAACAGCGCAAACTGGCTCTAACCAGAATAGAAAGAGGAGTGGGAGGCCCCGGTGCACAACTGAACAAGAGGACAAATACATTAGAGTGTCTAGTTTGAGAAACAGACGCCTCACAGGTCCTCAACTGGCAGCTTCATTAAATAGTACCCGCAAAACACCAGTCTCAATGTCAACAGTGTAGAGGTTACTCTGGGAAGCTGCCAGTTGTGCACCGGGGCCTCCCACTCCTCTTTCTATTCTGGTTAGAGCCAGTTTGCGCTGTTCTGTGAAGGGAGTAGTACACAGCGTTGTACGAGATCTTCAGTTTCTTGCCAATTTCTCGCATGGAATAGCCTTCATTTCTCAGAACAACAAGGATTTTCTAATGATCAATTAGACATTTACATTTTAGTCATTTAGCAGACGCTCTTATCCAGAGCGACTTACAGTTAGTGAATACATATTTTTTTTATACTGGCCCCCCGTGGGAATCGAACCCACAACCCTGGTGTTGCAAACACCATGCTCTATCAACTGAGCTACATCCCTGCCGGCCATTCCCTCCCCTACCCTGGACGACGCTGGGCCAATTGTGCGCCGCCCATGAGTCTCCCGGTCACGGCCGGCTGTGACAGAGCCTGGATTCGAACCAGGATCTCTAGTGGCACAGTTAGCACTGTGATGCAGTGCCTTAGACCACTGCACCACTCAGGAACTACAAAATTAGCCTTTTAAAATGATAAACTTGGATTAGCAAACATAACGTGCCATTGGAACACAGGACTGATGGTTGCTGATAATGGGCCTCTGTACGCCTATGTAGATATTCCATAAAAAATCTGCCGTTTCCAACTACAATAGCCATTTACAACATTAACAATGTCTACACTGTATTTCTGATCAATTTGATGTTATTTTAATGGACAAAAAAATTGCTTTTCTTTCGAAAACAAGGAAATGTCTAAGTGAACCCAAAGTTTTGAACGGTAGTGTACATACACCAGTCCTGGTTTAAAACGTGATTGTGGACAAAGAAGACGGTCCTATAACATGTAAATGTGATTTAAGAACAGGCTTGTTATTAGTCTGTGTCCCCATATAGTATATGTTCCCTATATAGTGCACTACTTTTGACCCGAACCCTATGGGCCCTGGTCAAAGGTAGCACACTAGGGTGCCATTTGGGATCCACTCTTAGTCTGTTATTTGCACTCATCTCATGTTTGGGTTTATTGTCTGCTGTGGATTCACCGTGAGTGACATGGTGCCTGTCATGATAATAATCATGTTATTATCAGATTAAAGTGGATAACTACATATTACCTCTGAGGTCCGCGTCTCTCTTTGCTACTGTCTTTATAATGCTGTAGAGGTCAGAGGTCAATCCTAAACTAACACCAGGGATGTGTCCCAATAATATCTCCTTTCTGCTGAAGTGTGCACTCCACCACCATATTTTTTCCACCATATTTCTTATACCAGTCATTTCCTTTCAAATCAGTGAAGGGAAGTGAACAAGTGCACACTTTGGGAGGAAGGAGAGATAATTGGGACATAGCCACCTTACTGTACCAAGACCCTAGAAACCACCAATAGTCTGTTTCTCTCTCTTCTCTACTTGCCCCCACCTCCCTGTTATAGATCAACTAAACAGTCCCTGTTATAGATCAACTAAACAGTCCCTGTTATGGATCAATTAAACAGTCTCTGTTATAGATCAACTAAACAGTCCCTGTTATAGATCAACTAAACAGTCCCTGTTATGAATCAACTAAACAGTCCCTGTTATGGATCAACTAAACAGTCCCTGTTATGGATCAACTAAACAGTCCCTGTTATAGATCAACTAAACAGTCCCTCTTATAGATCAACTAAACAATCCCTGTTATAGATCAACTAAACAGTCCCTGTTATGGATCAACTAAACAGTCCCTCTTATAGATCAACTAAACAGTCCCTGTTATAGATCAACTAAACAGTCCCTGTTATAGATCAACTAAACAGTCTCTGTTATAGATCAACTAAACAGTCCCTGTTATAGATCAACTAAACAGTCCTTGTTATGAATCAACTAAACAGTCCCTGTTATGGATCAACTAAACAGTCCCTGTTATGGATCAACTAAACAGTCCCTGTTATAGATCAACTAAACAGTCCCTCTTATAGATCAACTAAACAGTCCCTGTTGTGGATCAACTAAACAGTCCCTGTTATAGATCAACTAAACAGTCCCTGTTATGGATCAACTAAACAGTCCCTGTTGTGGATCAACTAAACAGTCCCTGTTATAGATCAACTAAACATTCCCTGTTATGGATCAACTAAACAGTCCCTGTTGTGGATCAACTAAACAGTCCATGTTATAGATCAACTAAACAGTCCCTGTTATGGATCAACTAAACAGTCTCTGTTATAGATCAACTAAACAGTCCCTGTTATAGATCAACTAAACAGTCCCTGTTATAGATCAACTAAACAGTCCCTGTTATGGATCAACTAAACAGTCCCTGTTATGGATCAACTAAACAGTCCCTGTTATGGATCAACTAAACAGTCCCTGTTATAGCTGTACACTGCTAGAACACTCACTGGAAATCTAAATCATCCCTAAATCTGCTGCTGTAGCTAATGTACTGAACAAGGAATTCATCTTCTGTCATGTATAAAAAATGCATTGTCCATGGTAGAGGTTATAGTACAGAGATGGTAGAGGTTATAGTAGTACAGAGATGGTATAGAGGTTATAGTACAGGATGGGTTAGAGCGTTTATAGTACAGAGATGGTAGAAGGTTATAGTTAGTAGTACAGAGATGGTAGAGGTTATAGTACCAGGAGACTGGTAGAGGTTGTAGTTACAGAGATCGGTTAGAAGGTTATAGTTACAGAGTGGGTAGAGGTGTAGAGGTTATAGTAGTACAGAGATGGTAGAGGTTATAATAGTACAGAGATGGTAGAGGTTATAGTAGTACAGAGATGGTAGAGGTTATAGTAGTACAGAGATGGTAGAGGTTATAGTAGTACAGAGATGGTAGAGGTTATAGTACAGAGATGGTAGAGGTTATAGTACAGAGATGGTAGAGGTTATAGTACAGAGATGGTAGAGGTTATAGTAGTACAGAGATGGTAGAGGTTATAGTAGTACAGAGATGGTAGAGGTTATAGTACAGCGATGGTAGAGGTTATAGTACAGAGAGGTAGAGGTTATAGTAATACAGAGATGGTAGAGGTTATAGTAGTACAGAGATGGTAGAGGTTATAGTAGTACAGAGATGGTAGAGGTTATAGTACAGATATGGTAGAGGTTATAGTACAGAGATGGTAGAGGTTATAGTACAGAGATGGTAGAGGTTATAGTACAGAGATGGTAGAGGTTATAGTACAGAGATGGTAGAGGTTATAGTACAGAGATGGTAGAGGTTATAGTAGTACAGAGATGGTAGAGGTTATAGTAGTAGAGGTTATAGTAGTACAGAGATGGTAGAGGTTATAATAGTACAGAGATGGTAGAGGTTATAGTAGTACAGAGATGGTAGAGGTTATAGTAGTACAGAGATGGTAGAGGTTATAGTAGTACAGAGATGGTAGAGGTTATAGTACAGAGATGGTAGAGGTTATAGTACAGAGATGGTAGAGGTTATAGTACAGAGATGGTAGAGGTTATAGTACAGAGATGGTAGAGGTTATAATAGTACAGAGATGGTAGAGGTTATAGTAGTACAGAGATGGTAGAGGTTATAGTACAGAGATGGTAGAGGTTATAGTACAGAGATGGTAGAGGTTATAGTAATACAGAGATGGTAGAGGTTATAGTAGTACAGAGATGGTAGAGGTTATAGTACAGAGATGGTAGAGGTTATAGTACAGAGATGGTAGAGGTTATAGTAATACAGAGATGGTAGAGGTTATAGTAGTACAGAGATGGTAGAGGTTATAGTAGTACAGAGATGGTAGAGGTTATAGTACAGAGATGGTAGAGGTTATAGTAGTACAGAGATGGTAGAGGTTATAGTACAGAGATGGTAGAGGTTATGGTACAGAGATGGTAGAGGTTATAGTAGTACAGAGATGGTAGAGGTTATAGTACAGAGATGGTAGAGGTTATAGTACAGAGATGGTAGAGGTTATAGTACAGAGATGGTAGAGGTTATAGTAGTACAGAGATGGTAGAGGTTATAGTACAGAGATGGTAGAGGTTATAGTACAGAGATGGTAGAGGTTATAGTACAGAGATGGTAGAGGTTATAGTAGTACAGAGATGGTAGAGGTTATAGTACAGAGATGGTAGAGGTTATAGTAGTACAGAGATGGTAGAGGTTATAGTACAGAGATGGTAGAGGTTATGGTACAGAGATGGTAGAGGTTATAGTAGTACAGAGATGGTAGAGGTTATAGTACAGAGATGGTAGAGGTTATAGTACAGAGATGGTAGAGGTTATAGTACAGAGATGGTAGAGGTTATAGTAGTACAGAGATGGTAGAGGTTATAGTACAGAGATGGTAGAGGTTATAGTACAGAGATGGTAGAGGTTATAGTACAGAGATGGTAGAGGTTATAGTAGTACAGAGATGGTAGAGGTTATAGTACAGAGATGGTAGAGGTTATAGTACAGAGATGGTAGAGGTTATAGTACAGAGATGGTAGAGGTTATAGTTCAGTGTCTGCTAGTCAGCCCTATCACAGGATGTTTCCGTCATCCCTATGGTCCCTGTTCTGTCCTGAGAACAAAGCTAGGTCCTTCTGTTTCCCTACAGAGCAGAGAGAGCAGCGAATGCAGGGCCATCAGGCCTCACTGTGGACACCAGCGCCCTGAGGAGGCTGGTTTGGGACCGGACGACCCGCCCGGAGCTCAGAGGGGTTCTGGAGAGCCTGCTCCACTACCTGACCCAGGACCTGCCCAGCCGGAGTCCCACCGCGAGGCCTCCTGAGAGGTTAGGGCTGGAGGTCGGAGTGGGGGTGGAGGTGCCCCAGTTCAGCAGGTATGGAGGTCGACCAGCAGGGGGCGAAGTCTCAAGGCGCCTCACCTCCTTCCAGCTCCTCCAGGCCAAGTTCCTGAGGAACACCCCCAAACCTCCGCTCACTCACCGCCGGGAGGTGGGGGCCCTGGCACTGTCCTCCAGAGGGGGAGGCTGTGGGAGCCACAGCCAGGGCAGAGAGCCCCCTAGTGGACAGGTTGAGGGCTGCATTCCCAAAACAGGATGTGGAGTGGGAAAGGGGAACACTGTTAAGGATGTGCTGGCCAGGTTTGCCGTGGCAGCGCAGAAGGAGAGGGGAGGGGCCACACAGGGGGGAGGAGTGTTGAAAAGGCCCCGACTGATCGGCAAGGGGCAGCTGCTGTCTGCCATAATGGACAAGTTTGAAACCATGGCGACGGTGCAACGGGGAAGTGACAAGAGTTGCCTGAAGAAAAGCTCACCTGGTAAAGTCAAAGTGACCGGTGGTCATGTGAAAGAATTAGTGAGTCGTCAGGAAGAAGGGGGACAACAGTGCTTAGCTCAACCAGGTCAACCCGTCAAAGGTCAGAGTTCAATGAAGCAGCAGGTTAAGAGTAAAGGCTGGGGACAGCAGAGGAAAGAGAACCCCTCTGGAGTGCAGGGAGGCGATAGAGGATCAGAGAAGACAGTAGCTGGTCTGAAGGATTCACCTCAACACAGAAAAGAGTGGAACAGGAATCAGAAGGTGAATGCTCAGTCTATAGTCAATAAGCAGGCAAGGGGTCCGGGTTCAGATCAAGAAGCTGAAGGTCAGATTCAAGATTCAATTAAGGAGGTAGAAGTTTGGGGCGCTGATCAACAGGTAAAGACTCTGGGTATGAAACAACAGGTAGAGATTCAGGGTACAAACCAAGAACAGATTGTTAGCTCAGGTCAAACACTAGAAGGCCATGGTTCAGAGCTGGACAAGGAGCTAACGGTTCAGCATCAATACATTGAAGTTAAGGCTTCAGTGGGTCAGGAAGTAGTGGTACAAGCTTCACATCAGGATCCTGATCAAGACAGTGAAGTTTCAGTTTCAGATCAGGAGGTCAACGTACAGGTTTCAGGTCAGGAGGTCAAGGCACAGGCTTCAGATCAGGAATTAAAGTTACAGGTCTTAGGTCAGGAGCTCAGCTATGGGCAGGTAGAGCTGCTCTGCTCTGCTGCGGTGGTCCAGTGGTCTCCCCCAGCGCTCCAGGTAGGGATACCTGAGGTAGAGGCCTTGCTGTCTGGGTACCTGGCAACCCTGCTCCCCTGCCCTCCTGTGTGGGCCCTAGCTTCCTCTGTGGATCCACCAGCACAGAAATACTCAGGGTCAGGGTCCAAAACCAGGACCCTGGAAGGCCCACTTCTCTCCTACCCCTGGAGAAAACAGTTCCTGGATCCACACCAACCCCGGTCCACCCAGAGAGGCCAGCCCAGATACCCCATCCCTAGGAGGGCCCACGGCTCAGAGTCAGAATCATCGGAAATGGGCCAGGCCCATAACACCAGCCTCTCACCCCCACCTTCTGAATCTACGACCCCTGATGTTATGACCTCTGTCCCCACAACCCCTGATCTTGACCTTTGCTTCCTGCCATCAGCGTCCACAACGTCCAACCAGGAGCCCCGCCCACATGGAGCCAAACAGGAAGTAAATGTCCCAATGGCACTGCAAAGTGGGGAAAGGGAGGTGACATGTCATGAGGGGGAGGGGCAGGGTAGCACTGTGATGTCACACAAAGATGACATCATCACTATGCACGGTTCAAGGGTTGCAGACCCAGAAAGACTACAGACAGAAAAGCAGGAGAGACCAAAGTACAGGACGTTAAACTATGGCGATCCTTCTGCGAAACTGACCTATAAACCCAAAGTCATCCGATTCACAGATACCTTCAATTTCTAAGTCACTCATTCACTCACTTAGACTTCAGTTATGTGTCTTCTGTGAAAGATAAAAGCCTTCTGAACTTTCTCTCATCACAGTGAAACACAATCCATCTTCAAGGTCATGCTAGCTATCCCATGTCTTGCTGTCCTCTGAAAGCCGTGGCGTTGCAGGAGTAGCATACGCTCTGCTTCAGGGTGTAGTGATGCAGAGACAGCAGTCCTGGCATGGTGTTATTCAGCAGCTGTGTAATGCTCTAAGTGGGGTAGTGTGTGTGTGTGTGTGTGTGTGTGTGTGTGTGTGTGTGTGTGTGTGTGTGTGTGTGTGTGTGCGTGTGTCGTCCGTACTGTAACAGTGGAAAGACAAACAGAACAGGGGTGTGTAACAGTGACTAAGCTAGGCCTAAGCTTTAAAATGGCATTTTCATGGAAAACATTGTGAAGCAATAATATCAGGATTTAAACTGTAACTATGACAACCAAGTCAAACAAACCTCTGCTCTTTATCAGATTAAAGAAACTCAATCACTTCTCTTGTAGTTCTTGTATTGTTGACGTTGTGATCAACATGAAACACCTGTGCTCTTCTAATCTACCTTTCATTCATTGGTCTGTTTGTGTTAGCTCTACTGACCTTGGTTTATCTATACGCTCCATAAGGCTCGTGACTTTTGTCTTTATCAAACAGCAAACAAGTTAAGGGGAACAAAGGCACCATACATTTAATGTCATTAGAATAATCTCTGTGATTAGGGACATATTTGGCCGCTTCTTGTATCATTGAAGTTTACAATGCAGAGAATGTTTCTATCTTCAAATGTTCACGCCACAAGGTTAATTTTTTCTGGAATGTTCCAAGGCCCCAGGTACACCCACACACGTACACGCGCACACACACACGGGTTGTTTGTGTGCCAGCTAGATGTTCTACTACCACCGTACCTTAAATGTGCCCTCACCGCGAGTGTTTTGGCTACAGACAGGGACCATAACCTTGGGAAATAACCAAAATATCTCATACTGTTCACACCTTAGTCACATTTCACTGATGCTAGGAAAAACAGCCCTAAACACACTAGTTTTGTGCTAAGAAAAGGTGGACGTGCACTTTTATTGATGGGTTACGCTCAAACACACACACATACACACACAAACACAGTTTGTCATGGCATGTGTGGTGCATGACGTCATCTACTGTAAAATCACCTGTCAGGGGGAGTGGCTAAAGGTAAGCATCAGAAGGGTTTCCCCATTCAGTTATCATGACGTGGCATTGTGGACATTTTGTAAACCTAGTATATTATGAAGATTAATTTAAGAAAATTATATGTGGTTATACATGATTGAATAGGTTAATTATTTAATCGCTGACAGTTTTGGAGTTACGTGCGTAGAATATTTAGAGTGGGCGGTTCTATTTCCCGCTCATGCTTGATTGACATGTGCCCCGAGGCTTAACGGAGCTCATGCGCGGTCAGGTGTTCTACCATGGAATACGTGGAAAGAACCCACCCCGCGGATTCATAGACATTTCAAGATATTTGTTAATGATGGACCATGTTTCGAGACGCTGTGGATTCAGCCGATCGCGTTTAACATTGTTGTTGCCAGATTGCGGTTGTTCTTCAGTTTCAGCCACCAAAGTAACGATCCAGGTGCATAAACGGGGTTCTCTCTTCCAGATAGGATGAAAGCTCGAGACACTTTACCCTCCTCTTCCAGCTGAACTTGCTAGTGCCTAGGGTGGGACAATACACCTCCCCGTTGTTTGACTGTCAGGGACATCGAGTGACGCTTTCCGACTGTCCCCTGATCGGAATCCGAGTCCACGCCTGGGATTTGCTGTTGTGGGACTCGCTTCATGGAGAGAGAGAAGCGATATCGTTTCAACTTGTGCCAACACAGATTTCAAATTTAGGACTACATGATAGCCTGCTGCAATTAACCAAACTTTTAGGCCATATTTCCAAGGCATCTCTGGAATATATTTGGGTTCACACATGGAAAAGAAAAAGAACAAAGCGAACTGGGTTCGCTCGCCGCAACTTCGAAGCCTGAACTCAACTATCAACTCTCCTCCCAGTGGCAGCAGCGCCAAAGAGAGAGTGCACAGGTAGCCACACTTTATAGCTAGCAAAAGTTACATGCCAACTAAACAAACTAGCTGGCTACGAATATTCGCATATTTCCGCCCGTCCCTACCACCATATACCTGAGAATTGAATGTTCTTAGCGTTACACAAAAGTTATACTATTTCAGGCAGAGTTATGTAAAAATAAACAAAATTGGCCAACGCTAACTAGTTAAACTGGCTAACGACAAAAGCATGGCAGGTGGTGGTTGTACTTGTGTTTTGCAAAGCTACCTCATACAGTAGTTAGCTAGCTAAATTGATGTGTTGAGAATGCGAGGAGTGTTGGTCCTTCGTAATGGCATGTGCACTATTCCAGGCTGCCTCACAACCTCCACCCGACACCCCGTCCCCCACCATCGAGATTACACGCGTTTGAATAGCTAGTCACACGTGTTGTGCTATGGTCAGGGTTCCTCCACTGTTGTGCTATGGCCAGGGTTCCTCCACTGTTGTGCTATGGCCAGGGTTCCTCCACTGTTGTGCACACTGAAACATAGTGATCTTCAATCTGGTGACTCGAAACTGTGCAGGCGTTTGTTCCAGCACAGTACGTTTCTAACACACTCGATTCAACGTGCTTAATGGTTTGATTAGTTGAATCCGGTTTGTTAGTACTGGGCTGGAACAAACGCTTGCACAGTTTTGAGTCACCAGATTGAAGATCACTAAGGACTAGGATGAACATTGCTGGCTCGGAAAGTTCTCAACCAAAACATTAGGCCCTAGGCTACTTACCTTTCAGTGCAAAGCTTTGTTGAAGTTCACTGATGTTTGTTTTTTTAGGTTGTAACTTGTCCTAAATGATAGGTTACACATTGTGGCCCCCAGGGTTATTATAGTTGAGTGTTTTATTTATATTAGTTAAAACATAATTGATGATTGTTTTATTTTATATTAGTTTGTTTTGGAGTAAAAGCTAATAGTTTTAGTTTTTCAAACGGGTTTGTTAATTTTATTTCAGTTTACTAAATCGTTTTTTCATGATTAGTTTTAGTTTACTATAATATCCTTGGTGGCCTCTCATTCTATAATAATACTAAATAATAATATCCCCTCTTCCTTTCCATAGTGTCTTACTCCACCACCGTTCAGTAATCACCCAGCAACTAGTGGGAACATCCCATTAGGTCACTAATCCACATAATATCATTACTCTAAGATCTTATTAAGTCTACTCCTGGAACTCATGCTGACTGGAGAATGTGTCTGGTCTTTATAAAGGGCCATTCTATGCCCAGATTCCATACCAAACAACAGATTGCCACACATACTACTACTACTCACCAGTCTCACTACGCTCGTCGCTCAATATCCCCTTTAGATTGACTTAGTTTCTGACTCCTGCTAGCTAGACTCTGATTGGAACTGAAACATTGCTGTGGACCCGCTTGGCTTTGACTCTATTGTAAACCCTGTGTGGTGTCTTCAGTGTGGACCCGAATGGCTGTGACTCTGTTTCAGTGTGGACCCGAATGGCTGTGACTCTGTTTCAGTGTGGACCCGAATGGCTGTGACTCTGTTTCAGTGTGGACCTGTATGGCTTTGACTCTGTTTCAGTGTGGACCTGTATGGCTTTGACTCTGTTTCAGTGTGGACCCGTATGGTTTTGAGCGGTCAAAGGACTTTGACTATGAGTCGTATGAGGAGCTGATGTCAGAGTACCTGGCCGTGCTCACCAGAAGGTCCATCAGGTGGTCCAAGCTGCTGCAGGGCCGGGGACGGCTGGAGAAGAGTATCAAGGGTGAGTGGGACTTAATCGGAGCCAGAGCATAACATTTACTTTTTGGTCCACCAGCCACTGTGACGGGTAGATTTTTTTTACCAGCCAAAATATTTTTTTTCTGCTAAAATGACACCAACAAACCACAAAAAAACAGATGAGCATGCGTTGTAATGTTTCTAAAACAATAAATGTATTACTCGTAAGAAGTAATGTGGTATATTGTTTAACTTCATTTTTTGTGTCCCGGGTCTTTTAACCAAAATATCACAGATGAGACAAAAATGTTCACCTGCTCCTTTAAGGGCGGTAGGTTACCGTGGTAGCGCAACTCAAAGAGTCATGTTTGTGCCTGTGAGATTGAGTCTGACTAGGAGAGGCGTTGTCTTCTCTTCCCTAGCAGTTGAAACTCAAACCTAGTTTGTGAACAAAACAATGTACATAGCCAAGAAACACAAGGACAAAGATTCACTTCAGTAGACTTTCATTTCAAGTCAATTAGACCAACTTTGATGACTGTTTCTAAAAATTCAGGTGGAATAGGCTGTATAGGATTCTTAGTTCTTTGACTTTGTGTGATTTAATTTACCAGCTGTGAAACAAAACGGCAGAAATACTTTGAAAACAGCTATGGCAGCATTTATTTTACTATAAATATGATCATACTTGATAGATGTCTTAACCGCCAATGCCAAAATCTACCTGCATTTGGCAGGTGTTTTTTGTTGTTGGTTATTTTTGTTTTTTTATTCTTATTAGTATTATCAGCTTTAATATTACAGATTGAGGCTTCTATCAATATAATTGTCTGCATCATTTCCAATCCCCTATATATATATATATATATATATATATGTGTGTGTGTATGTATATGTGTTTTTGTTGTTGTGTATATATATATATATATATATATATATATGTAATTTTAAATATGTATATATTTTCCTTCTTTATTATTTTCCCCTAACCCTACCACCCCTCCCCTAATTGGAGTAAAGTAATGGACAACAATACTTAGGCTTCCACTTCCAGTTTATACATTTGGCAGGTGTTCATGTTAGGCCCTGATCGGAGCACACTGACTGTACAGCACACGTCAAATCAGTGTTTTTGTTCATGCTGCTTCTAGGATGTGTGAAAGTGTGTGTGTGTGTGTGTGAGAGAGAGACTCACTGACTCATGAAGCACTCCCACAGTGAAACGGTATGTGCGTAAGGGCGTGCCCAACGAGCACCGAGGGTTGACCTGGATGGCAGCCAGCGGGGCCCAGGAGCACCTGGAGAAGAACCCAGGCTACTATCACTCTCTACTGGACACTACGAAGCAACAGCACGACCCCAAGCTGGTGGACTCCATACGCACAGGTGAGCTAATGGACATCATCATAGGTTAGCTAATGGACATCATCATAGGTTAGCTAATGGACATCATCATGGGTTAGCTAATGGACATCATCATAGGTTAGCTAATGGACATCATCATAGGTTAGCTAATGGACATCATCATGGGTTAGCTAATGGACATCATCATAGGTTAGCTAATGGACATCATCATAGGTTAGCTAATGGACATCATCATAGGTTAGCTAATGGACATCATCATGGGTTAGCTAATGGACATCATCATGGGTTAGCTAATATACATCATGGGTTAGCTAATGTACAGTGCATTTGGAAAGTGTTCAGACCCCTTGACTTTTTCCACATTTTGTTACGTTACAGCCTTATTCTAAAATTGATTAAATTGTTTTTTTTTCTTCATCAATACCCCATAATGACAAAGCAAAAACCGTTAAAAAAAAAAAGTTTGCAAATTTATAAAATTAAAGAACCCCAGGAAATATCACATTTACATAAGTATTCAGACCCTTTCCCAGTACTTTGTTGAAGCACCTTTGGCAGTGATTATAGCCGCGAGTCTTCTTGTGTATGACGCTACAAGCTTGGCACACCTGTATTTGGGGAGTTTCTCCCATTCTTCTCTGCAGATCCTCTCAAGCTCTGTCAGGTTGGATTGGGAGCGTTGCAGCACAGCTATTTTCAGGTCTCTCCAGAGATGTTTGATCAGGTTCAAGTCCGTGCTCTGGCTGGGCCACTCAAGGACATTCAGAGACTTGTCCTGAAGCCACTCCTGCGTTGTCTTGGCTGTGTGCTTAGGGTCGTTGTCCTGTTGGAAGGTGAACCTTCGCCCCAGTCTGATGTCCTGAGCTCTCTGGAGCAGGTTTTCATCAAGGATCTCTCTGTACTTTGCTCTGTTCATCTTTGCCACAGCATGATGCTGCCAGCACCATGCTTCACCGTAGGGATGGTGCCAGGTTTCCTCCAGACGTGACGCTTGGCATTCAGGCCAAAGAGTTCAATCTTGGTTTCATCAGACCAGAGACTCTTGTTTCTCATGGTCTGAGAGTCCTTTAGGTGCCTTTTGGCAAACTCCAAGCGGGCTGTCATGTGCCTTTTACTGAGGAGTGGCTTCTGTCTGGCCACTCTACCATAAAGGCCTGATTGGTGGAGTGCTGCAGAGATGGTTGTCCTTCTGGAAGGATCTCCCATCTCCACAGGGGAACTCTGGAGCTTTTTCAGCGTGACCATCGGGTTCTTGGTCACCTCCCTGACCAAGGCCCTTTTCCCCCCGATTGCTCAGCTCTAGGAAGAGTCTTGGAGGTTCCAAACTTCTTCCATTTAAGAATGATGGAGACCACTGTGTTCTTGGGGACCTTCAATGCTGCAGAAATGTTTTGGTACCCTTCCCCAGATCTGTGCCCCGACACAATCCTGTCTCGGAGCTCTACTGACAATTCCTTCGACCTCATGGCTTGGTTTTTGCTCTGACATGCACTGCCAACTGTGGGACCTTTTTATATAAACTGATGTGTGCCTTTACAAATCATGTCCAGTCAATTGAATTTACCACAGGTGGACTCCAATCAAGTTGTAGAAACATCTCAAGGATGATCAATGGAAACAGGATACACCTGAGCTCAATTTCGAGTCTCATAGCAAAGGGTCTGAACACTTATGTAAATAAGGTATTTCTGTTTTAGTTTTTATAAATGTGCAAAAAAAATGAAGAAAAACATTTATTTAATCCATTTTAGAATTAGGCTGTAACGTAACAATGTGGAAAAAGTCAAGGGGTCTGAATATTTTCCGAATACACTATACATGATCATAAGTTAGATAATATACATCATTATAGGTTAGCTAATATACGTCATCATAGGTTAGCTGATATACACCTGAACAGGTGAGCTTCATCTCTGAGATATTTCTCTCTGTATGTACTCCGCTTTGAGAAATAGCTGAAAGGGTTAGAGATGTTTGGAGTAGGCAGCAGGTTGTTTTTGGTGGTGATTATAACCACAGCACCTCCTTCTTTCCTTTTCTCCCTGGCAGACTTGAACAGGACCTTTCCTGACAACGTCCAGTTCCGCAAGACGTCGAACCCGTGTCTCCAGAAAACCCTGTACAACGTGCTGCTAGCGTACGGACACCACAACCCGGCTGTGGGCTACTGTCAGGTACGTTTACCCTGTTACACCTGGCCGTTATCTGGGCTGCGGCCCAAATGGCACCCTATTCCCTATATAGTGTACTACTTTTGACCAGGGCCCACAGGCAGCCTCATATTCCACTTTACAGGCTCAATCACGGCAAAGACTAAAATCAATCAATCAAATGTATTTATAAAGCCATTTTTACATCAGCAGATGTCACAAAGTGCTATACCGAAACCCAGCCTAAAACCCCAAACAGCAAGCAATGCAGATGTAGAAGCACAGTGGCTTGGAAAAACTCCCTAGAAAGGCAGAAACCTAGAAATAAACCTGGAGAGAAACCAGGCTCTGAGGGGTGGCCAGTCCCCTTCTGGCTGTGCCGTGTGGAGATTATAACAGTACATGGCCATTAAGGCCAGATTTTTCTCCCCAAGATGTTCAACCATTCATAGATGACCAGCAGGGTCAAATAATAATCACAATGGTTATAGAGGGTGCAACAGGTCAGTACATCAGGAGTAAATGTCACTTGGCTTTTCATAGCCGGGCATTTAGAGGTTGAAATAGCAGGTGCGGTAGAGAGGGAGGGTTGAAAACAGCAGGTCTGGGACAAGGTAGCACGTCCGGTGAACAGGTCAGGGTTCCATAGCCGCAGGCAGAAGAGTGGAAACTGGAGCAGCAGCACGACCAGGTGGACTGGGGACAGCCAGGAGTCATCAGGCCAGGTAGTCCTGAGGCATGGTCCTAGGGCTCAGGTCCTCCGGGAGGGGAGGGAGAGAGAGAGAATTAGAGGGAGCATACTTAAATTCACACAGGACACCGGATAAGACAGGAGAATAACACCAGATATAACAGACTGACCCTAGCCCCCCCGGCACATAGACTATTGCAGCATAGATACTGGAGGCTAAGACGGGTGGGGGGGTCTGGAGACACTGTGGCCCCGTCCGATGATACCCCCGGACAGGGCCAACCAGGCAGGATATAACCCCACCCACTTTGCCAAAGCACAGCCCCCACACCACCAGAGGGATATCAATAGACCACCAACCTACTACCCTGAGACAAGGCTGAGTATAGCCCACGAAGATCTCCTCCACAGCCCGAGGGGGCGACAAACCGGACAGGAGGATCACGTCAGGGACTCAACCCACTCAAGTGACGCACCCCTCCTAGGGACAGCATGGAAAGCACCAGTAAGCCAGTGACTCAGCCCCCGTAATAGGGTCAGAGGCAGAGAATCCCAATCGAGAGACGGGAACCGGCCAGGCAGAGACAGCAAGGGCGATTTGTCGCTCCAGTGCCTTGCCGTTCACCTTCGCACCCCTGGGCCAGACTACACTCAATCACAGGACCTACTGAAGAGATGAGTCAGTAAAGACTTAAAGGTCGAGACCGAGTCTGCGTCTCTCACATGGATAGGCTGACCATTCCATGTAAATGGAGCTCTATAGGAGAAAGCCCTGCCTCCAGCTGTTTGCTTAGAAACTCTAAGGACAATAAGAAGGCCTGCGTCTTGTGACTGTAGCGTACAGTGAGGGAAAAAAGTATTTGATCCCCTGCTGATTTTGTACGTTTGCCCACTGACAAAGACATGATCAGTCTATAATTTTAATGGTAGGTTTATTTGAACAGTGAGAGACAGAATAACAACAACAAAATCCAGAAAAATGCATGTCAAAAATGTTATAAATTGATTTGCATTTTAATGAGGGAAAAAAGTATATGACCCCTCTGCAAAACATGACTTAGTACTTGGTGGCAAAACCCTTGTTGGCAATCACAGAGGTCAGACGTTTCTTGTAGTTGGCCACCAGGTTTGCACACATCTCAGGAGGGATTTTGTCCCACTCCTCTTTGCAGATCTTCTCCAAGTCATTAAGGTTTCGAGGCTGACGTTTGGCAACTCGAATCTTCAGCTCCACCCACAGATTTTCTATGGGATTAAGGTCTGGAGACTGGCTAGGCCACTCCAGGACCTTTAATGTGCTTCTTCTTGAGCCACTCCTTTGTTGCCTTGGCCGTGTGTTTTGGGTCATTGTCATACTGGAATACCCATCCACGACCGATTTACAATGCCCTGGCTGAGGGAAGTAGGTTCTCACCCAAGAGTTGACGGTACATGGCTCCGTCCATCGTCCCTTTGATGCGGTGAAGTTGTCCTGTCCACTTAGCAGAAAAACACCCCCAAAGCATAATGTTTCCACCTCCATGTTTGACGGTGGGGATGGTGTTCTTGGGGTCATAGGCAGCATTCCTCCTCCTCCAAACACGGCGAGTTGAGTTGATGCCAAAGAGCTTGATTTTGGTCTCATCTGACCACAACACTTCCACCCAGTTCTCCTCTGATTCATCAGATGTTCATTGGCAAACTTCAGACGGGCCTGTATATGTGCTTTCTTGAGCAGGGGGACCTTGCGGGCGCTGCAGGATTTCAGTCCTTCACGGCGTAGTGTGTTACCAATTGTTTTCTTGGTGACTATGGTCTCAGCTGCCTTGAGATCATTGACAAGATCCTCCCATGTAGTTCTGGGCTGATTCCTCACCGTTCTCATGATCATTGCAACTCCACGAGGTGGGATCTTGCATGGAGCCCCAGGCCGAGGGAGATTGACAGTTCTTTTGTGTTTCTTCCATTTGCGAATAATCGCACCAACTGTTGTCACCTTCTCACCAAGCTGCTTGGTGATGGTCTTGTAGCCCATTCCAGCCTTGTGTAGGTCTACAATCTTGTCCCTGACATCCTTGGAGAGCTCTTTGGTCTTGGCCATAGTGGAGAGTTTGGAATCTGATTGATTGCTTCTGTGGACAGGTGTCTTTTATACAGGTAACAAGCTGAGATTAGGAGCACTCCCTTTAAGAGTGTGCTCCTAATCTCAGCTCGTTACCTGTATAAAAGACACCTGGGAGCCAGAAATCTTTTTGATTGAGAGGGTGTCAAATACTTATTTCCCTCATTAAAATGCAAATCAATTTAACTTTTTTGACATGTGTTTTTTTCTGGATTTTTTTGTTGTTATTCTGTCTCTCACTGTTCAAATAAACCTACCATTTAAAAGTATAGATTGATCATGTCTTTGTCAGTGGGCAAACGTACAAAATCAGCAGGGGATCAAATACTTTCTTCCCTCACTGTACGTGTAGGTATGTACGGCAGGACCAAATCGGAGAGATGGGTAGGAGCAAGCCCATGTAATGCTTTGTAGGTTAGCAGTAAAACCTTGAAATCAGCCCTAGCCTTAACAGGAAGCCACTGGAGTAATATGATCAAATTGTTTGGTTCTAGTCAAGATTCTAGTAGCCGTGTTTAGCACTAACTGAAGTTTATTTAGTGCTTTATCCGGGTAGCCGGAGAGTAGAGCATTGCAGTAGTCTAATCTAGAAGTGACAAAAGCATGGATTAGCTTTTCTGCTTAATTTCTTGACAAAAGGTTTCTGATTTTTGCAATGTTACAAAGATGGAAAAAAGCTGTCCTTGAAATATTCTTGATATGTTCGTCAAAAGAGAGATCAGGGTCCAGAGTAACACCGAGGACCTTCAGTTTTTTTTTTTTGACGACTGTACAACCATCAAGATTAATTGTCAGATCCCACAGAAGATCTCTGTTTCTTGGGACCTAGAACTAGCATCTCTGTTTTGTCCGAGTTTAAAAGTAAAAAATGTGCCGCCATCCACTTCCTTATGTCTGAAACACAGGCTTCCAGGGTAGGCAATTTTGGGACTTCACCATGTTCCATCGAAATGTACAGCTGTGTGTCGTCCGCATAGCAATGAAAGTTAACATTGTGTTTCCGAATGACATCACCAAGAGGTAAAATATATAGTGAAAACAATAGTGGTCCTAAAACGGAACCTTGAGGAACACCGGAACTTACAATTGATTTGTCAGAGGACAAACCATCCACAGAGACGAACTTATCTTTCAGACAGATAAGATCTAAACCAAGCAAGAACTTGTCTGTGTAGACCAATTAAGGTTTCCAATCTCTCCAAAAGAATGTGGTGATCGATGGTGTCAAAAGCAGCACTAAGATCTAGGAGCACGAGGACAGATGCAGAGCCTTGGTCTGTGTCACGGTTTCGGCCGAGGCTGCCTCTCCTCCTTGTTCGGGCAGGCTTCGGCGCTCGTCGTCTCCGGAATTCTAGCTGCCACCGATAGATGTTTCATGTTCGTTTGCTTTTGTCTGTTTGTGTCACACCTGTTTCTGTTTTACGTAATTAGGGTCCTATAAGTTTCTCGTTGTGTTTGTCATGTGTTGTGTATGATTGTTTTTCGTCAGTGTTGTGTTTTGCTCGGTTGAGCATATTTTCTCCACTGCGCTGGAGCACAGTTGCACTTGTTCGTGCACCACTTCGTTTGTCGCACCTGTTTGTGCGCATTTGCCTTTTCGCCTTGTGCGTAGTTTAGCTGTTGGGCTTAGTTGTCCTGTTGCCTGTGTTGGGCCAGAAATACAGCATTTGGAACCTACCGTCGGCGTCCTGCATTTGATTTCCTACACTACACCTACACACGCCCTGACAGAATCATACACCAGTCATGGAATCAGCAGGAGCCGAAGCAGCCCAGACAAGACTGGAAGCCCAGGTTCGGGACCAGCAAGATCAACTCCTGCAGATGGGGAACGCCCTGCAGGAGGTGATTACCACACTCCGAGGCTGGGGTTCGCCTCCACCACCGCCCGCCCTGCCAGCACCATCGGCCAGCCCGCCCATTCCAGCGCCGGAACCTCGAGGAGTCCGACTATCTCTCCCGAGGGCGTACGACGGGACAGCGGCTGGGTGTCAGGGATTCCTGCTCCAGGTAGAGCTATACCTGGCCACCGTGCACCCGGCACCTTCAGGGCATGAGAGCGTGTCCGCCCTGATCTCCTGCCTGGCCGGAAAAGCGTTGGAGTGGGCCAACGCGGAGTGGAGGAAGATCGACGCCACGACCATCACGTACACCGAGTTCTCCCGCCGCTTCAGGGCGGTGTTTGACCATCCCCCGGAGGGGAAAGCGGCGGGGGAGCGTCTGGTCTTCCTCCGACAGGGGAGGAGAAGTGCCCAGGAATTCGCGCTCGAATTCCGTACTCTGGCGGCAGATGCAGGGTGGAATGATCGGGCCCTCATCGATCTATACCGATGCAGCCTACGTGAGGACGTCCGTCGGGAGCTGGCGTGCAGGGACACCAGCCTCACTTTCGACCAGCTGGTGGATATGTCCATCAGGCTGGATACCCTGCTGGCTACCCGCGGACGTCTTGCGGAGGGTCCGTCCATTCCACTCTCCAGCGCCTCCGAGCCTTGTCCCATGGAGCTCGGGGGCGCTGGCGCTAGAGAGAGGAGGAGTCGGCAGGCTAGGGGGTCCATCCACTGCACCAACTGTGGTCGGGGAGGACACACCGCGGCTAGGTGCTGGGGATGGCCTCCTAGGGGAGATGACGACAGGCCCCGCACTGGGGATTCCTTCCAGGTGAGTAGGCGCCCCACTCACCCAGAGCTCTCTGTTGCCCATTTTTGTATGCCTGTATGTTTTCCACAGGTAGCACCTCATGCCCAGCATAAGGCGCTGGTAGATTCAGGCGCAGCTGGGAATTTTATTGATAAAAAGTTTTGTTTAGCGTTAGGGATTCCCCTCATTCCTGTTGATGTTCCTTTTCCCGTTCACGCCCTAGATAGTCGTCCGTTGGGTACGGGCTTGATCAGGGAGGTCACGGCGCCACTTAGGATGTGTGCGCAGGGGGATCATCAGGAGATGATTCAGCTGTTCCTGATTGACTCTCCTGCGTATCCGGTGGTGCTGGGCATGCCCTGGTTGAGTACCCATAACCCAGTGATTTCGTGGCAGGAGAGGGCTCTGATGGAGTGGTCTGCTCAGTGTGTGGGTAGATGTTTGGGCGTTTCCGTAGGGGCTACCTCGGTGGAGAGTCCAAACCAGGTGCCCGCATTGCACATTCCACCTGAGTATGGGGATTTGGCTATTGCGTTTAGTAAGGCGAGGGCGACGCGGTTGCCACCCCATAGGCAGGGGGATTGTGCGATAAACCTCCAGGCAGGAGCTGCGCTCCCACGGAGCCATGTGTATCCTCTGTCTCAGGAGGAGAAGAAAGCTATGGAGATTTACATAGACGAATCACTGAGACAAGGATACATACGGCCGTCCACTTCCCCCGCGTCCTCGAGTTTCTTTTTCGTGAAGAAAAAGGATGGTGGTTTGCGCCCATGCATCGATTACCGTGGTCTCAATCAGATTACGGTGAAGTATAGTTATCCACTCCCGCTGATTGCGACCATGACTGAGTCGTTGCATGGGGCGCGTTTCTTCACGAAACTAGATCTCAGGAGCGCGTACAACTTGGTGCGCATCAGGGAGAACGATGAATGGAAAACAGCCTTTAGTACCACCTCGGGCCATTACGAGTATCTGGTCATGCCATACGGGTTGATGAACGCTCCATCAGTTTTCCAATCATTTGTGGATGAGATCTTCAGGGACATGCAGGGGCAGGGGGTGGTGGTGTACATTGATGACATTCTCGTGTACTCACCTACCCGTGTCGAGCATGTAGCCCTGGTGCGCAAGGTGTTGCGGAGGCTGGTGGAGCACGACCTGTATGTGAAGGCAGAGAAGTGTCTGTTTTTCCAGGAGTCGGTCTCCTTTTTGGGTTATCAGTTGTCTGCGTCAGGGGTGAGGATGGAGGTAGATCGAGTGTCGGCCGTGCGTAATTGGCAAACACCAACCACTGTGAAGGAGGTGCAGCAGTTTTTGGGGTTTGCAAATTACTACAGGAGGTTTATCCGGGGTTTTGGACAGGTGGCAGCTCCCATCACGTCTCTGTTGAAGGGGGGTCCGGTGCGTCTGCAGTGGTCGGCCGAGGCGGACAGGGCGTTTGGGAGGCTGAAGGACCTGTTTACCTCGGCCCCGGTGCTGGCGCACCCGGATCCCTCTTTGCCGTTCCAAGTAGAGGTGGACGCGTCGGAGGCCGGTTTAGGAGCCGTGCTTTCACAACGATCTGGCGCGCCACCTAAACTCCGCCCCTGTGCTTTTTACTCTAAGAAGCTCAGTCCGGCGGAGCGGAACTATGACGTAGGGGACAGGGAGCTGTTAGCCGTGGTACAGGCTCTAAAGGTGTGGAGGCACTGGCTCGAGGGGGCTCAACACCCTTTCCTCATTTTGACGGACCACCGTAACCTGGAGTACATCCGGGCGGCGAGGAGGCTGAACCCTCGCCAGGCAAGATGGAGTATGTTCTTGACCAGGTTTACGTTTAAGATCACGTACATCCCTGGGTCACAGAATGGCAAGGCAGATGCGCTGTCTCGGCGGTATGACGCGGAGGAGAGGTCCGTGGAGCCCACTCCCATACTGCCTGCGTCGTGTCTGGTGGCGCCGGTAGTGTGGGAGGTCGATGCTGAACTCGAGCGGGCGTTACGCACCGACCCTAGTCCATCACAGTGCCCGGAGGGTCGGAAGTACGTTCCGCTCGAGGTTCGGGATCGATTGATCTATTGGGCTCACACGTCACCCTCCTCTGGACATCCGGGTATCGGCCGGACAGTGCACTGTCTTAGTGCCAAGTACTGGTGGCCCACGTTGGCTAGGGATGTGAGGGTTTATGTTTCCTCCTGCTCGGTGTGCGCCCAGTGTAAGGCGCCTAGACATTTACCTAGGGGTAAGTTGCTACCCCTGCCCGTTCCACAACGGCCATGGTCCCACCTCTCAGTGGACTTTATAACAGACCTTCCCCTCTCCCAAGGGAATACCACCATCCTGGTCGTTGTGGACCGGTTCTCTAAGGCCTGTCGTTTGCTCCCCATGCCGGGTCTTCCTACGGCCCTGCAAACTGCCGAGGCACTGTTTACCCATGTGTTCCGGCACTACGGGGTGCCCGAGGACATTGTGGCTGATCGGGGTCCCCAATTCACCTCCAGGGTCTGGAGAGCGTTTATGGAGCGGTTGGGGGTCTCGGTGAGCCTCACCTCGGGCTACCACCCGGAGAGCAATGGGCAGGTGGAACGCGTAAACCAGGATGTGGGTAGGTTTCTCAGAACATACTGCCAGGACCGGCCGGAGGAGTGGTCAAGGTACGTTCCCTGGGCCGAGATGGCCCAGAATTCCCTACGCCATTCCTCCACGAACCTAACCCCATTTCAATGTGTGTTAGGTTACCAGCCGGTTCTGGCACCCTGGCAGCAGAGCCAGATCGAGGCTCCTGCGGTGGATGAGTGGGCGCGGCGCTCGGAGGAGACTTGGAACGCTGCACACGTCCACCTGCAGCGGGCCCTCCGACGTCAGAAGGCGAGCGCTGATCTCCACCGCAGTGAGGCACCGGTGTACGCACCTGGTGATCGAGTCTGGCTCTCTACCAGAAACCTGCCCCTCCGCCTGCCCTGTCGGAAACTGGGTCGGCGGTTTGTAGGGCCATTTAAAGTCCTGAGGAGGTTGAACGAGGTTTGTTATAGATTACAGCTTCCTGTGGAGTATAAGTGTATTAACCCCTCGTTCCATGTGTCCCTTCTCAGGCCGGTGGTAGCGGGCCCACTCCAAGAAGATGAGATCTTGGAGACTCCTCCGCCCCCGTTGGACATCGAGGGGGCACCGGCGTACTCCGTGAGATCCATCTTGGATTCGAGACGTCGGATGGGGGGTCTCCAGTATCTAGTGGAGTGGGAGGGGTACGGTCCGGAGGAGCGGTGCTGGGTGCCGAGGAGAGACGTGTTGGACCCGTCGCTCCTGACGGAGTTCCATCGGAGGCATCCGACGCGCCCTGCGCCGCGTCCCCCTGGCCGTCCCCGAGGCCGGAGTCGGCGCGCGTCTGGAGCCGCGCGTCAAGGGGGGGGGGGGTACTGTCACGGTTTCGGCCGAGGCTGCCTCTCCTCCTTGTTCGGGCAGGCTTCGGCGCTCGTCGTCTCCGGAATTCTAGCTGCCACCGATAGATGTTTCATGTTCGTTTGCTTTTGTCTGTTTGTGTCACACCTGTTTCTGTTTTACGTAATTAGGGTCCTATAAGTTTCTCGTTGTGTTTGTCATGTGTTGTGTATGATTGTTTTTCGTCAGTGTTGTGTTTTGCTCGGTTGAGCATATTTTCTCCACTGCGCTGGAGCACAGTTGCACTTGTTCGTGCACCACTTCGTTTGTCGCACCTGTTTGTGCGCATTTGCCTTTTCGCCTTGTGCGTAGTTTAGCTGTTGGGCTTAGTTGTCCTGTTGCCTGTGTTGGGCCAGAAATACAGCATTTGGAACCTACCGTCGGCGTCCTGCATTTGATTTCCTACACTACACCTACACACGCCCTGACAGTCTGACGCCATTAAAAGGTCATTTACCACCTTCACGAGTGCAGTCTCAGTGCTATGATGGGGTCTAAAACCAGACTGAAGCGTTTTGTGTACATTATTTGCCTTCAGGAAGGAAGTGAGTTGCTGCAAAACAGCTTTTTATCAAATTTAAGAGGAATGGGAGATTCGATATTGACCAATCATTTTTTATTTATTTAAATTTTCTGGGTCAAGGTTTGGCTTTTTCAAGAGAGGCTTTATTACTGCCACTTTACCTGCTAGCCTTTTCAGGAATCCCAACCCTTCCTCGATCATTCAATCAGCTTTTGTTCCTAAATGGGAATTCTATAGTTGGAATGGCATGTGGAATAGACAAGGCTATGGTGTGTGTGTGGTTGTGTGTGATTTGATAGGGAGATTTTCAGCATTTTGCAATGCAAAGAAGCAGCATTATGGTTGAAGGTTTAGTGTGTGTGTGTACAGTCAGTCGTTCTCTGTCTCCTTCTCGTATTGTCAGTTTTTCTGTATATTAGTCTCTGTCTTTTTATTTGACAATCAAAGACACATTAAATCACATCAATTCCAATATTGACTTACTAGAGACGATGTATTGTTGCCATGGGCCCAATGGGCTCTGGTCTAAAGTAGTGCACTATATAGGGAATAGGGTGCCATTTGGGACACTTAGTGTATCTCTGTCCACCTGTTCATCTCTCTCCCTCTCTCTGAACTCATTCATCAGAATACAGACGTGTTCTCCTTCTCTGAACTCATTCACCAGAATACAGACCTGTTCTCGCTCTCTTTGAACTCATTAATCAGAATACAGACGTGTTCTCTCTCTCTGAACTCATTCACCAGAATACAGACGTTGTATTAGCCAGGCAAAGGGGGGGGGGGGGGGAGAGAGAGAGACAGGGCTGTTGTATTAGCCAGGCAAAGGGGGGGGGGGGGGGGGAGAGAGAGAGACAGGGCTGTTGTATTAGCCAGGCAAAGGGGGGGGGGGGGGGGGGGGGGAGAGAGAGAGACAGGGCTGTTGTATTAGCCAGGCAAAGGGGGGGGGGGGGGGAGAGAGAGAGACAGGGCTGTTGTATTAGCCAGGCAAAGGGGGGGGGGGGGGGAGAGAGAGAGAGACAGGGCTGTTGTATTAGCCAGGGAGAGAGAGACAGGGCTGTTGTATTAGCCAGGGAGAGAGAGACAGGGCTGTTGTATTAGCCAGGGAGAGGGCTGTTGTATTAGAATGGGGTGAATGGGTTGTGTCCCTCCCTAAGCTGTCAATGAGAGGATGTCTGCAATCTACAGACAACAACACCTTGAAAACACTGTTGCATGACTTAACTATTTATTGTGGCTGAAATGTAATATTCATATGTATCCAAGTGATTTTCTGTCTTGTCTTCAGGGCATGAACTTCATCGCTGGGTACCTCATTATCATCACTAAAGATGAAGAGAAATCATTCTGGCTGATGGACGCTCTGCTGGGCAGGATACTACCAGGTGTGTGTGTGGGAGAGCAGCTCTATTCCTGTCTCATCCCCCTGCCGTGGGTCTATGTATATCCCAGCTGAGGTCACATGGTCTTGAGCCTCGTTAAGACCCATGTCCCGTCACACGGAGGGGAGGGCTAATCCTATGATGTCACACAGGAAATTACATCACGCCCCAGCCCACTACCCCCCCCTTCCTGTTCTGGCATAGTCGGGCTCCACTCCGGCAAACAGGTGGATTTGATCTGAGATCACGTTCGTCACTGTGTTCAGGGTTGATATCTTTGAGGTGTGTTTGTGACTGTTGATACTAAGTTATGTGTCCTGTCTAGACTACTACACCCCGGCCATGCTGGGTCTGAAGATGGACCAGGAGGTTTTAGGGGAGCTGGTGAGGACCAAAGCCCCAGTTGTGTGGCAGGCCATGGGGCAACACAACGTCATGTGGACCCTGGTGGTCTCCAGGTGGTTCATCTGCCTCTACATAGACGTCCTGCCTGTAGAGGTGAGGGGGATGGAGGGCGGGTGAACTAGGGGATTGAAAAACAAGGAGAGAACTTTGGCAAAATCTTTGTGGTTGTTGGAGTTCTATTACTACGTTGATGCAACTATTGAATATGTGAACGCCCAGTCAGGTTTGAGTCTGTGATCTGTTGTAGAAGGGCTATTAAATAATGCTTTATCAGTGCTGACTAAGACACTGAGCTTTATCAGAGGCTCAGCTCCACAACAGGTCTGAATCAGGTTTCCAGGGCAGAATGGGATCTGTGTGTCAGGAGATCAGTCTGCTGAGCTGAACTAAGTCCAGGGCTGTGTCCTGGAGCAGCAGGGAGGGAAGGATGACGCGGTATCATGAAGTAGAATGATCATGAAGAACAATCTTTACATCTTTCATCACCGTGCCTAGTGTCACTGTCTACCGTCTCAGCTAATATGACTGTCCTGCTGCCCTTCTGTTGTTATTAAACCTGACTGTCCTGCTGCCCTTCTGTTATTAAACCTGACTGTCCCGCTGCCCTTCTGTTGTTATTAAACCTGACTGTCCCGCTGCCCTTCTGTTGTTATTAAACCTGACTGTCCTGCTGCCCTTCTGTTGTTATTAAACCTGACTGTCCCGCTGCCCTTCTGTTGTTATTAAACCTGACTGTCCCGCTGCCCTTCTGTTGTTATTAAACCTGACTGTCCCGCTGCCCTTCTGTTGTTATTAAACCTGACTGTCCTGCAGCCCTTCTGTTGCTATTAAACCTGACTGTCCTGCTGCCCTTCTGTTGTTATTAAACCTGACTGTCCCGCTGCCCTTCTGTTGTTATTAAACCTGACTGTCCCGCTGCCCTTCTGTTGTTATTAAACCTGACTGTCCCGCTGCCCTTCTGTTGTTATTAAACCTGATGCTCTCCTCTCTCCATTCTCCTTGGTTCTCCTACTCAGACGGTTCTGCGTATCTGGGACTGTCTGTTCTACGAGGGTTCTAAGATCCTGTTCCGTGTGGCTCTGACATTGATAAGGAACCAGCAGGCTGAGGTCCAGCAGGCTGGTTCCCTGCCTGACGTCTGTGACAGCTTCAAACACATGACCAGAGGCCCCTATGTAGAGGACTGCCACACCTTCATGCAGGTACACATATACACACACACTGAAATGAACATTGTGTGTGTGTGTGTGTGTACCATGATGATCTCTGTAATCCTTTGTCCTGCTGCTTTCCCAGAAAATCTTCACGGAACCCGGAAGCCTCTCCATGGCAACCATCACCAAGCTCCGGGAGATGTGTCGAGCACGCATCATCGCTGAGGAGTCCTGACCCCATCCTCCTGACCTGTCAATCAAACACTACACATTCCGGGCTGGGTCCCAACACTCCTTAATGGTCTCCTCTCTTTGGCTCCTATCCCTCACTGTTGGGACAGTCCCTAGACTGTTTTGCACTGTTTAGCCTGACTACCATGTAGCTATGTAGACTACCATGTATGGAGACCACCAGAGGTGAAAGTAAGGCGGTACGTCCGGTATGGAGTACCGGCAAAATAATTAGTAGCTATCCTGTGGAGGTACACCGTACTGGTTAAACATGAGCCTATCACAATAAGGAACAACAAAGACGGAAAGGAAACTTTTGGCTATTACACTATCAATACCACATGAAAGTCGCATGAAAAAAAAACAATTGTGAATGGACATGGAAAAACGTATGGAATACGCTCCAAAATGCGGTGTGGTTCGGCCATAAGTGACATTTTGCAAAGGCAGAGATGATTGGCCGAGACCGAGGCGGTCGGACAGCAGTGGACATATCAATGCAGGTTACCAGTCTGCTGTAGCCCTGATAAATGACCATCACTGGATATCATTCATTACACCTTTTTGCTGTCTTTCCATTCATCAAATGGAGGGTGCACAGTGCGCTGTAGAGATGCAGGAATTCAAAATGGTTTTCAGTCCAGCATTGGTCATAATCTGTGTTTGGGAAACCACCCCTAGATGTATTTAGTTCATGTAGACCTGAATGTATACATGTAGCTAGATAGATGGCGTGCTTGTCTTAAATCTCACCCTGCTAACTGACGATTCCATTGTGTCCCCCAAATGGCACCCTATTCCTGACGTAGTGCAAAAGTAGTGCACTATATAGGGAATAGGGTGCCATTTGAGCCACAACTCATGTGAGATTCATGTTGCCGCCTGAAGCTAGTCTTAACTGGAGGAAGACCATTTCATTTAAGAAAAATATTTGAATTCTATGACTTTGCACTTTTCTCCTCCCAGAGTGGATGAGATCACTGATGACGTTGGGAAGTAGACTTGACGCGTATGGTACGTTGTTGAGCGTATGGTACGTTGTTGAGCGTATGGTACGTTGTTGAGCGTATGGTACGTTGTTGAGCGTATGGTACGTTGTTGAGCGTATGGTACCTTGTTGAGCGTATGGTACGTTGTTGAGCGTATGGTACGTTGTTGAGCGTATGGTACGTTGTTGAGCGTATGGTACGTTGTTGAGCGTATGGTACGTTGTTGTACATTGTACATGAATGATGAAGTGTCCGTTGTAGTTCACTAGCCTGAGTCTTTGAACACCAGACACTATTAAATAAGCTACTCTGACTCTCCTCCTTCACCATCATGTGACCCGTCTGTTCTTTCTGATACTTTTGAAGTCCCTGTAATCTCTAGTGCTGGGAACTACAAACCCCATCTATTCTCAACTAAGGAAGCAGAAGAGAGTTTCAAATGTATTTTATTGACCTCAGCAGGATGCATAATAGAAAAATGATCAAAACATTCTCTACAAAAATAAAATATCAACTCGCTACAAATCGATATTAACACAATCATGGGAGGAGAGGGGAAGAGTTAGAGACAATATTACACCCCCTGCTTTTAGAAAACAATGCATCTACCCATTTCTGCCCAATTCAACACATCCATCATGTAACACCTTGACCTTGTGTTACATTCCTCAGTCTTATGCCATCCACAACCCTTTGTTTTGAAATGGAGTAAAACCCAAACACAGCACACCCCCCCCCTAAGGCCTTTCAAATGTTCTTGTGACCTACAGGATAATTAGGTCAGTATTTCTAACCAGAGTGGGGTTATTAGACAGACATTCACAAGTTTCCCTTTTCACAGGAGTCTTCGGGCCTCCCAGGTGATGTCATAGAAAAGATGGTGGTCATGAAGGAAAGGAGATGAGGGAGGAAGGAAGGAAAGCTTGTTGTGTGTTTGAGCCAATCACAAGATGTGGTTCTAGGAAAGACCCCCTCCTCCATAAGAGTTTAATACCATATAATGTCAGATTAATTGTAATTTACACCAAAATTACAATTGAAGAAAAAAAATCATTCAATTACTTCAAAGCGAAAATCCACCCAAGTCAAACATGAAATGAGATTAGAACTAAAATGAGGGTATACTGAGCCAGCTGCAGTAGAGATGGGTTAGAGAGAGAGACGAGGGGGATAGTAGGTTTGACCAGGCAGTAGTCGGTTAGTAGGTAGCAAAGGATGAGCTGCTGTGAATAACAATACATAGAGGATACACACTCACTCTCACACACACACACACACACACACACGCTGCAGAGAGGGCTCGGTTTGTACATCGTCCAGTCAGCCATTAGTAGCAGTGGGTGGTTGGAGCGTCCGGCTCTCTGCAGTATGTCTGAAAAGGCTCCATTGGCCTCTGGTCAAAAGTAGTGCACTATCTAGGGAATAGGGGGCTATTTGAGACACAAGCAGCCTGTGTGTCAGTGTTCTCAGATGGTCTGGTATCCAGCGGGCCTCCTCTTCCTGCCGATGAGGTAAGCAATGAGAACGATTAGAACCAGGCCGGCCAGAGCTGCTCCCACGACGATGGGGATCAACATGTTGTCCTGATCCAACTGACACTCCTCCGCTAGAGGGAGGGAGGGAGAGGAGGGATGTGGAGAGAGGGAGAGGAGGGATGTGGAGAGAGGGACGGGGGGGGAAGAGAGAAGGTAATTAATACAAATGCAGAACTTCTAATCAAGGACAACCATAAAACACAAAGGGTAGAGAGAGAGAGGAGAGATGGATAGATCAGATGAAAGGGTAGAGAGAGAGAGGAGAGATGGATAGATCAGATGAAAGGGTAGAGAATGAGAATGCTAGATTATAACGTATCCAGTACCTTGTGCAAACTGTCCTCTGGTGAGGCCGAAGGGCTGGACCTGCAGCTGGAAGGTGTTGAGGGAGAAGTTCTGGTCTACAGCCAGAGTCTGTTCTGAACTACACATGTAGCTACGCCCCAGGGAGCCACGCAAGTAGTCCAGACTACTGTTACTGGTGTTGAACGGGGCTGGAGGGAGGGAGAGTCGTTAAACATTCAAATCCAGACATGCATTCTTACCATGGAACAGTAATTATTCAGCAGAGAGAGGTGGTAAAGGAACAGAGAGAGAGGGGTGGTAAAGGAACAGAGAGAGAACCAAATCATGAGAAAACAAAAATATAATTTACAAAAAAACTGCACAAACTAGAATGCTATTTGGCCCTAAACAGAGAGTACACAGTGGCAGAATACCTGACCCAAAATTAAGGAAAGCTTTGACTATGTACAGACCCAGTGAGCATAGCCTTGCTATTGAGAAAGGCCGCCGTAGGCAGACCTAGACAGGCTATGTGCACACTGCCCACAAAATGAGGTGGAAACTGAGCTGCACTTCTTAACTTCCTGCCAAATGTATGACCATATTAGACATATTTCATTCAGATTACACAGACCCACAAAGAATTAGAAAACAAATCACATTTTGATAAACTCCCTTATCTACTGGGTGAAATACCACAGTGTGCCATCACAGCAGCAAGATTTGTGACCTGTTGCCACAAGGGCAACCAGTGAAGAACAAACACCATTGTAAATACAACCCATATTTATGTTTATTTATTTTCCCATTTGTACTTTGTACACATCATTACAACACTGTATATAGACATAATATGATATTTGAAATGTCTTTATTCTTTTGGAACTTGTGTGAGTGTAATGTTTACTGTTAATAAAAGTGATATAAACAATAAAAAAGTATCTATTTCACTTGCTTTGGCAATGTAAACATGTTTCCCATGCCAATACAGCCCTTACATTGGAATTGAATTGAGAGAGAGAGGCAGTGAGAGTGAGAGAGAGAGAGAGGTAGTAAATGGCGAGAGAGAGAGGTAGTAAAGGTGAGTGGTATCATATACAATGCATTCAGAAAGTATTCAGACCCCTTGACGTTTTCCACATTTTGTTACGTTACAGCCTTATTCTAAAATAGATCACATTGTTTTTTTCCCCTCATCAACAATACCCCATAATGACAAAGTGAAAGCAGGTTTTTAGAAATGTTTGCATGTTTTGTCTATATGGACACTATTGATAAGGAATCCCTAACCTGTTATGTCAGACCAAGCTGTTACCACAGACAGACCACTGAGGTGATACTAACCTGTCATGTCAGACCAAGCTGTTACCACAGACAGACCACTGAGGTGATACTAACCTGTCATGTCAGACCAAGCTGTTACCACAGACAGACCACTGAGGTGATACTAACCTGTCATGTCAGACCAAGCTGTTACCACAGACAGACCACTGAGGTGATACTAACCTGTCATGTCAGACCAAGCTGTTACCACAGACAGACCACTGAGGTGATACTAACCTGTCATGTCAGACCAAGCTGTTACCACAGACAGACCACTGAGGTGATACTAACCTGTCATGTCAGACCAAGCTGTTACCACAGACAGACCACTGAGGTGATACTAACCTGTCATGTCAGACCAAGCTGTTACCACAGACAGACCACTGAGGTGATACTAACCTGTCATGTCAGACCAAGCTGTTACCACAGACAGACCACTGAGGTGATACTAACCTGTCATGTCAGACCAAGCTGCGACCACAGACAGACCACTGAGGTGGTACCTGTTAGACGTGGTGTTCTGTAAAGAGAAGAACATCAGTCACGGAGGAGAGTAGAGAATTAACAGACAGACAGGTAAGCAAACAGACCGAGAGACAGACAGGTAAACAGACTGATAACCAGACAGACAAACAGACAGACAGGTCAACGGTAGAGTGATGATGTCACCAGAGTAAACAGGAAGCTGAGGTTGGTGGTTCCGCCCTGCGTCAGCACCAGGGTGGCGCTGGAGGGGTCACATGATCCTGAGCTGGTCGTCTGATTGGGCAGCAGGTTTACTACTTCCTGGATAGTCTGTCAATGAGGAGGAGAGGGACAGGTTATTGTGTGTTACTGGGACAGTGTGTGTGTGTGTACATGAGTGTGTGTTACCTTATTCTGTAAGGCAGAGAAGTGGGAGATGTTCAGCTGCAGTGCCATGCGGGCCAACAGACAGACAGTCCCGTTGCTATTGGAGACGGAGTAGCTGCCCTGGTTGGGGGTTCCAGGGGGGGTGGGGACAGGGACGGGGGCTGCTGTGGTGGTGGAAGGGGGTGGAGGGGGGGCTGTGGTGGAGTTCTGGTCAGCAGTACACACACTCTCTGGGAATGACAGAACAGAACATTTATCAACACCACAACACGGGTCAATATCCTCATACTGTTCAGAACATTTATCAACACCACAACACGGGTCAATATCCTCATACTGTTCAGAACATTTATCAACACCACAACACGGGTCAATATCCTCATACTGTTCAGAACATTTATCAACACCACAACACGGGTCAATATCCTCATACTGTTCAGAACATTTATCAACACCACAACACGGGTCAATATCCTCATACTGTTCAGAACATTTATCAACACAACACAGGTCAATATCCTCATACTGTTCAGAACAGTTACAGTGGGGAAAAAAGTATTTAGTCAGCCACCAATTGTGCAAGTTCTCCCACTTAAAAAGATGAGAGAGGCCGGTCATTTTCATCATAGGTACACGTCAACTATGACAGACAAAATGAGGAAAAAAAATCCAGAAAATCACATTGTAGGATTTTTTATGAATTTATTTGCAAATTATGGTGGAAAATAAGTATTTGGTCAATAACAAAAGTTTCTCAATACTTTGTTATATACCCTTTGTTGGCAATGACACAGGTCAAACGTTTTCTGTAAGTCTTCACAAGATTTTCACACACTGTTGCTGGTATTTTGGCCCGTTCCTCCATGCAGATCTCCTCTAGAGCAGTGATGTTTTGGGGCTGTCGCTGGGCAACACGGACTTTCAACTCCCTCCAAAGATTTTCTATGGGGTTGAGATCTGGTGACTGGCTAGGCCACTCCAGGACCTTGAAATGCTTCTTACGAAGCCACTCCTTCGTTGCCCGGGCGGTGTGTTTGGGATCATTGTCATGCTGAAAGACCCAGCCACGTTTCATCTTCAATGCCCTTGCTGATGGAAGGAGGTTTTCACTCAAAATCTCACGATACATGGCCCCATTCATTCTTTCCTTTACACGGATCAGTCGTCCTGGTCCCTTTGCAGAAAAACAGCCCCAAAGCATGATGTTTCCACCCCCATGCTTCACAGTAGGTATGGTGTTCTTTGGATGCAACTCAGCATTCTTTGTCCTCCAAACACGACGAGTTTAGTTTTTACCAAAAAGTTCTATTTTGGTTTCATCTGACCATATGACATTCTCCCAATCCTCTTCTGGATCATCCAAATGCACTCTAGCAAACTTCAGACGGGCCTGGACATGTACTGGCTTAAGCAGGGGGACACGTCTGGCACTGCAGGATTTGAGTCCCTGGCAGCGTAGTGTGTTACTGATGGTAGGCTTTGTTACTTTGGTCCCAGCTCTCTGCAGGTCATTCACTAGGTCCCCCTGTGTGGTTCTGGGATTTTTGCTCACTGTTCTTGTGATCATTTTGACCCCACGGGGTGAGATCTTGCGTGGAGCCCCAGATCGAGGGAGATTATCAGTGGTCTTGTATGTCTTCCATTTCCTAATAATTGCTCCCACAGTTGATTTCTTCAAACCAAGCTGCTTACCTATTGCAGATTCAGTCTTCCAAGCCTGGTGCAGGTCTACAATTTTGTTTCTGGTGTCCTTTGACTGCTCTTTGGTCTTGTCCATAGTGGAGTTTGGAGTGTGACTGTTTGAGGTTGTGGACAGGTGTCTTTTATACTGATAACAAGTTCAAACAGGTGCCATTAATACAGGTAACGAGTGGAGGACAGAGGAGCCTCTTAAAGAAGAAGTTACAGGTCTGTGAGAGCCAGAAATCTTGCTTGTTTGTAGGTGACCAAATACTTATTTTCCACCATAATTTGCAAATAAATTCATTAAAAATCCTACAATGTGAAAATTTCTGGAGAAAAAAAATCTCAATTTGTCTGTCATAGTTGACGTGTACCTATGATGAAAATTACAGGCCTCTCATCTTTTTAAGTGGGAGAACTTGCACAATTGGTGGCTGACTAAATACTTTTTTCCCCCACTGTATAAACCAACACGGGTCAATACCCTCATACTGTTCAGAACAGTTATAAACCAACACGGGTCAATATCATCATACTGTTCATTTAAACAATAAGTTAAGGGGTCAAAGCCAAACATGTAAAGGAATAACCAAAGTGTTGATGGTTGATGCTCAGTGTACAGTTGTTAATGGTTGATGGTCAGTGTACAGTTGTTGATGGTCAGTGATGGACAATAAGTGTGCGTCCCAAATGAGCCCCGGTCAAAAGTAGTGCACCATCTAGGGAATATGGTGGCATTTGGGTATCAGCCCAGGTGTTGGTGGCTGTACCGTTGGGGCTCAGATCATCTCCTGTCATGTAGGCCTCCATCTTGACGTTTGAGAAGGTGACGGTGGCTCCTCCCACAATGACAGGTGAGACGCTGATACATCTGTAGGTGGTGTTGACCCTAGCAACCATCCCCACAGAGGTCGTCTCCACAGTTACCACATCTGTAGAACAACAGACAAGACACATTGGTCAGAAATCAAATAATAATCAATTCCGTGTGTGTACGTGCGAAGCGTGTGTGTGTGTCAATCTCTTTCTCACCGGTACTGTTGGCCTCTGGGAAGGTAGTGACATCACTGAGGTTGTACTGCAGGGTGAGGTTAGATACGCTGTACAGGCTGTTATTGGATGAGAAGCTGAGGCCCAGGGTGTGGCCATCCCCAAACAGCGCCACGAGCCAGGGGGAGCGGCCGTCACCCCCACACGAGCTGGCCCCACCCACCACCGCCGACCCTGGGAGGGGCACCATCACCGTACGCTGGAGAGAAGAAGAAGAATGTTTGTACATTTAAAACATGTTCAGGATGGGATCGTTGGCCCAAACTCATGCACACAGTTGTCGTGGGAAGAGAGACTTATGTTCAGGACATTTTCAAAAGTACAATCTGTGTTTCTCTAAGCCGGAGAGGATTGTGGGGGATGTAGTTTACCGTGCCGTTGGCTGTGTCATAGGTGATGGAGAAGGAGGCGGAGAGTTCAGCTTTTATACAGGTGGAGTTTCCCTCTGTCACCTCCAGAGTGACCAGAGCCTGGGCTACTGTCACGCAACCTGGGGGGGAGATATCATCATCATTACCATCACCACTATAACTATGACTGACTGGGCTACTGTCACGCAACCTGGGGGGGAGATATCATCATCATTACCATCACCACTATAACTATGACTGACTGGGCTACTGTCACGCAACCTGGGGGGGAGATATCATCATCATTACCATCACCACTATAACTATGACTATGACTGACTGGGCTACTGTCACGCAACCTGGGGGGGAGATATCATCATCATTACCATCACCACTATAACTATGACTGACTGGGCTACTGTCACGCAACCTGGGGGGGAGATATCATCATCATTACCATCACCACTATAACTATGACTGACTGGGCTACTGTCACGCAACCTGGGGGGAGATATCATCATCATTACCATCACCACTATAACTATGACTGACTGGGCTACTGTCACGCAACCTGAGGGGGAGATATCATCATCATTACCATCACCACTATAACTATGACTGACTGGGCTACTGTCACGCAACCTGGGGGGGGAGATATCATCATCATTACCATCACCACTATAACTATGACTGACTGGGCTACTGTCACGCAACCTGGGGGGGAGATATCATCATCATTACCATCACCACTATAACTATGACTGACTGGGCTACTGTCACGCAACCTGGGGGGGAGATATCATCATCATTACCATCACCACTATAACTATGACTGACTGGGCTACTGTCACGCAACCTGGGGGGGAGATATCATCATCATCATCATCATCATCATCATCACCACTATAACTATGACTGACTGGGCTACTGTCACGCAACCTGGGGGGGGGGGGGGGGGGGGGGGATATCATCATCATGACCATCACCACTATAACTATAACTAACTGGGCTACTGTCACGCAACCTGGGGGGAGATATCATCATCATTACTATAACCATGACTGACTGGGCTACTGCCATGCAACCTGGGGGGGAGATATCATCATCATTACCATCACCACTATAACTATAACTATGACTGACTGGGCTACTGTCACGCAACCTGGGGGGGAGATATCATCATCATTACTATAACCATGACTGACTGGGCTACTGCCATGCAACCTGGGGGGGAGATATCATCATCATTACCATCACCACTATAACTATAACTAACTGGGCTACTGTCACGCAACCTGGGGGGGAGATATCATCATCATTACCATCACCACTATAACTATAACTAACTGGGCTACTGTCATGCAACCTGGGGGGGAGATATCATCATCATCATTACCACCACCATCAGCAGCACCATCACTTGAGCAACAACCTGAGTAGTTCTAGCAAAGACAGTACAGTAGGAAGATAGGCAGAAACTGCTTCTCCAATAAAAATCCCTGATCATTCTTGTAAGTGATGTCATGGCGACACTGGCTAGCTAAGCTCATGCACAGAAACACATTAACGGGTCTAATGGTCATCTAGTGCCAAACTATGCATGTACATGCTGTCAAATCAAAGGCACTCCTTTGATATCAAGTTGTTTTTGACTGAAAATTAAAACGTGTCAAGTTTGCCACTCTCACAAGGTTGGAGTGTTGAGGATTATTCCATGTTTAAGGCCCAGTGCACTATCAAACTCACTATCACAGTGGCAAAGTGTTTCTCCAAAATGACCACCAAGTCACCTGACCACTCACCTGACAGGTCAGATGGTCACCAGCTGACCATATTAAAGATGGCCGCCATACACACACCACACCAGACATTGGCTGCGTTTCAAACACATAAAAGACACACCCTCCTCCACTTACCCTCGCGGCCATATTTGTTGTCAGTCCAAATGATTGTCCAAGCAAGGGAAGTTGGCAACGTAAGCCCCTCAGCCCTAGTTTTTGATCGAGTTTGCGAGTGTATTATTACGTTCACTCCGGGGCCTGAAATGCCCCATAATTCAATTCGCGATGATTGTACATCCGCTAAGAAAAGTCAGCCAAAACTTAAAACCAACATTAATATGGAGAAGCAGTGGCGGTTTTACACGGAGGCCGGGGGAGGCCCGTGCCTCCCTGGAAATGTCCCTGGACACCCCTGTGGCCCCCCCGTGCTGACCAAATAAAAAATTATGAATTTATAACTATTTTACACGCGAGCGCCAAAAGCGGAACTAATGCAACGCTCTACACGGCAACGTTCTACACGGGTAAATTAGAGTGGCGCACCCAAAAACTGTATCCTGCCATCTGCCTGCCTGCCACGTGTGGTGCTGCTTCGGTGAATGAGAGCTCAGCAACTACTATTTGCGAGAGGAGCTACGATTTGCAGGAGTCGAAGGTAAGGAAAAACGATTTAATATCATAAGTGACTTGTTGTTCTTGCACATAGCCTACATGTTCCTTTTGTTCCTCACACATAAATCAAATCAAGTTTTTAAATGTCTGGTCTCGATTTGTTTAGAAATGTAATCATATCTAAGCAAACTCATCGAAGCAGAAGCAAATATCCAAATGTTAGTAGGCTATCCTTGCTAGGTCTACACAATGTTGTGATGTTAACCACGTAACTTCATCCGTCTTGGCTGTTGCATCGCGATAACAAATACATTTTTAGTAAAGTAATCAACAGGTTATCTGCCTGTGTTAAGTAGGGAGGGATGGTTAGGTAACAAAATGTAATGCATGCCCCTACGTTTTTTCTTCTTCTAATAGTTATCATGAAACGAGGAAGGGACATAAAGTCATTTTTTGCCCCAGCAAACAAAAAAGTGAGAGAAACAAATCGAGGTTTTGAGAAAGTTGAGGAAGAGGGAGAGCCAGCATGTGATGAAAGTGAGGGGTCTGACAAAGAGAGGGAAATTCCAGAGGGTGAGGAGGATGAAGAAGAGGGTGAGGAGGATGAAGAAGAGGGTGAGGAGAATGAAGAAGAGGGCGAGGAGAATGAAGAAGAGGGTGAGAAGCATGAAGAAGAAAGCATACAGGGACAGAGAGATGAACAGCCAGAGGGACAGCAAGTGGATCCATGTGGATCAAGTACTGCACCATCAGGTTTGTGATGAGGAAGGTTCTTACTATTTGCAAAGCAATGCAATTACAATGTAATGGTAGGCCTGCTGGGTGTCCTTAAAATGCTGCTTTCTGCTGTTAATTCTTTTTTGTGTCAATATGGCTCTGTTTTTTTTTTTAAGTAAATACTTTGCCTACATTTTGAAATACATGCAGATATACAGTAAATAAATGTTGTAGTTGTGCCCTATGTTTACTGTCCATCTTCTTCAGATATCAGCAAGTCTAAGTATGACGTACCAGTACAGCCGAACTTGAAGATATTCCCAACCACACTGATGGGGGACAGAAGACGAAGCTTCAGACCAAACTGGTACACTACTCATCCATGGCTTGAGTATTCTGTAATGACGGACTCTACATGTTGCTATGCATGTAGACATTTTAGCACACCAAATGCCCCAGACACCGTTTTTGTTTCAACACCTGGTTTTACAAACTGGAAAAAGGCAACTATGAGAAATGCAGGGTTTTCACTACATGCAAAGTCTGAACGACACAAGTGTGCAATGATCGCATGGAGGGATTATCAAAGAGCTGTTAGAACTGACGCAACACTAACAGATCTCCTTGACAAAGAACACACTAAACAAGTACAAGAAAATCAGGCATACATTAAAACAGTTGGGGAAGTGCTGTTGCTTACAGCTACACAAAACATAGCACAAAGAGGACATGATGAATCTGAAGGGTCCACTAACAAAGGAAACTTTAGGGAAATTCTTAACACAGTTGCTAACCACGACCAACTTGTTAAGAGAAGATTAACTTCCATTCACAATGCAAAGTACACAAGCAAGATCATCCAGAATGAGGTTTTGGGTTGTTTGGCAGAAATGGTTCGGTCTGAAATCATAGAAGAAGTGAAGAAAAGTGAGGTTTTTAGCGTCATGGCAGATGAAACAAAGGATATTTCAAAAAAAGAACAGATGTCCTTCACACTCAGGTACTATTACAATGGGGCCATTAAGGAGAGTTTTCTCCATTTTGAATCTGCAGAGAGGTTAGATGCAGCAGGGCTTACTGGAAAAATAATACACTTACTGGAACGTTATGGCCTGGACTACAAAAATAACCTCGTAGGCCAAGCGTACGATGGCGCTGCCGTTATGAGCGGTAAGCATTCAGGGGTTCAGGCAAGGATCAAAGAACAGGCTAAATTTGCCTTCTACGTCCATTGTAGTGCTCATTGTCTGAATTTAGTGTTAGTTGATGTAGTCAAAAGTGTCCCAGAAACGGAGGAGTTTTTTTCTTTGTTACAGAGTCTTTATATGTTTACTTCTTCCTCATATGTGCACCCAAAATGGCTGTCTCTCCAAAGAGAAATGTATGGCAGAACCAGAGAGCTGCAACGTTTAAGCGACACACGTTGGTCATGCCGATTTCTAGCCCTACGTAATATCATGGACACTCTACCTGCCCTTAAACGACTACTGCAAGAGATTGCTCAAGAACGTCATGGTGAAAGAACTGTTGAGGCCCGAGGTCTTCTTGCTCAAATTGACCTAGAATTTGTTGTGCATCTTGTTACTCTGCGTAAGTTGTTTGGGGAGACAAAGCTATTGTCTGACATGTTACAGTCACAAACTGTTGATCTATCAAGTGCTGTTGACTTAGTAAATGCTTTAGTCCTGACATTGAAAGACCACAGGCAGGAGTCTTTCTTTGATGAGTTGTGGGATGAAGCATTGAATATTTGTGAGCAGTGTGATTCTGCAACAAGGTCAGTGGCGAAACGTCAGAAAATGCTGAGCTTTAGACTCAGTGGCTACTGCACGCTAAGCACTGTTGGTCAAGAGGTTTTCAAAAAGGGGCAAACTCATGTCTCAAGACCTGCTTCTGTTGGTTCCCCTCTCCTGCCTGTAACTTTCCATCCACATCCCCAAAGTTTTGTGGCCCATTATGACATCACTCCATTAAGTGATTGCTGCATGTACTGCTCTAAGGAAACACTTCTCTCTCTCTCTCTCTCTCTCTCTCTCTCTCTCTCCCTCTCATCTCTCTCTCTCTCTCTCCCTCTCCCGTCTCTCTCTCCCTCTCTCTCGATAGATAGATAGATAGATAGATAGATAGATAGATAGATAGATAGATAGATAGATAGATAGATAGATAGATAGATAGATAGAGTTTATGATTTTATTCTTTTGAATTATCTCTGCCAAACATCTATGTACTACAAATCTTCAAGCTCCACAGATGTTTTATGGCATCCACTAAACCTCTTTAGATATTTGTAAATTATACAGTGTGATACCTTTCAACGAAAGTTTATTTTATTTTTTACCAACTATGATTTTTCCTTTTGAAAACAAGCAAAGCAAGAAAAAAAAGAAAAAAAATCACTCCAATCATTGCACACTTGTGTCGTTCAGACTTTGCAGGTCCAGCTTTGACATGATGATCTAACTAACACTAATATTGTAACTAATATTGTAACTGAAATATGTATGATCCTATGATGAGCGATTGCTTACTTCCCTTTCACTCTTAAAAAATTACTGAAAAAAAATGTGTATAAAAAGGTATATGTAGTATATGTTTGTTTAGTGAGCATTCATGCTGTCATTTTTTCCTAATGTGAACTATGGTGGAAATGTGCTGTCCTAAATGGACTTGCCCATATATGTTGTAAAGCCTTTTTTTGTACACCTGCTCATCAACTGACAGTGAAGTACACAAAGATACAGACACACACACACACACAGACACCTGTAATATTCTTGTTTTCATGTTGTTGCTGATATCCATCAGTGTTGTTCATATTGCTACATTGTGTTGACATGATTGTTGCTTTTAAACGAATGTTAACTTAATGTTTATTGTCTGCATCCTATTGGACTACTGGATGTTAATGTGTAACACGTTTCCCTGTTTATGTGCTTTAGCAATACTGTATGTCAATATGGTCATGCTAGTAAAGCCTCTTTGAATTGAATTTCTTTTCTGATTTGGTTTATTTTACCTAAATGGATACAGGGTAGTGTGTTTTGTTTATAAATCACTCAGAAAGTTTTCTTTCTTAAAACAAAATGTGGAATCAACTGTCCACAGTAGTGGGGCTTCCATAAATAGGAAATGGCACATTGTTGTACCCTTTGTTGTATCCTGGAGTTTTGTTCACATTGAATATGAACCCTGTATTTGTACCCTGTACTTTTTAATTTTTTTTTATTTATTTATTTTTTCATTTTTATGGCACTATCTCTCTTGCATCTGCACTCTTGTACAAAATACGTGTTATAATAAATGTCATATGATTTTAAAGTAAAATAAAGTTTATAATCTTTGAATATCATGTGTTGCCAGTTTTTTTATGTGTGCCCCCCTGATTAAACACTGGCCCCTCCTTGGCCCCCCTAGTAAAATGTGTCTAGAACCGCCACTGTGGAGAAGTCAACATACAAGTGGAAGTAAAAACGAATGTAAATAAGTTAGAAATTGTGCTACTAATGCACATGACGGCTCAAACATGTATCATAAAAGTAATTATGTTTTTATTTGGTTAGCTTTTGGAAACGTTAGCTTGTGCATCCAACTTTCCCTGACGTCACACTTACACGTTGTAATTTTCGATTTACCTGATATAGTCGGACGCGTTGTCTTCTAGCCAAGATATGAAATGCAATCATAATTGACTGTGGCGCATATAAAGCACACACAACAGCTACCGGTGGTTCCATGATGACTGAAAACACAACTGTGGGACGAACGAGTGACACATTTTCGGGCAAGAGCGGTCCATTTAAAATTAATTCATTCTTCTCTCGTCCTGCAAGTGTCAACTCGTCAGACGTCATAATAAGTCATCAGAAGTGTCCACTTAATTTGAGGGCTGAGGGGAGAGGGTGTGTCTTAAGTGTTTGGAATGCAGACATTGTTTTGGTTTGGAAGCCATCAGACAACTCTCCAGTATGTCTAAGTGAGTGTTATGTGTCCTTCATGTGGTATATTCACGTCACACTGTTTATCGATTGTAGAACCCATGTCGTATGATAATGCTAACTAGTAGCCTTTTAGCATATGGTTTGCTAGGGCCCATTCAGGTCTGTATTGACCCAAGGACCACATGTTGTGGTTACCATTATGCTACTTATGGTCCTTTATGTTTAGTATATATATGATGATGTTTTATAGCCTATCTAAGGCCATAGGGCCCATTATATTGGGGTAGCTGTAGCCTACTGACTTCTGTATTACCTTAGGACGATTGTGTACTTTGATCAGTTCACAGTATGTTAAGCTTTTAACTTTTTTATAATGCTAATTATGTTCCATTGATTATGTAAACCTTAATACTTGTTTCCATCTGTTACAAAAACCATACATGCATATTACATTATATAACTTCAATGTCCTCTGATTGACCTGGCTAAATAAAAACGGATCAAAGTGGTTAAAGAGACGTTCTGAATCAGTCGCTCTGACAGGAGCCTTTGGGCGGCCAACACCTTTCACTAAAACCAGCCATACAGTCCTAGAACATTTCTTACATGGAGTAATAACATGTTCAACTACTTAAGACGTTGCCTCGAATCTAGGTTGTGCCTCTAGATTTCGAGCAAATCAACAACTAAGGAAGAATTGTTCACTTCCCTCATTAACTTCTCTAACCCCAAACCTCGGCCTGGTCTGCTTCGCAAGCGTTCCTGGATGATGCGCCTCTAGTTTTAAAAATGATGTGGTGCTAGTCTCATCTCACAGCTGCTGCACAACCTGAGCAACAACGTCAAGAACTCCATCCAGTACAGGGAAACATATCAGTTCTCAACAATGACCAGCAGAGGGTAGTACAGGGTTAGAGTTGAGACTGAGACACAGGGACTCAGGTCACATATCAATCTAGATAGACAAGCGATTTCACAGCCTGAACACATATGTCTACAACATAATCCAGAACCCTCACATCTACAGCTGAGAAGCATCACTACCTGTCCGTACTACCAGAAGAAGTTCTAGTTTCACAGCAGTTCAGTTCCAAGCCTGAGAGGAGTTCTAGAACATTGCCTGTGATGATGTAACCCCAGTAGTGATGTAAAACTGGCAGGTCCCTCCCTCTCCTTCACTTGTACCATTACCAAACCCTTTATTAACAACCCTCTAGTCTGGCACACATAGCCTGCTACAGACTATTAATACCTGCTATGTGTTCCAAATGGTACACCCTATATAGTACACTATGCAGACTCATTTACACCTGGTGGCTACCACAACAGACACAGAGGTCGAGGGGTTAAATATGTGTCTACCAACATACAGGTTAAAGGTTAGGTTATTAGTGTGTTGCTAAGGAGTGACTGACCAGAGGGTGTACCTCAATAGTCTAGACTGGCTTCCTTCCTCTCCTCAGAGGATCAATTAATCCAAATCAGCACTTGTGTACAGACAGAATCAATGTCAGATAAACTAAGTGTGCATCCCCAATGACACCCTATTCCCTATATAGTGCACTACTTTTGACCAGGACTATTTTTGAGCAGCCCTATAGGCCCTGGTCAAAGGTAGTGCACTATATTAGGAATAGGGTGCAACTTGAGGTCATCAGCATCCAGAGCAGGGAGCCTGATGAGGCCTGATGCTGGGTCGTCAGTAGTTAACACAGCCACAAAGTCATAATTATGGCTAAATCCCACCGATTTCTACAATTTATCTTATTAAAATCTGATGCCTAACCTAAACCTTGAATTAAGACCAAATATATAAAAAGAAAAATCAAGAATTTTTACAACATGGCCAATTTTGACTTTGTGGCTGTGGTAACTAGTGCCAACCCTGATGCTGTCCTGTGTTTTGTGGGTTATTAATGTCCATCATACACTGGGTAGTTCGAGCCCTGAATGCTGATTGGCTGACAGCCGTGGTAGTGCCTAAGAACAGCCCTTAGCCATGGTATATCGGCCATATACCTCGGGCCTTATTGCTTAATTAACTATCTGGCCTGGTGGATAGCAGAGAGCAGCAGGCCCTGCTGTGCTTCCATCATGCACCCGTGTGTGATGATGACTCAGGGAGTTTTACTCCAGTGGTTGAGCATGACCCTGCCTGCCTCACATCCTCCCCTAAACACACACACACACACACACACACACACAGCAACACAGACACTTCTGAAACAGACAAAGAGTAACCGCTCTATAATACTGTTTCCACAGAAGTAGAGAGAAGACGTGTGACTCAACACTAATCACAGCTTGACTACCACACACCTGATTCCCTTTCTTATGTAGGCCTAGGTCTTATCAATATTATATACAAAATAAAGGGACACAGTTTCAAAGGTCAATGAACCTGTGACCTGGCCCATGAATAGCATCACAGCACACACACTTTCCACAAAACAGTAGAAAAATGCCAAGGCACAACTATATTACGCCTATAGCTTGTAGTTGGTTAACTTGACAGTGCTGAGACAACACATCTGTGTTCGTGTCGTGTGTGTCACTCGGTTTGAGCGGCCACCGGCCAGCTAATGGTCAGTCATAGAGGGTCCAGTGTTTCAACACACAAAGCACCTCTACGGTCACGTGAAGCGTCCCCGGAACAATGGGTTGACAGAGAGACAGACGCGCTTTTGATTTTAGGAAAACGAACTCCCTGTTTGTCTGTTCCCATTTGATTCACTTGACCTTCTACTGTCTGTCCCAAAACATATCCTGGCCATCATGAAGAAATCAACATGTGTACAAATACGACAGAGAGAAAAATAAAACACGTTACCCTGAAATGGACCATAAATAAAACGTATATCCAAATACATAATAAAATAATAGGCTTTATGTCATAGGCTCCTATAGAATTATCTATTTATTTCTAACTTACTAATTAACAAGTCACCATACTACACAATAATATAACACTAGCGGAGATTATGACGTTTTATTTCCCCCTCCGTCTCAGTAACAGTCCTCGCTCGACCACAACTATAATAAACACTTACCTAGAATCGCAAAGCAGGCGATCCCGACAACGCATGGATGTGTTGGAGTCATGTTTCAAATCCAGAGTTCTCAGAGTGCAGTTTAATGGATAGCGCACAAACAACGGGCACACCGCTCCGCCTTGTCCAAACAGCTGTCCAGGAAATGCAACAACAAGCCGAAAAGTAAAGATCGACCTTCCTTTTCCTGTTATTCTGTCCCCTTTATTTGGCGGTTATTTAATATGTTTCATATTCGTGGTCCTGTATTCGGAGCAGGTTGCAGAAGTCGGACAGTATCGCTCCCTTTCATGTCCTTAATACGAGGAAGGAATACCCAGTCATGTGAACCAAGCTTTAGAAGCACCCAGCACCGTCACGTGAGGCAGCCAGCGACATTATAGCTCAATGGCGACCGACAGCTCCCCTCCCTGACAACTCAGTTCTATGCTGCCATGCTGGCAAACCTTGGTCAAAGCATAATCTGATTTTTACTGTAGAATACTGTATTAGAGAATGTATTATTTCTTTCTGGATATTTAAAAACATCAGCTAAACAGATATTTATAGGCCAAGAGGAGGCCCATAGCAAAACAAATATTTACATAGCAGATAAACAAGTACTAATGATCTAGTAGATGTGTTTTATGTTGTGTTAAGTATGTATACAGTACTGCTGTCTTGGCTCACTTGGAAAATATGTCAATGTGACCTCTGGTTAAATAAAGGATGGTGGCCAATGTTTTTTAACTTGTCTGTGATCTAGGGGCGGCAGGTAGCTTAGAGGTGAAGAGCGTTGTGCCAGTAACCGAAAGGTCGCTGGTTCTAATCCCCGAGCCAACTAGGTGAAAAATCTGTCGATGTGCCCTTGAGCAAGGCACTTAACCCTAATTGCTCCTGTAAGTCGCTCTGGATAAGAGCGTCTGCTAAATAATGTAAATGTAAATCTAAGTGGAGAGAGATATAAAGCCCAGTAGCCAGTCTATAGTAAAGAGGAAAGGGATAGAGCAGTAGCCAGTGTCTTATATCAAAGAGGAAAGAGAGAGAGCAGTAGCCATGTGAGGACCCACGCGCAGGTCAGGGTAAAGTACTGCGGCGTGCCGCCATGGGCAGTCAGCTGACTATTTCTGTTTTTCAAATGGCACCCTATATAGTGCACTACTTTTGACCTGAGCCCTGTTCAAACGTAGTGTACTATAGGGAAAAAAATCTCTCTCTCGGCCAGAAAACTCTTGCCTCCACTTCCATCAGTTTCACTATCTTGTCTTCTGTCTAGTCCAGGGATCATAAACTACATTCAGTCGCGGCCTGATAATTAAATATATTTTCTAGACTGCAATTTCACCGCAGAAAGCCCAAACAGATATATTTCAAATTTAATTTGTCATATGTGCCGAATACAACTGGTGTAGACTTTACTGTGAAACGCTTGCTTACGAGCCCTTCCCAACAACGCAGTTTAAAAATAATAGTAACAAAAGAGGAATAAAATACACAAGAATGGAGCTATATACAGGAGGTACCAGTACCAGATCAATGTACAGCTATATACAGGAGTACCAGTACCAGATCAATGTGGAGCTATATACAGGGAGTACCAGTACCAGATCAATGTACAGCTATATACAGGGAGTACCAGATCAATGTGCTGCTATATACAGGAGTACCAGTACCAGATCAATGTGGAGCTATATACAGGGAGTACCAGTACCAGATCAATGTACAGCTATATACAGGGAGTACCAGATCAATGTGCTGCTATATACAGGAGTACCAGTACCAGATCAATGTGGAGCTATATACAGGAGTACCAGATCAATGTGCAGCTATATACATGGAGTACCAGATCTATGTGCAAAGGTATGAGGTAGATATGTACATGAAGGCAGGTTAAGTGACTAGGCATCAGGATAGATAATAATAAGGTATTTGAGGTAGATATGTACATGAAGGCAGGTTAAGTGACTAGGCATCAGGATAGATAATAATAAGGTATTTGAGGTAGATGTGTACATGAAGGCAGGTTAAGTGACTAGGCATCAGGATAGATAATAAGGTATTTGAGGTAGATGTGTACATGAAGGCAGGGTAAAGTGACTAGGCATCAGGGTAGATAATAATAAGGTATTTGAGGTAGATGTGTACATGAAGGCAGGGTTAAGTGACTAGGCATCAGGATAGATAATAATAAGGTATGAGGTAGATGTGTACATGAAGGCAGGTTAAGTGACTAGGCATCAGGATAGATAATAATAAGGTATGAGGTAGATGTGTACATGAAGGCAGGTTAAGTGACTAGGCATCAGGATAGATAATAATAAGGTATGAGGTAGATGTGTACATGAAGGCAGGTTAAGTGACTAGGCATCAGGATAGATAATAATAAGGTATGAGGTAGATGTGTACATGAAGGCAGGTTAAGTGACTAGGCATCAGGATAGATAATAATAAGGTATGAGGTAGATATGTACATGAAGGCAGGTTAAGTGACTAGGCATCAGGATAGATAATAATAAGGTATTTGAGGTAGATGTGTACATGAAGGCAGGTTAAGTGACTAGGCATCAGGATAGATAATAATAAGGTATTTGAGGTAGATGTGTACATGAAGGCAGGTTAAGTGACTAGGCATCAGGATAGATAATAAGGTATTTGAGGTAGATGTGTACATGAAGGCAGGGTTAAGTGACTAGGCATCAGGATAGATAATAATAAGGTATTTGAGGTAGATGTGTACATGAAGGCAGGGTTAAGTGACTAGGCATCAGGATAGATAAAGAGTAAAATAAACAGAGTAGCAGCAGTAAATTATGAGCGTAGTGTGTGTGTGTTATGTGTGTGTGCATGTGAATGTGTGTGGGTTTTATTTGACCAAAACAATCATTTTAAACCTTGCTTAGATTTGTATATGATCACAGGTCTCCATTATGCGTGGAAATACTTGGGAACAGATTTCCAAAATTAAAATCACTTGAAGCTGATTTCCTGGTGTTTTTAGTCTTATGTCCAACAATGAATATTCTATTTTATTTCAAATAAAACCCCCCGCGTGCCAAATTCATCCCAAAAGTTGGGGAACCATGGTCTACTCCACTTAAGTTCCTCTGTAGTCTGATTCCAACCATCTTTTCACAAAACGATTTTACTCAATACACATTTTAGTCATTTAGCAGACGCTCTTATCCAGAGCGACTTACAGTTAGTGAATACATATTTTTTTAATACTGGCACCCCGTGGGAACTCATGTAGTATTTCTTCAGGGGTCCTAGCCAGCATTGTTGATTTCTTCAGGTGTCCTAACCAGTAAGGTTGTTGAGAATGTGAGGGGGGGTGGTGTGATAACAGGATTCTAAATGCAACACTTACAAGCAGCAGCAGCTCCTCTGACTCACCACTAAGCCACATACATCCTGTTCTGTTGAGAGGGAGTGGAGGGGCAGGCTCACTGAAGAGGGGAATCACAATAATTAAAACATACCTTGCTTTACTGTACTTGTGTCAAAGAATTTAACAATTCAGTAGCAAACTGATGGTAAACAGACTTAAGTTTTAGTTGAGATGGAGAGAAAGACACTTTAGGCACACCCAGGGATGAGAGGTTGAGGGTGGTCAGGAGAGGTTTAGGGGGGTGAGGGGTAGAGGAGGGTCAGGAGAGGTTGAGAAGAGGCTGGGGGTGAGGAGAGGGGTTATTCCACAGCAGCGTGCCAAAAGCTGAGGACAGAACCTCTGACATCACAGGTCACTCACCCTCCTCCTACGACAGCAAGGATAATTTGTTTCTCTAAGGAATTACTCAGCTTCAGGGGCAGAAATCAAATTAGCCTGTAGCCAGCCATGGAGCCATATACTGACAGCCTGTAGCCAGCCATGGTGCCATATACTGACAGCCTGTAGCCAGCCATGGTGCCATATACTGACAGCCTGTAGCCAGCCATGGTGCCATATACTGACAGCCAGTAGCCAGCCATGGTGCCATATACTGACAGCCAGTAGCCAGCCATGGAGCCATATACTGACAGCCTGTAGCCAGCCATGGTGCCATATACTGACAGCCAGTAGCCAGCCATGGTGCCATATACTGACAGCCTGTAGCCAGCCATGGTGCCATATACTGACAGCCAGTAGCCAGGCATGGTGCCATATACTGACAGCCAGTAGCCAGCCATGGTGCCATATACTGACAGCCAGTAGCCAGGCATGGTGCCATATACTGACAGCCAGTAGCCAGCCATGGTGCCATATACTGACAGCCAGTAGCCAGGCATGGAGCCATATACTGACAGCCAGTAGCCAGCCATGGTGCCATATACTGACAGCCAGTAGCCAGGCATGGAGCCATATACTGTCAGCAGAGTGATACACAAAGGGGCTTCCTCAATAGACACACACAAAAACATACATGTTGATGAACACAGTTGAAAGGAAGAATCGAGAACACTTGAGATTCAGTCAATGATTATTTCTCACTAGCTCAACCAACTACAGTGAGGGAAGAATGTATTTGATCCCCTGCTGATTTTGTACGTTTGCCCACTGACAAAGAAATGATCAGTGTATAATTTTAATGGTAGGTTTATTTGAACAGTGAGAGACAGAATAACAACAAAAAAATCCAGAAAAACGCATGTCAAAAATGTTATAAATTGATTTGCATTTTAATGGAGGCAAATAAGTATTTGACCCCCTCTCAATCAGAAAGATTTCTGGCTCCCAGATGTCTTTTATACAGGTAACAAACTGAGATTAGGAGCACACTCTTAAAGGGAGTGCTCCTAATCTCAGTTTGTTACCTGTATGAAAGACACCTGTCCACAGAAGCAATCAATCAATCAGATTCCAAACTCTCCACCATGGTCAAGACCAAAGAGCTCTCCAAGGATGTCAGGGACAAGATTGTAGACCTACACAAGGCTGGAATGGGCTACAAGACCATCACCAAGCAGCTTGGTGAGAAGGTCACAACAGTTGGTGCGATTATTTGCAAATGGAAGAAACACAAAATAACTGTCAATCTCCCTCAGCCTGGGGCTCCATGCAAGATCTCACCTCGTGGAGTTGCAATGATCATGAGAACGGTGAGGAATCAGCCCAGAACTACACGGGAGGATCTTGTCAATGATCTCAAGGCAGCTGGGACCATAGTCACCAAGAAAACAATTGGTAACACACTATGCCGTGAAGGACTGAAATCCTGCAGCGCCTGCAAGGTCCCCCTGCTCAAGAAAGCACATATACAGGGCCGTCTGAAGTTTGCCAATGAACATCTGAATGATTCAGAGGAGAACTGGGTGAAAGTGTTGTGGTCAGATGAGACCAAAATCGAGCTCTTTGGCATCAACTCAACTCGCCGTGTTTGGAGGAGGAGGAATGCTGCCTATGACTCCAAGAACACCATACCCACCGTCAAACATGGAGGTGGAAACATTATGCTTTGGGGGTGTTTTTCTAAGGGGACAGGACAACTTCACCGCATCAAAAGAGACGATGGACGGGGCCATGTACCGTCAAATCTTGGGTGAGAAGCTCCTTCCCTCAGCCAGGGCATTGAAAATGGGTCGTGGATGGGTATTCCAGCATGACAATGACCCAAAACACACGGCCAACACAACAAAGGAGTGGCTCAAGAAGGAGCACATTAAGGTCCTGGAGTGGCCTAGCCAGTCTCCAGACCTTAATCCCATAGAAAATCTGTGGAGGGAGCTGAAGGTTCGAGTTGCCAAACATCAGCCTCCAAACCTTAATGACTTGGAGAAGATCTGCAAAGAGGAGTGGGACAAAATCCCTCCTGAGATGTGTGCAAACCTGGTGGCCAACTACAAGAAACGTCTGACCTCTGAATGCCAACAAGGGTTTTGCCACCAAGTACTAAGTCATGTTTTGCAGAGGGGTCAAATACTTATTTCCCTCATTAAAATGCAAATCAATTTATAACATTTTTGAAATGCGGTTTTCTGGATTTTTTTTGTTATTCTGTCTCTCACTGTTCAAATAAACCTACCATTAAAATTATAGACTGATAATCTCTTTGTCAGAGGGCAAACTTACAAAATCAGCAGGGGATCAAATACTTTTTTCCCCTCACTGTACAGACCACTAAGTTATACACAAGTACTCAATCCATTTGATGTTCACACCATCAGACCATGAATGAACTCTTCTTCATTCATTAAATATCAATTTATTCATGTTTCCTTTCTCTCTCTTACAAAGAATACAATCTGGTCTACAAAAGAGCGTGGAAAGTGTTGGTCAAAATACAGGAGAACGCTAATCCAGGAGACAGTGTCCCCCGACCCCGTCTCAAAATCATCCCTCCCCTTGTCACTCCTTGTATCCGTATCCATGTCCATGTGACCCCCCCCCCCCCCCCCCAAACCCTGTTCCTGTTCCCTGTCTGACAACACTGTCATAGTGTTACCCCAGGCCGGTGCATGTTATGTTACCTCACAGAAAAAAACAGAAAAATCACCACACGCTAAACTACAGTGGAACTGATAGACTGATAACAATAAAGGTGGATGGATCACAACCCCCCCCCCCCCCAAAAAAAAAACAACAACAACATCTGAGATAGCGCTGTGTTCTCTTCTTTGTTAGCGTTGTCAGCGGATATTTGTGCCGGCCGTCTCCCACCCACCAGACAGACTCCTCCAGCCCCACGACCCAGCCTGCCCTGCTCTGAGTCCCCCCTGAGGGTGGTGTTGGCTGGGCTGGTGCAGGACCAGGTGGGGCTCTGGCCTCCAGACTGGCCCTCTCTGAGCTGGGCCCCAGAAGCAGGGGGGGAGGGGCGATGAGGGGGTGGGGCAGGTCAAGGAGAGGCGGGGCGGGGCTATATCAGGGTCAGCTGATGCCAACTTGCTGAGCCCACTGGCAGGGCACCGGAGGAGTGGTGAGGATGGAGGTGGCGACCCCCTCAGGCCACATAGTGGTACTGGTTGGGACTCTCCTTGTCTCTCTCCATGTAGTCTCTGTCAATCAGCGACTCAATCCGCTTCTTTAGGTCTCCAGGCTGAGGAGAGAACACACAGAGGAATGACACTGAAGGGTGTGTAGCTTAGAGCTGTGGGTGGGTGTGTAGCTTAGAGCTGTGGGTGGGTGTGCAGCCTAGAGCTGTGGGTGGGTGTGCAGCCTAGAGCTGTGGGTGGGTGTGCAGCCTAGAGCTGTGGGTGGGTGTGCAGCCTAGAGCTGTGGGTGGGTGTGCAGCCTAGAGCTGTGGGTGGGTGTGCAGCCTAGAGCTGTGGGTGGGTGTGCAGTGCAGTTTACTTGATGTGTGCCTGTTTTGTGGCTATATTTCAGGGTAGGAAAAAACAAAAGCGAAAGAAAGAAAGAGAGTACCTTGACGGGGAACTTGAGCTGGTTGTACAGTTCTGACACCAGCAGGTTGTGGCTCAGGGTTTTCCTCATCTTCATGATGCGGACCACGGCCGCGTCTATCTGGTACTGTCTGTCCTGGAACACACGCTCAGTGGTGCTCACCTGCTCCTCAACCTGGACACACACACAGACGCATGAACAGAGACACACAGAAACAGAAACACACAGAAATGTAACTCCACATTTATTTTCTGTGAACGTTTCACTTCCTGAATTAAAATGACTCCAACCCTAGAGTTGACTGTGTGGACGCATGCTGGCCACACTACCTCCAATGACGAAAGGGTGGAACTCAAAACTTACGCAATAAGATTTAATGACGGGAACTTGATGAGGTGTCAACCCTCAGGGGAAAGCCCCATTATATGGATGAGTTAGTCTGATATAACAGATAGTAATTATGACCCATGGGGCGGCGCACAATTGGCCCAGCGTCGTCCATGGTAGGGGAGGGAATGGCCGGCAGGGATGTAGCTCAGTTGGTAGAGCATGGCGTTTGCAACGCCAGGGTTGTGGGTTCGATTCCCACAGAGGGTTGGGAAAAAAATTATGTATGCATTCACTAACTGTAAGTCGCTCTGGATAAGAGCGTCTGCTAAATGACTAAAATGTAAAAAATGTAATGATTAGAGGAGTCAGCAGTCCTTTCTGTAGGCAGGCACAGACTTGACACAACGTTGTGTAGGAATGACAGAATAAGAGGGGTGAGAGCGGTGTTAACCCTACCGTTTCCTTCAGAGAGCGGCGTTAACCCTACCGTTTCCTTCAGAGAGCGGCGTTAACCCTACCGTTTCCTTCAGAGCGCGGTGTTAACCCTACCGTTTCCTTCAGAGCGCGGTGTTAACCCTACCGTTTCCTTCAGGGCGCGGTGTTAACCCTACCGTTTCCTTCAGAGCGCGGTGTTAACCCTACAGTTTCCTTCAGAGCGAGAGAGAGGTGTAAACCCTACCGTTTCCTTCATCTGAATCTGGTTGATCTTGATGCGGAACAGTTTGTGTCTGAAGTCGTTGTTGAAGTTGAAGCGGTCTCCGTCCTCTATGTCCTTCCCCCGGGGACTCTTATTGAGGACGCGCGCCTTCCCACAGGCCAGAGACTGCAGGGTACGCCTCAACTCACCCTCCTCTGGGGACGGAAGGGGGACACAGATCACGGTTACACTACTTCCTTTCATCAAGTTTAAAATGGGGAAATTACATGCATTTCATGAATGAGCCGAAATGTTATTGACCCCAAATATGCAATGAGATGAATGTAGAGAGAGAAAAAGGTGACTAGAAGGGCACTCAACATGTACTGCACTGACAAATCACTGATTGGTTGAAAGAAATTGATAATGAGAAGATTGTGGGAGCTGTACTGTTAGATTTCAGTGCAGCCTTTGACATGATTGACCATAACCTGTTGTTGAGAAAACGTGTGTGTTATGGCTTTTCATCGTGGATTCAGAGCCATCTAATAGAACTCAGATGGTTCTTTAATGGAAGCTTCTAACGTCAAACATGTAAAGTGTGGTGTTCCGCAGGGCAGCACTCTAGGCCCTCTACTCTTTTCTATATTGAACAAAAATATAAAAACGCAACATGTAAAGTGTTTAGTCCAATGTTTCATGCGCTGAAATAAGACCCCAGAAATGTTCCATATGCACAAAAGCTTATTTCTCTCAGATTGTGCTCAAATTTGTTTACATCCCCATTAGTGAACATTTCTCCTTCGCCAAGATAATCCATCCACCTGACAGGTGTGGCATATCAAGAAGCTGATTAAACAGCATGATCATTACACAGGTGCACCTTGTGCTGGGGACAATAAAAGGCCACTCTAAAATGTACAGTTGTGTCACAACACAATATCACAGGTGTCTCAAGTTAAGGGAGCATGCAATTGTAATGCTGACTGCAGGAATATCCACCAGAGCTGTTGCCAGATAATGAAATGTTCATTTCTCTACCATAAACTGCACCCAACGTTGTTTTAGAAAATTTGGCAGTACGTCCAACTGGCCTCACAACCGCAGACCACCTGTAACCACGCCAGCCCAAGACCGCCACATCTGGCTTCACCTGCTGGATCGTCTGAGACCAGCCACCAGGACAGCTGATGAAACTGAGGAGTATTTCGGTCTGTAATAAAGCCCTTTTGTGGGGAAAAACTCATTCAGATTGGCTGGGCCTGGCTCCGCCCCTGCCCAGTCGTGAAATCCATAGATTAGGGCCTAATGAATTTATTTGATTTTAATTGACTGATTTCCTTATATGAACTGTAACTCCGTAAAATCATTGAAAGTGTTGCATGAACATGTTTTTTCAGTATATGTTTACCAATGACCTGCCACTGGCATTAAAACAAAGCATGTGTGTCAATGTACGCTGATGATTCAACCATATACGCATCAGCAACCACAGCCAATGAAGTTACTGAAACCCTTAAGAAAGAGTTGCAGTCTGTTTTGGAATCGGTGGCCAGTAATAAACTGGTCCTGAACATCTCTAAAACTAAGAGCATCGTATTTGGTTTAAATAATTCCCTAAGTTCTAGACCTCAGCTGAATCTGGTAATGAATGGTGTGGTTGTTGAACAAGTTCAGGAGACTAAATTACTTGGTGTTACCTTAGATTGTAAACTGTCATGGTCAAAACATATAGATTCAATGGTTGTAAAGATGGGGAGAGGTCTGTCCGTAATTGATGCTCTGCTTTTATCTTGATTATTGTCCAGTCATGTGGTCCAGTGCTGCAAAGAAAGACCTATTTAAGCTGCAGCTGGCCTAGAACAGAGCGGCACGTCTTGCTCTTCATTGTAATCAGAGGGCTGATATAAATACTATGCATGCCAGTCTCTCTTGGCTAAGAGTTGAGGAGACTGACTGCATCACTTCTTGTTTTTATAAAAACACATTGTGTTGGAAATACCAAATGGTTTGCATAGTCAACTTACATACAGCACTGACACACACACTTACCCCACCAGAAATGCCACCGGCTGTCTTTTCACAGTCCCCAGGTCCAGAACAAATTCAAGGAAACGTACAGTATTATACAGAGCCATGAGTGCATGGAACGCCCGTCTTAAATAGCGCAAGTGAACAGCAAACCTGGTTTAAAAAACAAATAAAGCAACAGCTCGCGGCACAACGCCTCTCCCCATGTGACCTACTTGTTGTGTGTATGTACTGACGTATGATGTACAGTTGAAGCCAGAAGTTTACATGCACCTTAGCCAAATACATTTAAACTCAGTTTCACAATTCCTGACATTTAATCCTAGTCAAAATTCCCTGTCTTAGGTCAGTTAGGATCATCACTTTATTTTAAGAAATGTGAAATGTCAGAATAATAGTAGAGAGAATTATTTATTTCAGCTTTTATTTCTTTCATCACATTCCCAGTGGGTCAGAAGTTTACATACACTCAATTAGTATTTGGTAGCATTGCCTTTAAATTGTTTAACTTGGGCCAAACGTTTCGGATAGCCTTCCACAAGCTTCCCACAATAAGTTGGGTGAATTTTGGCCCATTCCTCCTGACAGAGCTGGTGTAACTGTCAGGTTTGTAGGCCTCCTTGCTCGCACACGCTTTCTCAGTTCTGCCCACACATTTTCTATAGGATTGAGGTCAGGGCTTTGTGATGGCCACTCCAATACCTTGACTTTGTTGTCCTTAAGCCATTTTGCCACAACTTTGGAAGTATGCTTGGGGTCATTGTCCATTTGGAAGACCCATTTGCGACCAAGCTTTAACTTCCAGACTGGTGTCTTGAGATGTTACTTCAATATATCCACATAATTTTCCTTCCTCATGATGCCATCTATTTTGTGAAGTGCACCAGTCCCTCCTGCAGCAAAGCACCCCGACAGCATGATGCTGCCACCCTGTGCTTCATGGTTGGGATGGTGTTCTTCGGCTTACAAGCAACCCCCTTTTTACTCCAAACATAACGATGGTCATTATGGGTAAACAGTTCTATTTTTGTTTCATCAGACCAGAGGACATTTCTCCAAAAAGTACGATCTTTGTCCCCATGTGCAGTTGCAAACCGTAGTCTGGCTTTTTTATGGCGGTTTTGGAGCAGTGGCTTCTTCCTTGCTGAGCGGCCTTTCAGGTTATGTCGATATAGGACTCGTTTTACTGTGGATTTAGATACTTTTGTACCTGTTTCCTCCAGCATCTTCACAAGGTCCTTTGCTGTTGTTCTGGGATTGATGATACAGTGAATTATAAGTGAAATAATCTGTCTGTAAACAATTGTTGGAAAAATTACTTGTGTCCTGCACAAAGTAGATGTCCTTACCGACTTGCCAAAACTATAGTTTGTTAACAAGAAATTTGTGGAGTGGTTGAAAAACGAGTTTTAATAACTCCAACCTAAGTGTATGTAAACTTCCGACTTCAACTATATGTGGAACTGATAGACGCGCACACACACTACATGTTAATGTTTTTAAATGTCTGTAAATTGTAAAGTATTTTGTCTGTAATGTCTTTTTCATTATGTGTCGGGCCCCAGTAAGAATAGCTGTCGCCATTGGCTAAAGGGGATCCTAATAAATGTAATCGAGAGAAAGAGAAGCTGCACCTATGATGAAAGAAAGAAGAAGAGAAAGAAAAGCTGTACCTATGAAGACAGACAGAGGAGAAGCTGTACCTATGCCAGTGGCTGATTTGATCTCCTCCATGCTGAACTCCTCCCCCTCGTTGAACATCAGTAGTACCAACGTCTGGAACAGAGACACTTGCAGCTCCTTCTTACCCTGTAGACAGACGCACACAGTTATTGAGACGCGTCTAGAACAGACACCCGCAGCTTCTTCTTGTGAAAGACGCATTAGAAATTTGAAACAAAAAAAGCTGTCCATCTTCTAGGACAGTGTTGCTCTGGTCCTTTCACTCGCACCTCTTTAAACTCAGTCTTCAGAACAGCGTGGCCCAGGGTGGGCTGCCACTGGAGCTTCCTGCCACTGTGTTTCCCCAGATAGAACAGCTTGAATACCTCCTGGAGCTTCACCATCTGGGGGGAGAGGGGGCATAGAAACTTTATCTATGCTTCATAAAAACCTAACCAACACTCAGATTAGATTTACACATCCTGCAATACTTTTTGCTAGCATACACACACCACCCAACCACACACAGACAGACAGACCTCAGGGGGCAGGTGGACCTCCATAGGAGTGTATGAGGGCCAGTAGCCCATGGTGAGGATGTTGACCGTCAGCTCCATCTGGCTGGGCTCACTCTGGTTCTGGGTGTACTGAAGGAGACAGACAACCTGATTCAATACATTCATGTACTGGGGGAGGCAACCTTATTCAATACATTAATGTCCTGTAGTGGGAGAAAGTCAAATCCTTAATTTCTTGGAAAACGGTGTGTAAAGAACAGTCTGGAACTAGTAGAGCTAATGCTAACATTATGATGAGTTTTGATGAAGCAGCTGTTGTTCTGCCACCAGTCATTGCAGTAGCCTCCAGAGTCAGCTGCTATGCTCATCTGACCCAACGATACATTCACAGAGAAACTTGTTGATCTACGGACTGATTACTGATAAGTCAGTTCCTCTTAATTGTGTGGCTGCAGGTCTACAACTTCAGGGTAATTTAAAACAGGCTAAGCAAGCTTTTTATGTAAGTGAAGGAAGAGCTAGCTAACCATGTCAGTAAGCTAGCTAGCTAACCATGTCAGTAAGCTAGCTAGCTAACCATGTCAGTAAGCTAGCTAGCTACCATGTCAGTAAGCTAGCTAGCTAACCATGTCAGTAAGCTAGCTAGCTAGCTAGCTAGCTAGCTAGCTACAACAGCTCCACAGCTGAAAGTCACGGCACTAGCGACCAATGTCCTGGCACAAAACTTGTACAGGAGATAGCTACCGGTTTGTTTTTATTTTCTCACAATTGCAAACTATTAAATCCCTGTCACAACATTTTTGTACTAATTTAGCTAGCTATTCTTCCGATTTCATGGAGTCATACGAGAGCGCAGTGATTAGGAACTACAGTATGTTTTGATTTTAATGGCGGACGCTCAATATTCAAATACGAGTTCCAAGTTTACAAGACAGATCGGTTGAGGGACGAGTGTCACGGAGGAGTGACGCCATCTGACGTGAGACAATGTTGTCATCTACGATTCACTGATGGTAAATCTATTACAGCAACTACTATAGTGATATCGATGAGTCTGTGTGTTAACCTGTTTGAACTGGATCATGACGTCTTTGGAGAGCTCCATGTCCTTAAACATCCCCTCCAGCTTACTGGTGAAGGCCGCTCCACACTCTGCAGGGACAGGAAGCCACAAACCATCACACTCACTTCCCGTTAACAGGTTTTATACAGTAATACAGTGCATGACTTCGTGACTTGGGGTGGTGCTTCTACAGTCACACACCAGAGATAGTGACCATTGAGTTTAACAAACCACCGATAGGCTGACCTCTGCTGATGTCTTCACTAGCAGTTGAAGCAAAGTCAAACATTGAAAAACAACCTATGCGGGTACATTTTGACATTGGCGGGTAAGATGTTTATTTCAGCAGCCATGTTGGCGGGTGGTCATTTCTTAAAAACGCAAGCATTTCACTCGCATTTGCAAATACAAATGTAGTTAGAAGTCAAGAACGAGCACATTTATAGCTAAATAAAATGCTGCAGTAGCTGTTTTGAAAGTGTTCTCGTTTTGTTTCATAGATGGTAGATACATCACACAAAGAACTAGGAATCATATATATATATCTCCCGCGACGCGCAGCAACACTGCCTGGCTGGGGGGCACTGGGATTTAGACGCGTTGCACACAGGCATAGAAGTCTGTCTAATTTACTGGAAAGTCTACTGAAGTGAGACTTTGTCCTTGTGTTTCTTGGCCATTTACAATGTTTTGTTCACAAGCTAGGTTGTTTTTCAATGTTTGACTTTGCTTCAACTGCTAGTGAAGACATCAGCTACTAGTCAGATGATGTAGTCTAATATCTCACAGGCACACTGTCACTGACCACTCCAGCGGCTGGAGTACCACCGCTGCCTCCGTAACCTCCCGCCCTTAAAAGGGGCAGCTTAACATCCTTCTCATCTGAGATATTTTGGTTAAAAGACTTGGGTCACAAAATGAAATAAATATTAGCAATATACCACATCACTGCTTACTAGTAATACATTTATTGTTTTAGAAACATAACGAAGGTTAAAAAAACTGGAGTGGCAGGTAGATTTTTTTATCTACCTGCCACAGTGGCTGGTAGACCAACAAGTTCCTTTCTGGCCCTGCCCACAGACAAAGCTTGCCACAACACAGATACCATAACATGTGATGGTGACAAACTTGTGATTTTGGAGATCACTGCATTGTATCCTGTTATCATACATTGTTGACGTTTGGACAACTTACCGTGTTTGAGTTTGGACAGCATGGACTTCTCAGCGTCCACCGAGGCACTCTTCCCCACCAGCAGGCGTTTGGCTAGGTCCTTCTTATAAAAGGCCTCAAACACATCCTTCCCATGGATGAAGCGGAAGATGATCATGATCTTGTCTAGAATTCTCTCCAGCTCCTCCTCTGTAGCCTCCTTGTTGCCCGCCCGCAATTTACAGTCCACGTACTTCGCTGTGCAGAGACAGGACACCACCAGTTAGATAAAACATACAGGAAACACTCAAACATAACTGGTGTGGGACCCCTGACTGGTATCTTAAGCAATGGAGCAAAAGTCCTTTGTTTTAAGATTCCAGGACCCTTTAAATATCTCCTGCTCTGGCTCTTTACACCCACAGCAGTCTCGTGTCCTCACCAATGAGCTCAGCAGGTTTGTTGGGTCTGTTGTTGATGAAGGCTTCGAAGGCCTCCTTCATAGCATTGATGAAGCTCTCGTTCCTGTTGAAACAGCCCTGGGCCACGTTGTCCATCTTATCCTTAAAGTCCAATAGGTCTTGAACCATGTCCACACCTGCGGGGAAGGAAACCACAAAAACCCTCACACTCATTCCCGTAACAGGTTTTAAGGTAAAACAGTGATGATTGTGACTTGGGGGGGTGCTTTACAGTCACAACCCCCGGGAAATGACCATTGAGTTTAACAAAAACCCCCGATAGGGGCCCCCTGCGATGTCTTTTATAGCAGTTGAAGCAAAGTCAAACATTGAAAAAAACCCATCGGGTAATTTTTACATTGGGGGGGGGGAAGATTTTATTTCAGCGCATGTTGGGGGGTGGTCATTTCTTAAAAAGCGAGCTTTCCTGCATTTTCAAAAAAGAATGTAGTTAGAAGTCAAGAATGAGCCTTTGCTTAAAAATGCAGGCTGTTTTGAAAATGTTTTTCGTTTGTTTTAGATGGTGAAAAATCACCAAATAATAGGAATTTATAAAAATGCTATGAAAAAAGTATTTGCCCCCTTTTAATTTTCTCTACATTTGAAAATTTTTGATATGAAAGTTATCAGATCTTCAACCAAAATAATATTGAAAAGGGAAAATAAGGAACAAAAAACACAACAATTCATATTTTTTCATAAAAAAAAGTTATGCAAAACCCAATTCCCTGTTGAAAAATAATTGCCCCCTTTACACTCAAAAATGGTTTTAAAATTTTCGCAAGACTCCAACCAAAGCTTCTGTAGTTTTTGTCAGTCTCCACGTCGGTGGAGGAAGTTGGCCCACTCTTTTCCCTCGAACTGCTTTTTAAACCCAGGACGTGTGGGTTTTTTAAGCATGAATGCCCTGTTTCATCCCGCCAAACATCTCAATTGGGGTTAGGTTTTTGGACTTTGACTGGGCCCCTTCCCAAAAAATTCCCCCCTTTGTTCCCTTTTTTCAATTTTTCAGTAACTTGATTGTGTGTTTTGGGGTCATTTTGCTGCATGCCCCCGTTCGCTTCAGCCAGGGAGGCCCTGACCTTCCCTGTAGAATTCTCTGATACAGAGAGAATTCTGGTTCCTTCTATTAGGCAAAGTCGTCGGGGCCTGGGCAGAAGCATCCCCCAAACATACCACCCCCCCCCTTGACCTTTTGGAGATGGGGTTTTCGTGGAATGCGTGTTTGGTTTTCGCCCGGGATAATGGGACCCATTGTCCAAAAAGTTGATCGTTTGCCAAAAAGCACCTGGAGATAATCAAGACTCTTGGAGAACGTTTTATGGACAGATATTCAAAAATATAAATTTTTGGAAGACATGGTTCCGAATTCCTGGCGAAAACCCCAAATCTTTTCTTCCACTAAGAAAATATACCAAAAGGGCAAGCAGGTGGTGGTGGGTAAAGGTTTGGGGATGCCCTTTTCGTAGGACCCGGACGACTTGCCTTAAAAAGGAACCCTGAAATTTGTCTGACAGGAATTCTACAGGGGAATGTCAGACCAAAAACCCTCTGTGAGTGAACGCAAAAGGGTAGAGCAAGAAATGATCCAAAACACACAAAAAGTCTACATGAAAAAATTTCTTAAAAAAGCAAAAAATTTTAAGTTTTGGAAAAGGCTGTCAAAGCCGACCTAAATCCCAATTGAGTGTTTTTGGCGGACTTGAAAACAGCATGCATTTTGAAAAAACCCCACGTAATGAGTTAAAGCTTTTTTGCAGGAAGAGTGGGCCAACATTTCCCCACACGGTGAGACGATCAACAACTACAGGAAGATTTGGTGGGGTCAAAGCAGTAAAGGGGCACAACCCGTTTTTTGAGTTAAGGGGGGAATTTCTTTTTTACACAGGGGTTGGTGTTGATCTTTTTTTAGAAATAAATAGTAATTTGGGTTTTTATTGTTCACTTATGTTCCCTTTATCTAATATTAGGTTTTGGTTGAAATTGATAACATTCATATCACAAAAATGCAAAAGTAAGAAAAAATTTGAAAGGGGGGGAAAAACCCTTTTTTTATAGACTTATATCTCCCCCGGGCGCAGCAACCTGCCTGGCTGGGGGACGGGATTTAGACACGCTGCACACAGGCATAGAAGTCTGTCTAATTTACTGGAAAGTCTATGAAGTGAGACTTTGTCCTTGTGTTTCTTGGCCATTTACATTGTTTTGTTCACAAGCTAGGTGTTTTTCAATGTTTGACTTTGCTTCAACTGCTAGTGAAGACATCAGCTACTAGTCAGATGATGTAGTCTAATATCTCACAGGCACACTGTCATGACCACTCCAGCGGCTGGAGTACCACCGCTGCCTCCGTAACCTCCGCCCTTAAAAAGGGGCAGCTTACATCCTTCTCATCTGAGATATTTGGTTAAAAGACTTGGGTCACAAAATGAAATAAATATTAGCAATATACCACATCACTGCTTACTAGTAATACATTTATTGTTTAGAAACATAACGAAGGTTAAAAAAAACTGGAAGTGGCAGGTAGATTTTTTATCTACTGCACAGTGGCTGGTAGACCAACAAGTCCCTTTCCTGGGCCCCGCCCACAGACAAAGCTTGCCACCCAAAACAGATACCCTAACATGTGATGGTGACAAAACTTGTGATTTTGGAGATCAACTGCATTGTATCCCGTTATCATACATTGTGACGTTTGGACAACTTACCGTGTTTGAGTTTGGACAGCAGGGGCTTCTCAGCGTCCAACGAGGCACCTTTCCCACCAGCAGGCGTTTGGCTAGGTCTTCTTATAAAAGGCCTCAAACACATCCTTCCCATGGATGAAGCGGAAGATGATCATGATTTGTCTAGAATTCTCTCCAGTCCTCCTCTGTAGCCTCCTGGTTGCCCGCCCGCAATTTACAGTCCACGTACTTCGCTGTGCAGAGACAGGACCCCACAGTTAGATAAAACATACAGGAAAAAACTCAAACATAACTGGTGTGGGGCCCTGGGCTGGTATCTTAAGCAATGGAGCAAAAGTCCTTTTTTTTAAGATTCCAGGACCCTTTAAATATCTCCTGCTCTGGCTCTTTACACCCCCCAGCGTCCGTGTCCTCACCAATGAGCCCCAAACAGGTTGTTGGTCTGTTTTTGATGAAGGCTTCGAAGGCCCCTTCATAGCATTTATGAAGCTCTCGTTCCTGTTGAAACAGCCCGGGCCACGTTGTCCATTTATCCTTAAAGTCCAAATAGGTCTTGAACCATGTCCTTATCCTTCTCGGGGTGCCCACAATCTCAAACCCCAAAACTCTGTTTGGAGACACCTCAGTGAGACAGGAATCAATAGAAGTGTTTCAGAGTGAGAAAAGGGCAGAGGGGGAGAGAGAGACAGACAGGCAGAGAGGAGGAGACAGAGAGGAGAGAGAGACAGAGAGGAGAGAGAGGGACAGACAGAGAGAGGGGGAGAGAGACAGAGGAGAGAAAATACCTTGATGTAGTCTCTCCAGTGCTGCAGCAGAGTGGGGGTCCTCCCTTTACCTTACTGAAAGCTGGTAGAGCAGAGCCCAGCTCCATCACACGGTTACCATCTACCAGAATACTGAGACCTGGAGGAGAGGGTCAATATCACACGGTTTCCCTCTACCAGAATAAATGAGACCTGGAGGAGAGGGTCAATATACACGGTTACCATCTACCAGAATACTGAGACCTGGAGGAGAGGGTCAATATCACACGGTTACCATCTACCAGAATACTGAGACTGGAGGAGAGGGTCAAATCACACGGTTACCCTCTACCAGAATACTGAGACCTGGAGGAGAGGGTCAATATCACACGGTTACCATTTTACCAGAATATGAGACCTGGAGGGAGGGGGGTCAATATCACACGGTTACCATCTACCAGAATACTGAGACCTGGGAGGAGAGGGTCAATATCACACGGTTACCATCTACCAGAATACTGAGACCTGGAGGAGAGGGTCAATATCAACGGTTACCATCTACCAGAATACTGAGAACCTGGAGGAGAGGGTCAATATCACAGGTTACCATCTACCAGAATACTGAGACCTGGAGGAGAGGGTCAATATCACACGGGGTTTCCATCTACCAGAATACTGAGACCCGGAGGAGAGGGTCAATATCACACGGTTACCATCTACCAGAAAACTGAGACCGGAGGAGAGGGCAATATCACACGGTTACCATCTACCAGAATACTGAGACCTGGAGGGAGAGGGTCAATATCACACGGTTACCATCTACCAGAATACTGAGACCTGGAGGAGAGGGTCAATATCACACGGTTACCCTCTACCAGAATACTGAGACCTGGAGGAGAGGGTCAATAACACGGTTACCATCTAACCAGAACACTGAGACCTGGAGGAGAGGGTCAATATTTACACGGTTACCATCTACCAGACAATGAGACTGGAGGAGAGGGGCAAATATCACACGGTTACCATCTACCAGAATACTGAGACCTGGAGGAGAGGGTCAATATCACACGGTTACCATCTACCAGAATACTGAGGGCCTGGAGGAGAGGGTCAATATCACACGGTTACCCTTACCAGAATACTGAGACCTGGAGGGAGGGTCAAATATACAGTTACAAAAACCAGAATAAATGAGACTGAGGAGAGGGTCAAATCACACGGTTACCATACCAGAATCTGAGCGGAGGAAGGGTCAATTTCACACGGTTACCCCTTTCCAGAATAAGAGACGGAGGGAAAGGGGCAAACACACGGTTACCATCACCGGGAAAACTGAACTGGAGGAGAGGGTCAATATCACACGGTTTCCATTACCGAAAAAGGACCTGGGGAAAGGGAATTTCAACGGTACCAATTTTCCGAAAACTGAGACCCGGAGGGGAGGGGTCAATACACACGGTTCCATTTCCAGAATACGGGGGCCTGGAGGGAGGGGTAAAAATCACCGGTTTCCATTACCAGACAACGTCTGAGCAGCGCAGCTGGGTCATGCAGCAAGACAATGATCCAAAAACACACAATCAAGTCTACATGAAATTGCTAAAACGCAACAAATTTGAAGTTTTGGAATGGCCTAGTCAAAGTCCAGACCTAATCCCAATTGAGATGTTGTGGCAGGACTTGAAACTAGCAGTGCATGCTTGAAAACCCACACGTCACTGAGTTAAAGCAGTTCTGCATGGAAGAGTGGGCCAACATTCCTCCACAGCGACGTGAGACTGATCAACAACTACAGGAAGCATTTGGTTGGAGTCATTGCAGCTAAAGGTGGCACAACCAGTTATTGAGTGTAAGGGGGCAATTACTTTTTCACACAGGGGAATTGGGTGTTGCATAACTTTGTTTATGAAATAAATATGTAATTGTTGTGTTATTTGTTCACTTATGTTCCCTTTATCTAATATTAGGTTTTGGTTGAAGATCTGATAACATTCAGTATCACAAATATGCAAAAGTAGAGAAAATTAGAAAGGGGGCAAATCCTTTTTCATAGCACTGTATATCTCCCGCGACGCGCAGCAACACTGCCTGGCTGGGGAGCGGTGAGCACTGGGATTTAGACACGCTGCACACAGGCATAGAAGTCTGTCTAATTTACTGGAAAGTCTACTGAAGTGAGACTTTGTCCTTGTGTTTCTTGGCCATTTACATTGTTTTGTTCACAAGCTAGGTTGTTTTTCAATGTTTGACTTTGCTTCAACTGCTAGTGAAGACATCAGCTACTAGTCAGATGATGTAGTCTAATATCTCACAGGCACACTGTCACTGACCACTCCAGCGGCTGGAGTACCACCGCTGCCTCCGTAACCTCCCGCCCTTAAAAGGGGCAGCTTAACATCCTTCTCATCTGAGATATTTTGGTTAAAAGACTTGGGTCACAAAATGAAATAAATATTAGCAATATACCACATCACTGCTTACTAGTAATACATTTATTGTTTTAGAAACATTACGAAGGTTAAAAAAACTGGAGTGGCAGGTAGATTTTTTTTATCTACCTGCCAGTGGCTGGTAGACCAACAAGTTACTTTCTGGCCCTGCCCACAGACAAAGCTTGCCACAACACAGATACCATAACATGTGATGGTGACAAACTTGTGATTTTGGAGATCACTGCATTGTATCCTGTTATCATACAGTGTTGAAGTTTGGACAACTTACCGTGTTTGAGTTTGGACAGCATGGACTTCTCAGCGTCCACCGAGGCACTCTTCCCCACCAGCAGGCGTTTGGCTAGGTCCTTCTTATAAAAGGCCTCAAACACATCCTTCCCATGGATGAAGCGGAAGATGATCATGATCTTGTCTAGAATTCTCTCCAGCTCCTCCTCTGTAGCCTCCTTGTTGCCCGCCCGCAATTTACAGTCCACGTACTTCGCTGTGCAGAGACAGGACACCACCATAGAGACAGGACACCACCAGTTAGATAAAACATACAGGAAACACTCAAACATAACTGGTGTGGGACCCCTGACTGGTATCTTAAGCAATGGAGCAAAAGTCCTTTGTTTTAAGATTCCAGGACCCTTTAAATATCTCCTGCTCTGGCTCTTTACACCCACAGCAGTCTCGTGTCCTCACCAATGAGCTCAGCAGGTTTGTTGGGTCTGTTGTTGATGAAGGCTTCGAAGGCCTCCTTCATAGCATTGATGAAGCTCTCGTTCCTGTTGAAACAGCCCTGGGCCACGTTGTCCATCTTATCCTTAAAGTCCAATAGGTCTTGAACCATGTCCTTATCCTTCTCTGGGGTGCCCACAATCTCACCACCAAAACTCTGTTAGGAGACACCTCAGTGAGACAGGAATCAATAGAAATGTTTCAGAGAGAGTAGTATACAGAGAGGAGAGAGACAGACAGAGAGGAGAGAGACAGACACAGAGGAGAGAAAGTACCTTGATGTAGTCTCTCCAGTGCTGCAGCAGAGTGGGGAGTCCTCCCTTCACCTTACTGAAAAGCTGGTAGAGCAGAGCCAGCTCCATCACACGGTTACCATCTACCAGAATACTGAGACCTGGAGGAGAGGGTCAATATCACACGGTTACCATCTACCAGAATACTGAGACCTGGAGGAGAGGGTCAATATCACACGGTTACCATCTACCAGAATACTGAGACCTGGAGGAGAGGGTCAATATCACACGGTTACCATCTACCAGAATACTGAGACCTGGAGGAGAGGGTCAATATCACACGGTTACCATCTACCAGAATACTGAGACCTGGAGGAGAGGGTCAATATCACACGGTTACCATCTACCAGAATACTGAGACCTGGAGGAGAGGGTCAATATCACACGGTTACCATCTACCAGAATACTGAGACCTGGAGGAGAGGGTCAATATCACACGGTTACCATCTACCAGAATACTGAGACCTGGAGGAGAGGGTCAATATCACACGGTTACCATCTACCAGAATACTGAGACCTGGAGGAGAGGGTCAATATCACACACACACACACACACACTGCTGGTAGATACCTTTCTGTAAGATGGCCGTCATGTGTTCTCCAAGCAGCTGCTTCTCTACATTAGAGATAAGTGGCTTCCTGTTGAATACAAACAGATAGGAGAGAGAAAGGGAAGCGAGAGGAGAGAGAGAGAGAGAAGAGAGATGACAGATGGAGGGGGGTGAAAGAGAACGTGAAGAGGTTCAAATCTGTGAGATGATCTAGTGTACTCTGACTGGAGCACAGGCCTGTCAGTCTAAGGTGTTAGTCTGACTGGAGCACAGGCCTGTCAGTCTAAGGGGTGTGGAGGAAGAGGCGGGTCTTACTGAGTGCTTTGGTCGAGGTAGCTGATGACACGATCGTTCTCTTCATCCAACCGACGAGCCACGTGATGCAGGTACTCTGGCACCTGGACACACACACACACGCGTCACTTATAATATAATTTATAATATGCCATTTAGCAGACGCTTTTATCCAAAGCGACTTACAGTCATGCGTGCATACATTTTTTGTGTATGGGTGGTCCCGGGGATCGAACCCACTACCTTAGCGTTACAAGCGCCGTGCTCTACCAGCTGAGCTACAGAGGACCACACTTATGACCGTCACTAGGAGAAACCCAAATATGCTACCTATATAGGGGAAACCCAGATATGCTACCTATATAGGGAAAACCCAAATATGCTACCTATATAGGAGAAACCCAGATATGCTACCTATATAGGGGAAACCCAGATATGCTACCTATATAGGGGAAACCCAGATATGCTACCTATATAGGGGAAACCCAGATATGCTACCTATATAGGGGAAACCCAGATATGCTACCTATATAGGGGAAACCCAGATATGCTACCTATATAGGGGCAACCCAGATATGCTACCTATATAGGGGAAACCCAGATATGCTACCTATATAGAGGAAACCCAGATATGCTACCTATATAGGGGCAACCCAGATATGCTACCTATATAGGGGCAACCCAGATATGCTACCTATATAGGGGCAACCCAGATATGCTACCTATATAGGGGCAACCCAGATATGCTACCTATATAGGGGCAACCCAGATATGCTACCTATATAGGGGCAACCCAGATATGCTACCTATATAGGGGCAACCCAGATATGCTACCTATATAGGGGCAACCCAGATATGCTACCTATATAGGGGCAACCCAGATATGCTACCTATATAGGGGAAACCCAGATATGCTACCTATATAGGGGAAACCCAGATATGCTACCTATATAGGGGAAACCCAGATATGCTACCTATATAGGGGAAACCCAAGTATGTACCTATATAGGGGAAACCCAGATATGCTACCTATATAGGGGAAACCCAGATATGCTACCTATATAGGGGAAACCCAGATATGCTACCTATATAGGGGAAACCCAGATATGCTACCTATATAGGGGAAACCCAGATATGCTACCTATATAGGGGAAACCCAGATATGCTACCTATATAGGGGAAACCCATATATGCTACCTATATAGGGGAAACCCAGATATGCTACCTTTATAGGGGAAACCCAGATATGCTACATATATAGGGGCATGATCATAATATGGGATTAAATGCATTTGATTGACAGCGGTCACTCACGTCTCGTTCCTGCATCAGCCTCTGTCCCTCTGCAGCATACAGTCTGTTAGTCTCCATCAGAAACCGCTCCTCAAACGACTCTTTATACACCTGAGGAGAGAGACAACAGATTACACCAGGAGATCTCCAGATAATCTACACAGATTTGAGGAGAGAGACAATAGATTACGCCAGGAGATCAGACAATCTACATACTATCTGCCTATGGAACAAAAGTTTTACATTTGATTGGCCAATGGTAAAACAAGCCCCATGAAGAATTGACCAATCACCTGCAGGTCTGAGAGCATGCCCAGAAGGCTGCGGAGAAGGCTGCGGTCCACGGTCTCTCCGTTGCGTTCACGTTCGATCTGCTCAAGGATCCCGTCGACGGTACGTTTCTGGACTGCCCCGTCGCTCACGATGTGGGTCCGGAAGAGCTCCAGCCCAGTATCCCTGTGGAACACACACGGTCATGATGAACAGTAATGGTCACGGTCATAGGACAAACACATGGGTTGCATTCCAAATGGCACCCTATATCCTACATATAACTATTTTTGCCCAGATAGGACCTAGTCAAAAGTAGTGAACTAAATAGTGAATAGGGTGCCATTTCAGACGCAGCCATGGTCACGTTAAGGCCATAATGAAATGCTCACCATCACAGAACAGGAAAAGCCGTTTGCCACTGAGAACGGACGAATGTATGTTTCCTAATAGCTAGTGGACAGGGCTCTTACCAGATGGAGGGAAGCAGGGAGTTCTGAAGCACGTAGGTACGGTCCAGGAACAGAAAGATACTCCGGATCATGATCTGTAGTAAACAAGGTTACACATTACAAACATACATTATATTAATCTACAACATACATTTCAGACAGATTAAATGTCACATGATAAACAAAGGTCAAAGGTGAGATGAAAAAGGCTGTCTGACGAACCGTCTGTCTGCAGTGGTCCTGCCAGCATCGGTTCATCCTCTTCAGGAAAGACAGGCTGTCCAGGGACTCTGTGAGATGTTAAGGTTAAGGAACGGGCCTCAATTCAATAAAACACAACAGTCAAACTATCTCTTTGGAGGGTGCCTTTGCTCGCACCAGGTTGTGGTTAAAAAAACATCACATCCTTCTGACGACTAAAAACTGTGTAGTCAGTTTATAGAGAACACCATTACAGGGATGTTCATAGTTTTTTTATTTGCCATCAGTCCAAGCAGTGTGTCGCTGTGCGCAGCTAGCTGTTGGAAGAGGTCCAAAGTGCCCCCTGGGCGTCCGGTAGCCTAGCAGTTAAGAGCGTTGGGCCAGTAACCGAAAAGTCACTGGTTCGAATTCATGAGCCGACTAGGTGAAAAAAATCTGTTGATGTGCCCTTAAGAAAGGCACCTTAACCCTAATTGCTCCTGTAAGTCTCTGGATAAGTCTCACAACTACTACACAGCAGCCTGCTGAAATACAGCTCTATGACATGAGGCTGCCAGGTTCCTTTTAGGCCCCCCAGTCACAACTAACCAGATAAACAAGTGTTATCAGGGAGACCCAGGCCAACGGTGCAGCATACAAATCAACTATTTAAAAAAAAAAACATGTTTATGTTACAGAGATAGTTATAAAACATGTGCATCTTCTCAGAGGAGCCACTGTCATGTGGCATCGTACAGGACACAGACGTTCTTATCAAGTCTCGACATGAAATCTATCAAACAGGATTTTATAACATCCACACACACATGCGCACTTTCACACACAAAGACATACACAGTGTAAAGGATATTCTCTGAACTGGTGTATCTGGGCCTGGACATGGTCCTCACAGACCTGACGGAGCTGCTTGTAGAGTGTGGGGGAGACTTTATAGGAGCACAGGTTCTCCACTGCCTGAAACAGAGTTGAGAGAGAGACAGAGGGAAACATACTAAGCATTCCTAAATTCTGTAAGTTATCCCACCCTGTTTATAGGACACACACACAGATAAGTTACAAGATAGGGTTAGCCAAGTCCACAGGCTGGTGAATGGTCAGAGTGATAGGGTTAGCCAAGTCCACAGACTGGTGAATGGTCAGAGTGATAGGGTTAGCCAAGTCAACAGGATGGTGAATGGTCAGAGTGATAGGGTTAGCCAAGTCAACAGGATGGTGAATGGTCAGAGTGATAGGGTTAGCCAAGTCAACAGGCTGGTGAATGGTCAGAGTGATAGGGTTAGCCAAGTCAACAGGCTGGTGAATGGTCAGAGTGATAGGGTTAGCCAAGTCAACAGGATGGTGAATGGTCAGAGTGATAGGGTTAGCCAAGTCAACAGGCTGGTGAATGGTCAGAGTGATAGGGTTAGCCAAGTCAACAGGATGGTGAATGGTCAGAGTGATAGGGTTAGCCAAGTCAACAGGATGGTGAATGGTCAGAGTGATAGGTTTAGCCAAGTCAACAGGACGGTGAATGGTCAGAGTGATAGGGTTAGCCAAGTCAACAGGATGGTGAATGGTCAGAGTGAGTCCTATAAGGGCAGCAGGTAGCTTAGTGGTTAAGAGCGTTGTGCCAGTAACCGAAAGGTCGCTGGTTCTAATCCCCGAGCTGACTAGGTGAAAAATCTGTCGATGTGCCCTTGAGCAAGGCACTTAACCCTAATTGCTCCTGTAAGTCGCTCTGGATAAGAGCGTCTGCTAAATGACCAATTATTATTATAATTATTGATAGGGTTAGCCAAGTCAACAGGATGGTGAATGGTCAGAGTGATAGGGTTAGCCAAGTCAACAGGATGGTGAATGGTCAGAGTGATAGGGTTAGCCAAGTCAACAGGATGGTGGTTAGGTATGCTGACTGACTGCTGATGTGAGTTACAGGACCTGCTGGCTGGCATGGGGCAGCGCTCCTCTCCAATACTTTGAGATTAGAGAGAGGCATAGTGTCCTAGGACCGATGCCACCTCCAAATCTATGCTGCGTTCCAAATGACACCCTATACCCTAAATATACCCTAAATAGGGTGTCAGTTGGCACCACCCACCCAGACTGGCTGGGGCAACCAGCAGATCACACGACAACAACCAGCAGATCACACGACAAGACAGCTGGAGTTAATGGCATCATACAGATGAAAAGTGTAAAGTGCCCATATCGGTACATATTATTCACATGGAAATACTGGGACTTGGATATAGTCATGTCATCAAGGCCCGGTGGACACATGAACTAGGCCTATGTTTTAGAATGGAAAATAAGGGCTGTAGCCTCAAGTATATCACAAGCATTTCGCTACACCTGCTATAACATCTGCAAAACACTTGTATGTGACAAATAAAATGTGATTTGTTTTATGTCCTGAAAGCACCACTGTCTGTTTGATGCTTTAGGCCTGACCTGGTAGAGTTCCTCCAGGTTGTACTTGATGGAGGTGCTGTTCTGGATGGCTCCTACTGCATCCCTAAGCTTCAGCCAGGTGTCCTCAGTGTAGTTCTCTGCTAGCTTTGGCCTGTCTGGGAACACACAACCGTTACACCACACCAAGGCACAGCAAAATGGACAGACAATCAATGCAATATGACAGTTTTTTTACACCTCTGGCTGGGTAACTCACTTAAACTAGGAGAAATTTGAACTTTGTTTGTAAACAGTTGAATGCATGTTCAACCATTTGTAAACATCTGGCAGGGACAGTGTCAACAAATGTCAGGAAATGTCCAGTTTTCTAAAATGTAATAGATATATTTATTCTGCAAGAATGTCATTAGCTAGATGATGTAAACAGAGTTGAGTAATATTTCCAGGGCTGGTTGCAACGGAATATTCAGTTGTTTACATGCCATGGCTATTAATTGCTTCAAATATGTCACAAGCTAACATGGTCTGGAAACTTCCTAGGTTACCCAGCTGGCTATCATGGACAACTTAAAAATATGAACTCAAGTTACACTGCAATTTATGAGGAGTTACAAGTTACACAAGTAGAGTTAACTAGTTAGCCAATTACTAGCATATAGTTGATAGTCAGGCCAAACGGCTAAATAACGTTTAGCTACCTATCACGGTTAGCTAGCTAGCTAACGTTAACTAGCTATTCAGCACGCGTTACCTTTGAAATTTTTAATAACTAATTTCTTGGAGGCGCCAGCTTTGTTGGAGGCCAGGCCAGAAGTCCTCGTCACTCCGTTGTTGTTGTGCTCCGTCAGAGCAGAGAAGTTTGCTTTCTTGTCCTGTCGTATGTCTTCTGCCATTATTAGATAATGCAGAGGGCCGTTGTTGTGAAGAGTTGTTAGCTAAATTTAGCCTGTCAGCGGCACTTCTGCTTGTCCTCTCAAACGAGCCTAAAGTTAGATTATACAACTCTGACCCTGTTGCTTAAAATCATTCACGATGCACCAATTAGTCCGATCCCTCGCTGACACAGAAGTAGATACCTAGACCAAAGCCATAAAACTTAGGAAACTTTTGGATAAACCGAACAACTGAAAATTATATTTCGTTCAAGTCAGCTAACGTTAGCTAGCCAACCTTAGTTAGCGGAATTATACGCGAAACAAACAATTTAGTATACACGCCGCGTCACTCCCTGGCCCATATTAAAATTTGGCAAATATTAAATGTTATATTTTTCAGACTTCCATGTGTGAAACAAATTAAAAGCAATATTCCATCTCAAAGTATCCATCGTTATTCTTCCACTGGAGATGTGGCGGTAGCCACATAGCTAACATAACAAAATGGCTTTTTACCTCCCCCTTGACAAGTGCATCTTGGGAGATTAGCATTCTACCCATGTGACGTTTGAAACTACACAATTATTTAGACTTTATTTTTTCAATAGTTCATATTTAAATGGTCCCAATTACATTTTATATTCAATCACTTTAGCGAAATTCATCAACTTTTATTGATTTTGCATGCTATAAAAGCATTTTAGGTACAAGCAATAACACATAAAACTCTTATTCAAATGATGTAGGCTGAAAATGTAAGCGTTTCCAACTGTGATGGTGGAATATAAATTGGTGCAGGATTGGTGCATCGTGATTTTATCAATTTACCCTGTTCTAAAAGTTAACTAGATTAAAAGGTATGATAGAGTACAGTATTCTACATTTAGTTGCTGTTGATAACGGGATATGGAGAAGGGAGAGTCGGTCAAGGATGGATTCAGACTAGGTGGTAAATTGTATGACAAGGCAGTTTATTCAGAGTAAAGATATCTGGTACAAGCGTGCACGGACTCGTTCTTTCAGCTCATATGGAACTTGCAGACGGAGCCCCGAAAACACAGTGCACACATGTTTTATACAGTTTAGTAAAGTAGGTTGAGTCTGGCAGATCTGGTCTTCTGGTTGGTCCATGCTGTTCGAGCGTCGTCCTCTGTGATTGGGTCTAGGAGATCTACTCAGGCCCTTTGTTCCGAATGCTCAGCAAAGTAGGAGATTTGGTGTGTGCGTTTAGTTATCTCTTATCTTGAGTAAGTCTGTGTGTGTGAGTGCATCTGTGGCAAGAGTCACGAGATGTTATTGTCTATAATCAGCAATGACCCTAACACCCTGTGGTCAGGCGTTACCTGTTTCATCAATGTCTATGCAAGGTTGGTGTCAGCATTCTGTCTCTGAGTGTGTGTGTGTTCAGCATCATGTGCCTCTTGTGCAATGCAGAACATGTTTTCTGCAATATATGTGCCTTCGAGTTCTTGACAAAACTTGTCTTGAAAAAAGGAATTAGTTATAGCAATGTAATAGCAATATGCTATTTATAAAAATAGCATTTCTTACATTGCTCATTTTAAACACTTTAAACAGATGCATTTTCTTGGAAAGACAGGAGAAAGGTGTAATTGCAGCACGCAATTCAGGGCATTTCTGCATGTGGGCATTCATGCATCTGCAGGAACCCCTCTTTATCCTTCTATTGGTACATTTTTAATCGCATAGACAATCAGAGGAAATGTAGAATATCAAAAGTGTCATACAAGCATGAAGATGGCGTGCTCGAGGAGGGGTGTTCATGCAGGAAACAATGGGATGCTCGGGGGATGTTGATGCAGGAACCAATGCGATGCTCGAGGGGGCGTTCCTGCAGATGCAGGAATACCCACATGAAGGAGAGCCCCAAATTGCGGCCAGCAATCACACACTATTGGAACAGACAAAGCATATTTTTGTAGGCAATGGTACTCCACCATGGTTCGATGGACAAAGCCTATGGGGAAATGAATGGAGTTTTTGTAGGGTTTTTGGATCAACTGCGAAAATAAGGTATTTGGTAAACACAGGCTTAGGAGATCTTGTACATTTTGTTCTATGAGATCATTTTCAACAGCTAACGTCACTTTTTGTGAATTTTGAAGCATTTGTGTAATAAAAAAAAGCACATAAAGGCTTCATAATTCATAAAGGTCATGTTAACTGACTGATATTATCTCACAGAACAAAACGTATAAAGTCTTCTAAACCTGTGTTAACCTCAGACCTTATTGTCGGCATAGGAATGGTTGAAGGATTGGTGCAGCACTTTGTGACATCTGCTGATGTAAAAAGGGCTTTATAAATAACATTTGATTGAAGGAACCATAGGTAACTCATTTCGTTTTTTAGGACTACAAACTGGCAAACTCTATAGCCCTCAATCTGGTTCTAATGTCTGTGGGAGAATCTCAATTGCATAATCCAGAGGAGCCTGGTGGGAGGAGCTATAGGAGGAGGGGCTCATTGTTATGACTGGAATGGAATAAATAGAATGGCATAAAACACGTGGAAATGACATGTTTGACTCCGTTCCATAAATCCCATTCCAGCCATTACAATGAGCCCATCATTTTATAGCTCCTCCCACCAGCCTCCACTAGTGGGAGGGGAAGAGTAAGAGAGGCCCAACTCGGCGGAAAATCTGTCTCCCTCCAGCAGGTGGCGTTTTTTCGTTGTTTCGCCCACTGAGCAAGGAGTTTTTGTATGGAGGTCAACAGGGACGGCCTGTTCAATAGGGCGATATGGGCGACGCACTGCCAAACGGGAAAAGGAAGGGATTTTTTTTCTAATCAATTATATCACGGCAACAGTACTTATCAGTGTTGTAATCTATACGTCTGATCTGCCACAGTGCCACACTGCCACTAAATGTCGAATCAGGCTAAAGTCGTGCTTCAAATGGCTCCACCCCCTTTTGGGGCGATTTCAGTCAGATTGAAAATCGCCCAGAACTTCTGTCATAGACTCCCATGTAAAATCTATTTTTTTCAAATTTCAGAGCCTTCAATACAATCTCAATGGGTGTCTGTGGGCTTGCACTTACGCGCTTTCGTCACATGAACGTAACTAAGAAAAGAGAGGGTAGCAGCGTCAATCAATTCACTACTACTATCAACATGGCTAGGCTTCAGTGCAACTCGGTTGTGTCTTTGAAAGAATTTCCTTTTTGTCGGCGAACAAATGAAGATAAATTGGCAACGAAACAATTAGGACCTCCCAGACCAAATTTAATAATTCAACAGGTTTCTACTAAAGGCGGAAAGTCCTACACCCGAGGATTTTCCAAAAATTGGTACGAACGAAAAAAGACATTGCCACTCACTCAACTGGATGACGAGGGATACAGGCTAGCTGTCCGCCGCCACAACGATGAGGTTAGTGTTGATAATCACAAGTTTACTGGATGTGGATATGGTGTAATAAAGGCAGTTTATTCAGAGGTAAATATATCTGGAATCGCGTTCACGGACCCGTTCGTCAAACTCTTAAAAATGAACTTGGGCTGGGAATTGCCAGGAACCTCACGATAAGATATATGCATCAGCATTGCGAGTCTCATGATTCTATACGTATTGCGATTCGATACTGTGATTTTATTGCGCACCATATGTCTGTTGCAGAGGGATCAGAAAGCCATGAGAACGAGTTTTGATCAGTCATGGAAATAAAAGTGCTGAAAACAAATTGGCTCCCAATGTGAAAAGATTGAGAACAAGCTATGAAGGAACAATAATGGTGTTTTGGTGCAGGTACAGCCAACTAGCGCTAAAATATTGCGATATTGTCAATACAGTATATCGTAAAGTATCACTATGTAACTCGATTTCTTTCACCCCAATCCCTCAAATTAACGGTAAATAACTGAATTGTTTGCCCCACATTTAGCTAAGATGATTAGCTAGCCAGCTAAAATGTTTTAGTTAGTTAGCAGTCGCATCTACAATAGTTTACTGTCAATAACATGTCTCCAAAAATGACGTGGTGTCTCCAATTGTGTTGACATTTTACAATTGCAATGCGCATCCATGAGTATCCACTTTCTGTAGCTCAGCTGGTAGAGCATGGTGCTTGTAACGCCAAGGTAGTGGGTTCGATCCCCGGGACCACCCATACACAAAAATGTATGCACGCATGACTGTAAATCGCTTTGGATAAAAGCGTCTGCTAAATGGCATATTATTATTATTATTATTATTATCTGAAGAGAGCCCCGAAACATTGTGTGCAGACATTTTATGCAATAAATGAAGTAGGTTCAATCTAGTAGTTCTGATCTTCTGATTGGTCCTGATGAGTTGGGCGAGGTCACCTCCAGGCTACTGTCACTGTTGCATTGGCTCTGAGTCGGGTTCTCTGTCTTCAAATGTTCAGCCTAAGAGAGGGGATTTTTGTGTGTGTGTGTGTGTTTAACAGTGATGATGTGTGTGTGTGTGTGTTTAACAGTGATGATGTGTGTGTGTGTGTGTTTGTGTGTGTGTGTGTCCTCAGAGCAAGAACTCGTGAGTTGGAAGAACTGAGAGGCCTATGGCGTGGGTGTTGTCCTTGGCCACCTGCTGACAAGGCTGACAAGATAGGACCCTTTTGTCCATTGTTATTGGATAGGAACAGAACTTATAACCAGCTCCTGACCTAAATAGATCTTAGCACAACATTTTACTCAACATATCATATTCCATATTCACTATAACAAATATATTTACTACGACATTAGCAAGAACCGCCACATCCTCAGCCGGCTAATCCAGTGTGTGAAGTTTTGCGGAGTGTTTGAGTTAGCTTTGCGAGGCAAAGATGAAACTGAGGGCTCCACCAACCCTGGTAAGCCAACACTTTTGAGATCAGTCAATAAATGCTTCTGGTATTGACTTATATGCTGCCCCTGTCTTCATGTTGTTGCTGGACATATCTTTTTTTAAATGTGTGTAGGTCACCTAAATCATCAGAAAAATTGCCCCTCCTGAGAATTTTTTCAGGAGCCGCCACTGGGGTCAATGAGTGTCGAATTTGGTCAATAGAAAAATGAATGACTTATTTGCTATGTGAGGTTTATTTGATCGAATATACGTTTCGTAATGCTTAAGTTGTTACCAGTGTACAGATATAAGTAGGACACGTGACATCCAGACAACTTTGAGAAAAAAACACTTTATATCGGAGTTGTCTGGAGATGCCTCTATGCATATTCATGTGATGAGGCTAGAGCATAGCGTGTCTCTCCATTGAATACAGGCGGTTGACGTCAACAACCCTCATCGAATATGCAAAAATTGAAGACAATAATGAGATGTATCCACCAATCCAAAGAAAGGATAGGCGGGCGCTAGATAGCCCGCCCTGCCGCTTTTTGGACAACAACTCCCATTGTATTTTGTCAATATATGCATATATTGACCCAATGCATTTGTAAACAGGAAGTACAACCTCCTCATGACATTCTTCGAGCGGAAAACGTAGTGGCAGCTCTCCCTAGCGGTTAGCAAACGGTAAGCATCGAAGGAAGTGGAGAGATTGAGAAGTGAAAAGGCAGGGAGGCCGTGATACATCGGCGTCTCCTATACCAGATCTGCAGTGGCTACGGCTGGGGTATGACAGCTTCTAGCTATTGTCTTTGTATGGACATGTAAATTACTGTTTTTGAAAGGTTTTCACAGTCAACAGCTGCGCCGATTTACCAATAATGACAGCCTGAGTCATTGCTAAGTAGCTAGTTACCTACATACAGCCAGTCAGCTAGCTAGCTGCTAAAACTGGTTAACATTAGCTGGAAAGCTAACTTTACTTCAGTCATTGCTCTACTTCCACAACAGATAGTCAATGTACAACAGATTTGCATGATGTTGCTAGGTAATTAGCTGCCCCATATTTAGCTCTGGGTTTGAGAATCAAAGTGTCCCAGAATTTCGCTAGAAATTATCGTATAGAGAAGGTTTGTTGCCAGCTAGGCTAGCTAGCATGATGGCTAACTGTCAAGTGATCATTGCTAGTAGTCGCTAGTTGTATCATTATTGCGGTATCCTCCTAGCTAACTAGTTAGGGCCTATAGTTTTTCCAGGTCCGTTCACGTGATCAGGAAAAGCTCCTGGTCCTACTGATCCCACACTAGCCTTGGAGTTGGGACTGTCAGTGAGAGCTTGTACAATAGTATTGAAAAGGCTGTTGCTTTGCACTTACAGGACGCATCGCAGTTATCCACCCATCTCCCACAGTGTGCATGGATTTAAAAGCATTGGATTTATGTAATAATTGGCTGTAGAAATGCCTGTAAGTGTGCAAGTGTACACTTTGGTAAAAGGGTGAAGAATCGGGACGCAGCCAAGGTGTGTTGACCTGATCTCACCCTCCTGACTCCTGCAGTAGATGTCTGTGTTGATCTGATCTCACCCTCCTGACTCTTGCAGTATATGTCTGTGTTGACCTGATCTCACCCTCCTGACTCTTGCAGTAGAGGCCTGTGTTAACCTGATCTCACCCTCCTGACTCTTGCAGTAGATGTCTGTGTTGACCTGATCTCACCCTCCTGATTCTTGCAGTAGATGTGTGTTGACCTGATCCAACCCTCCTGACTCTTGCAGTAGATGTCTTTGTTGACTTGATCTCACCCTCCTGACTCTTGCAGTTGATGTCTGTGTTGACCTGATCTCACCCTCCTGACCCTTGCAGTAGATGTCTGTGTTGACCTGATCCCACCCTCATGACTCTTGCAGTAGATGTCTGTGTTGACCTGATCTCACCCTCCTGACTTGTAGTAGATGTCTGTGTTGACCTGATCCAACCCTCCTGACTCTTGCAGTAGATGTCTTTGTTGACTTGATCTCACCCTCCTGACTCTTGCAGTTGATGTCTGTGTTGACCTGATCTCACCCTCCTGACCCTTGCAGTAGATGTCTGTGTTGACCTGATCCCACCCTCATGACTCTTGCAGTAATGTCTGTGTTGACCTGATCCCACCCTCATGACTCTTGCAGTAATGTCTGTGTTGACCTGATTCCCTCCGCTCTTGCAGTAGAGGCCTGTGTTGACCTGATCTCACCCTCCTGACTCTTGCAGTAGATGTCTGTGTTGACCTGATCCCCTCTTCTCTTGCAGTAGATGTGTGCTGTGCCTTCAAGATGAGTGTGAAGGCGTTTGAGCTGGTCCCTGCTGTGGAGCGGGAGCTCCTGATGGGAGACAAGGCCCGCATCAATATTGAGTGCATTGAGTGCTGCGGCAAGCACCTGTACGTGGGCACCAACGACTGCTTCATACATCACTTCCTGCTGGAGGAGCATGCCACGGCCAAGGGGATGCTATCCTACTCTGTCCAAAAGCTGCTGTTCAAGTACCTGGGCCTAAAGAAGCCTGTGGAGGCCCTGAAGGCCGCGTCAGCGTTAGAACGCATCATTGTGCTCTGTGATGCTACGGTTAGTGTTGTTGACATGATTACCTTAGAACCCGTGCCCTTGGGCGGGGCCAAGATTAAGGGCGTGGCCGCATTCTGCGTCAACGAGAACCCGGTGAACGGGGACCCGTTCTGTGTGGAGATCGGGGTGATCTCGGCCCGGCGGCGCACCGTGCAGATATATATGGTGTATGAGGACAGGGTGCAGTTGGTGAAAGAGGTCAACACTCCCGAGCAGCCATGTGCGGTCAGTCTGGACGGTTACTTCCTGTGCCTGGCCCTCTCCACGCAGTACATGATCCTCAACTACAGCACAGGGGCTGCGCAGGACCTGTTCCCCTACGACAGCGAGGAGAGGAAGCCCATCGTCAAGAGGATCGGTAGGGAGGAGTTCCTCTTGGCTGCCCCCGGTGGCTTGGGTGAGTCATTACAACAGCAGCTGTATGGTTAGTCATTGGATCTTATTACTAACATATCACTAATGAAGAATGTTCTCTCTCTCTCTCTCCCTCTCTCTCTCTCCCTCAGGTATGTTTGCCAATGCGGAGGGTGTATCCCAGCGTGCCCCAGTGAACTGGTCGGAGAGTGTGATGGGAGCGGCGGTGTGTTTTCCCTATGTGGTGGCGCTAGACGAGGGCTTCGTCACCGTCCATAGTATGCTGGACCAACAGCTCAAACAGACCCTCTCCTTCAGAGACGGACACATCCTACAGGACTTTGAAGGTGCCAACATGGCTCCCATACACTACTCTAAATGTCAAACCTTTTTGGCTTACCTCAGTAGACCTATGTCTACAGTATCTATGGCCGTGGAGACCGTGACCTGTCTGTGTCCCTAAACCTAACCCTGACCTGTCTGTGTCCCTAAACCTAACCCTGACCTGTCTGTGTCCCTAAACCTAACCCTGACCTGTCTGTGTCCCTAAACCTAACCCTGACCTGTCCCTGTCTGTGTCCCTAAACCTAACCCTGACCTGTCCCTGTCACTATAGGTAAGGTGGTTCTGGCCTCCACTAAGGCTGTGTACGTGCTGGTGCCCCTACCTCTGGAGAGACAGATCCAGGACCTGCTAGCTGGACACAGAGTGGAGGAGGCCCTCACCCTTACAGAGGGAGCCAGGAGAAACATTCCCAAAGACAAGTTCCAGGTACAGACTGACTGCCACAAATAGTGTTTCTAATAGAGTGCTTTTCAAGACTAGACACTATATGATCAAAAGGCTGATTTCTACAGTTTCTTTTGTGAGTACAGCCCAAGGGGGTGTGATGCATCTTTCACTTTCTCTTTCATTACCCCCCTTTCCTCAGATATTGCACAAAAGAATCCTCCAGCAAGCAGGATTCATACAGTTTGGGCAGCTTCAGTTTTTAGAAGCGAAAGAACACTTCAGGACAGGTCAGTTGGACATCCGGGAGTTGATCTCCCTCTACCCTCTCCTCCTCCCGGCCTCCTCCTCCTTCACCCGCTGCCACCCGCCGCTCCACGAGTTTGCCGATCTCAACCACCTGGCACAGGGGGACCAGGAGAAGGTCCAGAGGTGCAAGAGGTAAGAGATGTGGTCCTCTGTAGCTCAGTTGGTAGAGTATGGCATTTGCAACGCCATAATAGTGGGTTTGATTCCCAGGACCATCTGTACGTAAAATATATGAGCGCAAGACTTGAAGTCACTTTGGATAAAAGTGCCTGCTAAATGGCATTTATAATAATAATTATTATTATTATTATTATAGGTTTCTCATCACGTACCTTGGCGAGGTGCGGAGCACGGAGGAGGCTAACGGCTGCCGGGAGGACGTGGACACGGCTCTGTTGAAGCTGTACGCTGAGCAGGACCACGAGAGTCTTCTGGACCTGCTGGCCTCCCCCAACGCCTGTCTACTGGCAGACAGCACCCCCTGGCTAGAGAAACACCACAAGTGGGTACTGCAACTAGCCTAGCCTAGCGGGTACTGCAGCTAGCCTAGTGGGCAATACAGCTAGCCTAGTGGGCAATACAGCTAGCCTAGTGGGCAATACAGCTAGCCTAGTGGGAAATACAGCTAGCCTAGTGGGCACTGCAGCTAGCCTAGAGGGCAATACAGCTAGCCTAGTGGGCAATACAGCTAGCCTAGTGGGCAATACAGCTAGCCTAGTGGGCAATACAGCTAGCCTAGTGGGCAATACAGCTAGCCTAGAGGGCAATACAGCTAGCCTAGTGGGCAATACAGCTAGCCTAGTGGGCAATACAGCTAGCCTAGAGGGCAATACAGCTAGCCTAGTGGGCAATACAGCTAGCCTAGTGGGCAATACAGCTAGCCTAGAGGGCAATACAGCTAGCCTAGTGGGCAATACAGCTAGCCTAAGGGCAATACAGCTAGCCTAGAGGGCAATACAGCTAGCCTAGTGGGCAATACAGCTAGCCTAGAGGGCAATACAGCTAGCCTAGAGGGCAATACAGCTAGCCTAGAGGGCAATACAGCTAGCCTAGGGGCAATACAGCTAGCCTAGAGGGCAATACAGCTAGCCTAGTGGGCAATACAGCTAGCCTAGTGGGCAATACAGCTAGCCTAGTGGGCAATACAGCTAGCCTAGTGGGCAATACAGCTAGCCTAGTGGGCAATACAGCTAGCCTAGTGGGCAATACAGCTAGCCTAGAGGGCAATACAGCTAGCCTAGTGGGCAATACAGCTAGCCTAGTGGGCAATACAGCTAGCCTAGAGGGCAATACAGCTAGCCTAGAGGGCAATACAGCTAGCCTAGTGGGCAATACAGCTAGCCTAGTGGGCAATACAGCTAGCCTAGAGGGCAATACAGCTAGCCTAGTGGGCAATACAGCTAGCCTAGTGGGCAATACAGCTAGCCTAGTGGGCAATACAGCTAGCCTAGAGGGCAATACAGCTAGCCTAGAGGGCAATACAGCTAGCCTAGAGGGCAATACAGCTAGCCTAGCTACCAAGGCTGTTGCTCACTATTGCTTAAAAGTAGCCTGCTAAGCTATTGCCTTAAAAGTAGCCTGCTAAGCTATTGCCTTAAAAGTAGCCCGCTAAGCTATTGCCTTAAAAGTGTGTAATGAGTATGTTTTTATGTTATGTTTTATTCTTTCTCCTGCACATCAGGTATTTTGCACTAGGCCTCCTCTACCATTATAACGGACAGGATTCAGCTGCTCTACAGGTAAACATGCACTGTACACTACCTTAGTTTGAACATGGTGACAGTACCACCATGGCTCGTATATGGCAAATCAAATCCTATTAAGTAAAATATGGCCACGTCTTAAACTAATGCGTTTTGAGCACCTAGGTGGAAAAGCCCTATAAATCCAATCCATTATCTTGATTATTACTTAATATTAATTGAAATGAAATGACCATGGCGTTGTAAAATACATCTCTCCTCTGCCTCTCCTTTCCTCCTGTAGTTGTGGGTGCGGGTAGTGAACGGGGACCTTCAGGACTCTACCAGGTCTGATCTGTATGAGTACATTGTGGACTTCCTGAGTTTCTGCTCCAACCTGGACCTGGTGTGGAAATATGCAGACTGGGCCCTGCAGAGAGACCAGACAGTACGTTTCTGGCTACGTCCCAAATGGCCTCCTAATCCCTATATTGTGTACTACTTTTGACCAGGGCCCTAAGTCCTAGCAGAAACTAACGAATGACTTCGACTGGAGGCCATTTTGGATATACCTATAGGAGTAAAGAAGAAGGTAAACTCTACTCATTCTAATTCTATGGGTGTGTGTATACATCTATGGTCTCTCTCTCTAGATAGGGGTGCAGGTCTTCACCAAGCGGCCGCTGGGTTTGGGTAAGGACCAGGTTAAGGAGCAGAAGGGCCAGGTGAACCCAGACGACGTCATCACGTACCTGGGGAAACACAGCCAGGCTCTGCTGCTCTACCTGGAATACCTGGTGCTGGACCGACAGATACAGGTCAGAACATACACTACATAGGACTTCAGAACACGTTTATAATGTAGCTCAATTGTAGCTCAATTGGTAGAGCATGGCGCTTGTAACGCCAGGGTAGTGGGTTCGATCCCCGGGACCACACATACGTAAAAATGTATGCACACATGACTGTAAGTTGTTTTGGATAAAAGCGTCTGCTAAATGGCATATTATATATTATATTATTATAACACATACATAAGGGGTATGTAAGAAATGCCAGATTTACAGCAGACTGAACTATCATCTATAATGGTAATACTTCACTTGAAGGGTACCTACATAGGACTTCATAACACATTCATAGCCCATTTATAACCCATTCATAAGCAGCACCAAGCATTTACAACGGCAAGACATAGCGATTGTTGACAAACTGTCTTGTCCCTCTCTCTGCATATTACTCCACGATTTGCCTCGTTCAACTTTCCCTGGTGCTTGGCCTTTATTCATCTCTCTCTCTCTCTCTCTCTCTCTGCCTCTCTCACTCTCTCTCTCTCTCTGGCTCTCTCACTCTCTCTCTCTCTCTGCCTCTCTCACTCTCTCTCTCTGGCTCTCTCACTCTCTCTCTCTCTCTCTGGCTCTCTCACTCTCTCTCTCTCTCTCTGCCTCTCTCACTCTCTCTGCCTCTCTGCAGAAAGAGAAGCTCCACACCCACCTGGCAGTGCAGTATACAGACAGAGTCCTGTCTCTCCTGTCTCAGTCCCCCACAGTGGACCAACAGGTGTCTGCAGCAAGGGACAAACTACAGCTCCTCCTCAGGGAGTCCAGCCTGTACCGCGTCCAACTACTACTGGGTGAGCTGTCCATTTCAATTGTGTCCCAAATTACACCCTATTCCATATACAGTGCATAGGGCTCAGGTCAAAAGTAGTGCACTGTATAAGGAATAGGGTGTAATTTGGGAGGCAGACAATGTTGTTTTCCATGTAAAACAATATTTTAGTTGAAGTATTGTTACTGTTTAAATTTGATAGAAAACCAATACACCACATTTAGTTTCCTGTCAGAATATTGACGGAAATGGTATGAGGCATGTATTCAGTTGATTTCCAACCAGAGAATGGCTATAACCTACTATGACCCTGGTTTTAACCATGATGACATGGCTATAACCTGCCATAACCTCTGACCCTGTCTCCCCCTCCCTCAGGTAAGATCCAGGAGTGTGACCAGCTGTTACTGGAGAGAGCCACGCTCCACGGGAAGCTAGAGGAGCACGATAAGGCGTTACACATCCTGGTGCACCAGCTCAAAGACTTCCCCGCTGCCGAGGCCTACTGCGTGTGGGGTTCCGCCTCCCGGGACCCGGCCTACCAGCAGCGCCTCTTCCACCTCCTTCTGGGGGTCTATCTGGACCGGGACCTTCCCAGTAGAAACAGGGCCGGTAACGGTGGTAGTACCGGGGAGCTGGAGATGGCGGCGGTGGATCTGTTAAACCGGCACGGGGAGGTGTTTGACGCGGTGCGCGTGCTGGACCTGCTCCCTGAAGGGTGGTCCCTGCAGCTGCTCCGCCCCTTCCTCGGACGCGCCCTGCGGGGGAGTATGCACGCCTGCCGCACCTCCCAGGTTGCACTGGGGCTGGCGAGGTCCGAGAACCTACAGCTGCAGCACGACAGGGTGAGACTGGAACAACGAGACACACACAATGAGACGAGACACACACACACACACATCACATCACAAACACACACGCATCACAACACACACACACATCACAACAACACACATCACAACACACACACACATCACACACACACACACATCAACCACACACACACACACACAACCACAACACACACACACACAACACACACACACACACACAACACACACACACACAACACAACACCACAACACAACACACACATCCAACACACACAACACACACACCACACACACCCACACACACACACCACACACAACCACACACACACACACACACACACACATCAACAACACCACACTACACACACACACACCACACACCACCACCACCACACACACCAACACACCCACACAACCACACCACACAACCACACACACACACACAACCCAAACCCCACACACACACCACACACACACACACACCACACACACACCACCACACATCACAACACACACACCACACCACACACAACCACACACAACCACAACAAACACACACAACACACACAACACCACAACACACACACACACACACACCCACACACACACACACCCACACCCACAACACACCACCAACACCACACAACAAACACAACACACCACACACACACACACACACACCACAACCCACACACAACACAACACACACCACAACACACACACACACTCACAACACACACACACACACACACACAAACACCCCACACACACACACACACACAACACAACACACCACACACACACACCAACACAAAACAACACACAAACACACAACAACACACACCACACACCACAACACACACACCAAAAACAAACCAACCACACACACACCACAACACACACAACCACCAACACACCCAACACAACACACACACAACCAACACACACCAACCACACACCACAACCCCACACACACACCACACACAACACACACACAAACCACACACACACCACACACAACACACCACACAACCACACACCACACACACATCACAACACACACACACACAACACACACACCACAAACACACACACACACACACACACACCAACACACACACACACCACACACACACACACAACACACACACACACACACACACACACACACACCACACACACAAGCACACACATCACAACACACACACACACCTCTGTATTATGTGTTTACAACTAAGCTGTTATGATTTAAATCTTGTAATTGCTCCTAAGTGCTGCTGACTCTTGATGAAGGTGAGCTGTAACTCTCCCCATGTTGTCGTCTCATCAGTTGAAGCAGAGGAGAAGTCCAGTCCTGGTGTCAGAGAAGAAGGGGTGTGTTCTGTGCCACAACACCTTCAGCGAGCCGGACTGTGTGTGTCTGCCAGGGGGGGTGCCCGTACACACACACTGTGCCGCCCAGAGGGTGGTACGAGACTCGCCCACCAAGAGACAACTAGCCAATAGCAGCAACCACACATGAAGCCCCTCCCACCACCACCCAAGCCCCGCCCAGAGCCAATGTGGTGGGAGGAGCCAAGCAGCAGCCCGGGGCTGTGATTGGGTTGCGTCTGGGGGTCACATCAGATGATGACTATGGGGGATGCAAAGCACAGAGGTTACTATGGCTACCGTGGTCCAGCGTAGTGGAAGCAGCCCTGGAGCCTACTCAGAAACACAGAGCTGACCACACTTCTCTACCGTGTGCTTGTTCCTTTGTGAATGAATGAAGGAAGCTATTTATTCCAGTGCCACCATTCATACACAACACGGAGACTGATGACAGACTGTGAGTTGTGAATTAATTGTGAATGAAGTTCTAAAACAAGAACTAACTCCACATCCATCCATAATGACTCTAAACATTGAAGTGAAACCTCCAGCCTCTCCTGGTCCGGTGCTGAACCCCTGCTCTGCTATGTCTGCCCTGGTCCAAGCCCAAACCTGAGTTGAGCTTGAGTCTATCCCTGTGAAGTACAAGCAGACCATAGTTAGGCATCTCCTCCATCACCACAGTGGCTCCTCTCTGCTGCTGGTATCTGAGACTGAACTTGAAGACGATGATGCCCCAGTGAGGCTCCGTTCACAGCCAGGAGAGTTCCTAAGTGTTGCTAAATGTTCTGGTGTGTTGCACATGCTCTCTCACCCCTCCAACCTTGTGTCCACACTTCTCAAGAACTCTCTGCCGTCAAGCAACAAACAATGGTTTGGTTTTCACTTTGCTAACCAAGGTGGGGTTATCTTCAAACGTCCTGCTAACCTGATGCTAGTTAGTTTCAGCTCAGACCAGGGCCGTGTTCATTAGGCACCAAACTGAAGAAAACTGGGGAGGGACTAGCTGAGCCATCTCCAAAAACAAACACTTGTTTTCCTTTTCCACTGCAAAACATTTTGCTACGGTGTACCCTGATGAACATGACCCAGCTCTATGGGATGTGCTAAAACACTGAACAGAAGACTTGGCTAATGTTTCACTAACCAAAGCTACTTCTAGCCTGGTCCCAGATCTGTTCGAGCACTTGCCAACTTCATTGCTAAATGTCAAGCCAAGGAGTTGGCATGGTGGCACAAACAGACTGGCACTCAGGCTAAGCTATGTCCTATGTATAGAGAGCTCCGTTTTGTATCTGTGCCATTATGGAGTCTGCGACAGCATGGGCAGAGCCATTGAGGCTATCTCCATTTTAAAGTACCACATTTTCTTATTTTGGATGTTTGAAAAAGTGTATAGCTAATATTGGTGATTTACCGCCACCTGCATTGCTGAGGTCTTGAACCAAATCTTGTCCTTCATTTATTGTGGCCACTAGATGGCGGTGATATAGCTTAAAGCCATTTACAAACTAAGCAAACCAATTTGAAGAAGTCAATGCTCTGATCATTAGCTGATCACTCCCAACCCATAGGAATCCCCACCCAGTTGACTACTTTAAAATGGTGGAAGCCCTCAGTGGCATGCAAGTCCATGCAAATAGAGTTATTTCCAAGGAATGATCTCTATACATCTCTATGGTCCTGTCCCAGTTTATATAGATCAGTGAACAACATAATAATATAATATAATATGCCATTTAGCAGACGCTTTTATCCAAAGCGACTTACAGTCGTGCGTGCATAAATTTTTTTTGTGTATGGGTGGTCCCGGGGATCGAACCCACTA
>LR778274.1:25157506-25218107 GCA_902810595.1 Coregonus sp. 'balchen'
AGGAGATATTTCTCTGTAAAGAAACCCGTACAGGACAGGATTAGAGCTAAGCCAGCATAGCATGACGGATTTGTTGTGGACACTAACACACACACACACCTCTGGTTGTGCTGAAGCAGCCTTCACAGTGCACTGTCCCTCTATGGAGCCACATACTGTCTCCTGCATGGAGGTCTCCTAGAGGACAGTGGCACACCTCACACTGTGGAGGAGAGGGAGAGAGAGAGGAAAGGGAGGAAGAGGAGGGAGTGGGAGGGAGAGGAAGGGGAGGGAGTGGGAGGGAGGGGAAGGGGAGGGAGTGGGAAGAGGGAGGGAGGGAGAGCGGGAGAGGAAGATGGTTACATACAGTATGGGTTCAGAGACAGTCAGTTATTCATGTGATTCTAATAATCTGACTGCCTGCCTACTGATTGACTGACTGCCTGACTGACTGCACACAACATGATACACATCTAGAGGGCATATCCAGTTATCACTACAGCACAACTATGTGGAATATGTGTGACTTCCTGTAGATGTGGGTTAAATAGATAGACATGTAGATGTACTGTAGATGTGGGTTAAATAGATAGACATGTAGATGTACTGTAGATGTGGGTTAAATAGATAGACATGTAGATGTACTGTAGATGTGTTTAATGGATAGACATGTAGATGTACTGTAGATGTGTTTAATGGATAGACGTGTAGATGTACTGTAGATGTGTTTAATAGATAGACATGTAGATGTACTGTAGATGTGTTTAATGGATAGACGTGTAGATGTACTGTAGATGTGTTTAATGGATAGACATGTAGATGTACTGTAGATGTGTTTAATGGATAGACGTGTAGATGTGTGACGTACTGTAGGTGTGTGAAAATGGCACCCTATTCCCTATATAGTGCACTACCTTTGAATAGAGCCCATAGGGCCCAGTGGGCCTGGTCAAAGGTAGTGCACTTTAAAGGGACTAGGGTGCCATTTGGGACACACATGGATGTATGTTGAATAGATAGGTGTGTTGGTTTACCTTGAAGCAGGATGAGTGGCTGTAGATCTGAAGGTCCTCCAGGATCATCTTGGCTCCAGCCACTATGGGTTTACAGCAGTACGAACACAGGTCCTCAGTCACACGCCTGTACAGCAGAGGGCAGTAGTGAGTTGGGTATAGCGAGAACACACAGGGACAGCTTTACTGAGTGCAGAGAGGGTATGGAGAGTAGAGTCTGGGTTGGAGTCAGGACTGACCTGTTAGGTATGGAGAGTAGAGTCTGGGTTGGAGTCAGAGAGGATATGGAGAGTAGAGTCTGGGTTGGAGTCAGAGAGGGTATGGAGAGTAGAGTCTGGGTTGGAGTCAGAGAGGGTATGGAGAGTAGAGTCTGGGTTGGAGTCAGGACTGACCTGTTAGGTATGGAGAGTAGAGTCTGGGTTGGAGTCAGAGAGGGTATGGAGAGTAGAGTCTGTGTTGGAGTCAGGACTGATCTGTTAGGTATGGAGAGTAGAGTCTGGGTTGGAGTCAGAGAGGGTATGGAGAGTAGAGTCTGGGTTGGAGTCAGGACTGACCTGTTAGGTATGGAGAGTAGAGTCTGGGTTGGAGTCAGAGAGGGTATGGAGAGTAGAGTCTGGGTTGGAGTCAGAGAGGGTATGGAGAGTAGAGTTTGGGTTGGAGTCAGGACTGACCTGTTAGGTATGGAGAGTAGAGTCTGGGTTGGAGTCAGAGAGGGTATGGAGAGTAGAGTCTGGGTTGGAGTCAGAGAGGGTATGGAGAGTAGAGTCTGGGTTGGAGTCAGAGAGGGTATGGAGAGTAGAGTCTGGGTTGGAGTCAGAGAGGGAGGGTCAGGGAGACTGGTCTCTAAACTGAGAGATCAGAGAGAGAGAAACACTTTTACACCACATAAGTTTATACATTTGACAGTTCAGGGATTCTTGAAAGACGGGACAATCTCTACCTTTTTTTTAACAAATATTTTTTGACTATTAACAACATTTGAAATATATATTTTGATAGGCCAAAGTATCAGCCATCACACCATGTAAAGGAACAACCTAATTATTAAATGTTTTCATCAAATGCAACTAACTGTATTTATGTCAACTCCGTCAGACACCTTAAAAGGCAGTTAATTTTTACATTTATTGACCAACAAGTTGTTTAAAGGCCTTGATTGTTTCATTCTAACATTAATAAAAAATAAACATCTCCTAACCTTCTTTTTGTTTTGTTTTATAGCACTATTAAATGCTCCAGGGGTCATTTCGTTAGCATTTTGACATGTTTTTCTAGATTCAGAACATTAAAACAACATTTATAAAGCAAACATTATCCCTTAGGTCTAGCTGAGCAAATATGTGACAGTTTAAGCATGCTGTATGTTGCAGAACAGTGATTAGAATATTATTTCCGAATATTGACCAAAAAAATCGATCTTAAGGGGTTAGCCATCAGTGATGGAGTTGACAAGCCACTGATGGAGTTGACAACAAATACTTAAAACAGACATATTTTGCCTCTAAAAATAAAAGTTTAATACAAACGTTTGTAAAATATAGAAAATGATTCATTTGAAAATACCCAATAAAAACAAAACAATTCTATCAGCTATTACAGCACTCTGACAGAGTTGACGTTAGACAAAAATCTGACGGAGTTGAGGTTTAACGGAGTTGACAAAAATTGCTTTTTTCTTCTTCTTTTAAGTGGTATACAAAGTAGACATTTAGTTTTTCCTCAGTTGCTTTAGGACTCTAAAATCCAATGAAAATAAACATATTTGAACCAAAATTCATATCCTATCTTAATCTATCAGGAAGATGAAGTTGACAGTTTATGGTTGTGACCATGGTGATTTGAATATTGTTTGTTTAAATCTATCAAAAGCAGAGAACTTTCCAGACCATGAGTGGTCTTGTTGCACTACATGTAATGAGGACATGAATAAGGGGTCCTTATGGTATAGCTGACCCTGATAATTCCTGATAAATGTAGGATTTTAGACAAATCTGACGGAGTTGACCAAATCTCCGGACACATTTTTTTTGGAATCACAGTTTTGAGATAACTATTATTTAAAGTCAGCGAGGGCTATTGCAAGAAAATACATAATATCCTTTTTCAGTTAATATTCATTATTGCCAGTTTTTAGAATTTTAAACACTTTTTTGGAGAGTTTGAAATCCGGACAAGGGCATTTCCGGGCATAGAGCCAACATGGAAATTCATAATATTGAAAATATTTAGAAAATTCCCAAAACAAATCTTTCCCCTTATAACAGCCTGGTCTCATAGACTATACATAACATAGTAAAAGTAAATCCAGGACTCAACTTAGTATGATATGTTACATTGAGGATGCTACCATTCATCAATGTTCATTATGTCAGAAGTACCTCATCTCATTGATTGAAGCTTGGGGCATTGTTGCCTCTGTCATTGGAGGTGGTGGTGGTGGAGTTGTTGTGACTGCTGGTGGCTCTTCATCAGTGATGTGGGTTATGTCATGGGTGAGCACTTCTGGAGGGCTTAGTGGGGAGTATAATCGTTTTTGGGGTGAGGAAAATACCCTTGCAGTAAAGAGGGACATGGATGGGCTCTTCAGCGATGAGCTTCTACATGACCACACGGAAATGAAACAAGATTGTTGGTCAATTATACACAAGATACTGTAATACAACATAATTTAACTTCAAACTAAAGTCACTTGCTCTATGTGTCTGACTTACTTGGGGGATTCTGGGGACTTTGGGGAGGTGATGCCAGGACTCTTGGCTGTCTTGGAGTCTTTCATACTCTTTGAGGTGGTGCTGTGAGGAGAGGGAAGACAGACACGGTTGAATTACAAGGGATAAGTGCATTAATGGGAGGGTCTGCCGTAGTTTTTTGTGAGTGTGGTACAATTTTAGTCCCTTGAGTATTCGTTAGAATTTTGACCTCTTTACCTTAAAACGGAGGACACAGTCTTGGGCTTTGGAGGAAGTGGAGGGCTGAGGTGAAAACGAAACAAACGAAAAAACCAGTGATGTGAAGTACTTAAGTACAAATACTTTAAAGTAGTACTTAAGTAGTTTTTTTGGGGTATCTGTACTTTACATTACTATTTATATTTTTGCCAACTTTTACTTTTACTTCACTACATTCCTAAAGAAAATATGTACTTTTTACTCCATACATTTTCCCTGACACCCAAAAGTTCTCGTTACATTTTGACAGGAAAATGGTCCAATTCACACACTTATCAAGAGAACATCCCTGGTCATCCTACTGCCTCTGATCTGGTGGATTCACTAAACACACATGCTTTGTTTGTAAATTATGTCTGAGTGTTGGAGTGTGCCCCTGGCTATCCATCAATACAAAGAATACAAGAAAATTGTGCCGTCTGGTTTGCTTAAAATAAGGAATTTTAAATGGTTTATACTTTTACTTTTACTTTTGATACTTAAGTACATTTTAGCAATTCCATTTACTTCTAATACTTAAGTATATTTAAAACCAAATACTTTTAGACTTTTACTCAAGTAGTATTTTACTGGGTGACTTTCACTTTTACTTCAGTCATTTTCTATTAAGGTATCTTTACTTTTACTCAAGTATGACAATTGAGTACTTTTTCCACCACTGCGAAAAACACAAATACATTAGTGAGGTACAGAGACACAACTGTGTGAGAATGACTAAACATTATGAAGATACAGGTAGAGAGTGACTACCAGATAGTAGATATATAGTTAGAGAAAACACTGTGACTACCAGATAGTCGATACAGTGCATTCGGAAAGTATTCAGACCCCTTGACTTTTTCCACATTTTGTTACGTTACAGCCTTATTTTAAAATTGATTATATTGTTTTTTTCCCTCATCAATCTACACACAATACCCCATAATGACAAAGCAAAACACAGGTTTTTAGAACATTTTGCTGATTTATAAAAAAAAATCTAAAACTGAAAAATCTTATTTACTTAAGTATTCAGACTCTTTACTCAGTACTTTGTTGAAGCACCTTTGGCAGTGATTACAGCCTCGAGTCTTCTTGGGTATGACGCTACAAGCTTGGCACACCTGTATTTGGGGAGTTTCTCCCATTCTTCTCTGCAGATCCTCTCAAGCTCTGTCAGGTTGGATGGGGAGCGTTGCTGCACAGCTATTTTCAGGTCTCTCCAGAGATGTTCGATCAGGTTCAAGTCCGGGCTCTGGCTGGGACACTCAAGGACATTCAGAGACTTGTCCCGAAGCCACTTTTGCGTGGTCTTGGTTGTGTACATAGGGTCGTTGTCCTGTTGGAAGGTGAACCTTCACCCCAGTCTGAGGTCCTGAGCAGGTTTTCATCAAGGATCTCTCTGTACTTTGCTCCGTTCATCTTTCCCTCGATCCTGACTAGTCTCTCAGTCCCTGCCGCTGAAAAACATCCTCACAGCATGATGCTGCCACCACTATGCTTCACCGTAAGGTGCCAGCTTTCCTCCAGATGCGACGCTTGGCATTCAGGTCAAAGAGTTCAATCTTGGTTTCATCAGACCAGAGAATCTTGTTTCTCATGGTCTGGGGGTCCTTTAGGTGCATTTTGGCAGTTGTGTGCCTTTCCAAATCATGTCTAATCAATTGAATTTACCACGTTGGACTCCAATCAAGTTGTAGAAACATCTCAAGGATGATCAATGGAAACAGGATGCACCTAAGCTCAATTTAGAGTCTCATAGCAAAGGGTCTGAATACTTCTGTAAATAAAGTATTTATCTTTTTTATTTGTAATACATTTGCAAAGATTTCTAAAAACCTGCTTTCACTTTGTTGTTATGGGGTATTGTGTGTAGATTGATGAGAAAAACAATTTATTTAATCAATTTTAGAATAAGGCTGTAACGTAACAAAATGTGAAAAAATTCAAGGGGTCTGAATACTTTCTGAATGCACTGTATATCGTTAAAGAAGACACTGTGACTACCAGATAGTATATCTATCTATGTAGAGAAAACACTGTGACTACCAGATAGTATATAGTAGAGAAAACACTGTGACTACCAGATAGTATATACATACAGTATAATATCCTGAAAACACCACAGACACATGACATACAGTATAACATGAAGCCATACCGTAACTTGAAGAAACTAAGCAGCATATTGTCTTGCTCAGCTCAGCGTTCCAGTGCTGCTAAGATAAGACACAATGCAAATGTACCTCTTGGTCTGATCGTTGAACGAGATGCTAGGGCTGCTGGCAGTGGAAGGGTTGGTCAGGCTAGGTCTGCTGGCAGTGGAAGGGTTGGGCAGGCTAGGGCTGCTGGCAGTGGAAGGGTTGGGCAGGCTAGGGCTGCTGGCAGTGGAAGGGTTGGGCAGGCTAGGCCTGCTGGCAGTGGAAGGGTTGGGCAGGCTAGGGCTGCTGGCAGTGGAAGGGTTGGGCAGGCTAGGGCTGCTGGCAGTGGAAGGGTTGGGCAGGCTAGGGCTGCTGGCAGTGGAAGGGTTGGTCAGGCTAGGGCTGCTGGCAGTGGAAGGGTTGGGCAGGCTAGGGCTGCTGGCAATGGAAGGGTTGGTCAGGCTAGGCCTGCTGGCAGTGGAAGGGTTGGGCAGGCTAGGGCTGCTGGCAGTGGAAGGGTTGGGCAGGCCCACCTCTGACGGCTGGCTGTGGTTAGCACTAAACAGACAGAGGGAGACTGATGTTAGAGAGAGAGAATCCTACCAAATGTGATATTGTCAAATCATTTGGATGTTTGAGATTGGTCAACTTTTTACCATTCGACAGTGTCAGTAGATTTGAGACAGCTCAGAACCTCTCTGTCAAAGTTTGGGTCGCGACTTAAAAGTTTGGGTCGCGACAGGTGTCACGAGAATTTTGTTATCTCAATGGTTGAAGCCAACTACTTCTTAAGTCTTAGAATATTTCCCAAAAGGTTGTAAATCTCTTAGTTTAAATAAATTTAAACAAAGACTCAATCCTGCAATGGTCAGCATATTTATTCATGAGAGCGCTCTGCAACAAAATGGTCATACAATATTTTTATACGCACACGTCAGAGGAAAAATCCCACCCCGCTGTAGGCTGTATATTTCCACTGTACCTGGGTTTAGCTCATGTTTTCCTCTGCTCTCCTGACCATCAGGTCACACACACACACACACACACACACACACACATACATACACAAACACACACAAACACACACACACACACACACACATACACAAACACACACACATGTTCTTATCATATTCTACTCCTTTCTCGGGCAGGCTGCATTCCTTAGATATCGCCGTCCTCACAATATTCTGAAACCTTTTCATGCTCTCCTTTCCCTGTGTGTTTTTTGAACCAGTCTCCTGTTATTGGTTTCAATCGTACTCTGTTGCTGGGATATAAACACATTTGATTAATTCTCTAAGCTCTAGTCTACTAATTAGTCAGACATTATTAATTTAACTGAGGGTGTAACATTTTAGTCATATCTTACTCACACATTTCTTTATCAACAGGCCATTACACTATGTGTGTATGTGTGTGTGTGTGTGATGTGTGTGTCTAAGGATGCATGTGTGTGTACACTACGTGTGTGTGAGTCACACTTACTCCTCCTCCTCCTCCTCCTCCTCCTCCATGCTACGTCTGATCCAGCTGGTGTCTTTCAGCAGACTGGTCTTCTTCCTGTTGCTGTCAGATATGTTCTGACTGGCACTCATCTCCTTACTCCATGTGACGGGCTTAGACTTACTGAAAATAGACATTGTAGAAAGCAGGGGGATGTTCCAATCTGTGGTAGAAGAAAAATAAAATGTAACGAAGATATTGGTATGATGAACACGCACACACACACACACACACACACACACACACACACCACACACACACTCACTCACACACTCCACACACACACCTGGGGTCAACTGCTACGTTTCAACATTCCGATGACCTGTCCTGAGGACATACCTGAACGTGGATTTATCGGAACATCTGTTTTATGATAAACTCTACCTGACGTGGTTAAGAATGGCATGCTAGATGGTATGTTTGATTAAGCAATAATATTCAACACACAGAGCGTCAGTTATGATTGAACAATCACAAACTTAATTGGTTGAGAACAACAGACTTTGGTTCCCCTTGGTTTAATCAGTAGTGTTATGGCCCTAATCGGGGCTTAATGTGTTGTTACTGCTTAATAGTGTTGGTTATGGGCCTTAATAGTGTTGTTATGGATTAATCGTTTGGTTATGGCTTTAATAGTGTTGTTATGGCTTAACAGTGTTGTTATGGTTTAATAGTGTTGTTATGGTTTAATAGTGTTGTTATGGCTTAACAGTGTTGTTATGGTTTAATAGTGTTGTTATGGTTTAATAGTGTTGTTATGGCTTAATAGTGTTGTTATGGTTTAATAGTGTTGTTATGGTTTAATAGTGTTGTTATGGTTTAATAGTGTTGTTATGGTTTAATGTGTTGTTATGGCTTAATAGTGTTGTTATGGTTTAATAGTGTTTTTATGGTTTAATAGTGTTGTTATGGCTTAACAGTGTTGTTATGGCTTAACAGTGTTATTATGGTTTTATAGTGTTGTTATGGCTTAATAGTGTTGTTATGGTTTAATAGTGTTTTTATGGTTTAATAGTGTTGTTATGGCTTAACAGTGTTGTTATGGCTTAACAGTGTTATTATGGTTTTATAGTGTTGTTATGGCTTAATAGTGTTGTTATGGCTTAATAGTGTTGTTATGGTTTAATAGTGTTGTTATGGTTTAATAGTGTTGTTATGGCTTAATAGTGTTGTTATGGTTTAATAGTGTTGTTATGGCTTAATACAGTGTTGTTATGGTTTAATAGTGTTGTTATGGCTTAATAGTGTTGTTATGGTTTAATAGTGTTGTTATGGTGTAATAGTGTTGTTATGGCTTAACAGTGTTGTTATGGCTTAACAGTGTTATTATGGTTTTATAGTGTTGTTATGGCTTAATAGTGTTGTTATGGCTTAATATTGTTGTATGGCTTAATAGTGTTGTTATGGCTTAATAGTGTTGTTATGGCTTAATAGTGTGTTGTTATGGTTACTTAAAGTGTTGTTATGGCTTAATAGTGTTGTTATGGCTTAATAGTGTTGTTATGGCTTAATAGTGTTGTTATGGCTTAATAGTGTTGTTATGGCTTAATAGTGTTGTTATGGCTTAATAGTGTTGTTATGGCTTAATAGTGTTGTTATGGCTTAATAGTGTTGTTATGGCTTAATAGTGTTGTTATGGCTTAATAGTGTTGTTATGGCTTAATAGTGTTGTTATGGCTTAATAGTGTTGTTATGGCTTAATAGTGTTGTTATGGCTTAATAGTGTTGTTATGGCTTGCATCTTATTAAGAACTGTAATAACAGAACACTTACCATGTCATAGCCCTTCTTTAACAAACAAAGTTAAACATCTCATAAAAACAACTTCTCTTAATGATGTATCCCTCAAGCAATATCATGTAGGATCATTTCAAACTGTGAAATTGAGCAACGGTATGAGACCACTACCAAAGATGTACCCACTTTATAAATGATAGATGTAGTTGTTTAACTCACCGTGAAGAAGCCCAGTGTTCACAATAGTGGCAGATGATCGTGGAACGGAGGATTTTCTCTGTCTCTTCTCTATCCTCTATATATACTATCTCTATGCTCTCTTATCTATCACTCTCATTATACTCTATCTCTCTCTCTTTCTCTCTCTCTTATATCTCTTCATACTCATATCTTCTCTCTTATCTTTCTCTCTCTTCTCTGTTCTTTCTCTGTTCTCTTCTATCTCTGTTCTCTGCTGTCTTCTTATTCTCTTTCTCTGTCTCTACTCTCTGTCTTCTCTCTGTCTCTCTTGTTCTCTGTCTATCTATGTCTCATCTCTTCTCTTCTTCAGTCTCTTTGTTCATTGTCTATCTCTACTCTCATTGTTTCTCTCTGATCTTCGTGTCCTATCTCAGTGATCTATGCATCTTCTCTCTATCTCTCTGTCTGCTCTCTTTGTCTCTGTCTTCTCTCGACTATCTCTTCTTCATCTATCTGTTCTCTCTCTCTCTCTGTCTCTCTGTCTATCTGCTCTCTCTCTCTCTCTACTCTGTCTCTCTCGTCTCTCTCTGTTCATCTCTTCTCTCTACTTGTCTCTGTCCTGATAGTTCTACGGTATATATGCAGTAGGGCTGCATGCTCTCTGACCAGTTCACCACTCCTATGTTCCTGATTTCTCTTTACTCTTACTGAACCTATTTTAGAACTCTGCAAATAATGCTGACAGTACAAAGAAACAACAGCGGTAGTCAAGCATGCATGTGTGGATGCTATTATTAAGGAATGTAGTAAGAACTATATGTTGCTGTTTGTCACCCTGTGTATTATGTCATTGAGACTGACCTGAGGCGACCTTGACCTGTTCACCTGTTCACTATTCACCTGTTGGTGGCAGACAGGTGCTGATGATAAACATTAATTAAGTTTGGCACGAACAGTAGCTTAGCCATGCATGGTATGAGACAGTAACCTAGCCATGCACGGTATTAGACAGTAACCTAGCCATGCACGGTATTAGACAGTAACCTAGCCAGGCACGGTATGAGACAGTAACCTAGCCATGCACGGTATGAGACAGTGTCGTAGTAAATATTAAAATGTTATAGCTTGGTCTGACTAAAATCTTGTGCATGACCCATTTTAATGTTAGGAGCTTGTTTTCAATCAATGCTGTTCCTATGCAAGAACAATGGACAGAGCCAATATCTTCTCAAGGACAACACCCACGCCACAGGCCACAATCTGGTTGCTCCCCACGAGTCTTTCCTTTGAGAACATACACACATTCACACACACATCTCCATGCATACGCACACTCATCCTCATGCCTCACGAGTTACGCACACACACAAACTGCACTTCTTTCTACTGGTTGGGTGCCAAGGGCAGAGGACTCTGCCGTGCACCAAAGGGGCTTCTACTCTGGACAGAGCAGACCCGCCTCCTACGCCTCGGGAACCAATCAAGGGACTAGAAGAAGGACCCCTTCCTTTGTGTTACATTGTATAAAGTAATGCTGTAAACTCTGTTTTTTATCCTTCTCAACTGTTCTCCATAAGAGGCAATTGATTGGGTCCATGCATTGGGCCCATGCATGTAGCTTGAGCAGTACCAGCTATCTCTGTGTTTAATAAACTGCCTTTTGCTTAAGCATATTCCTCTCTGTCTAGCGTCGTTGGTTTGTACTTCCTCTCCTTATGGTTTCACCAACAACAGTAACCTAGCCAGGCACGGTATGAGACAGTAACCTAGCCATGCATGGTATGAGACAGTAACCTAGCCATGCATGGTATGAGACAGTAACCTAGCCAGGCATGGTATGAGACAGTAACCTAGCCAGGCATGATATGAGACAGTAACCTAGCCAGGCACGGTATGAGACAGTAACCTAGTCAGGCACGGTATGAGACAGTAACCTAGCCAGGCATGGTATGAGACAGTAACCTAGCCATGCACGGTATTAGACAGTAACCTAGCCAGGCACGGTATGAGACAGTAACCTAGCCAGGCATGATATGAGACAGTAACCTAGCCAGGCACGGTATGAGACAGTAACCTAGTCAGGCACGGTATGAGACAGTAACCTAGCCAGGCATGGTATGAGACAGTAACCTAGCCAGGCATGGTATGAGACAGTAACCTAGCCATGCACGGTATTAGACAGTAACCTAGCCAGGCACGGTATGAGACAGTAACCTAGCCATGCACGGTATTAGACAGTAACCTAGCCAGGCACGGTATTAGACAGTAACCTAGCCATGCATGGTATGAGACAGTAACCTAGCCAGGCATGGTATGAGACAGTAACCTAGCCAGGCACGGTATGAGACAGTAACCTAGCCAGGCATGGTATGAGACAGTAACCTAGCCAGGCATGGTATGAGACAGTAACCTAGCCAGGCACGGTATTAGACAGTAACCTAGCCAGGCACGGTATTAGACAGTAACCTAGCCAGGCACGGTATTAGACAGTAACCTAGCCATGCATGGTATGAGACAGTAACCTAGCCAGGCATGGTATGAGACAGTAACCTAGCCAGGCACGGTATGAGACAGTAACCTAGCCAGGCATGGTATGAGACAGTAACCTAGCCATGCACGGTATGAGAATGCAGCAAACACATTGCTACTGGCAAGACATAGGGCAACAGTTGACATACACCCACCCACACGCAGAATAGATAATGATAAATCCTAGGTCATTAAATGGCAATTGTCTTTAAATCTTGTAGCAATTGACAATGTAATAACTGCCAATAAAGTAATAGCTGGTAATAATGTAATAACATTTGCATTTATAATGTCATAAATGCTGATGATGTAATAAATGCTGATGATGTAATACATAGCCAATAATGTAATAACGTTATAACGCTAATAAAACTGTTGTTATTAGAAATAATTACATTATGCATTGATTATTACATTATGAAGTGGTAAAAAAATTAATCATGAATAGTGTAATAACTTTAACCAATTACATTTGAGTAATTTAGCAACGCTCTTATCCAGAGAGACTTACAGTTAGTGAGTGCATACTTATGTTATGTAAAAATGTTTATACTGGCCCCCCGTGGGAATCGAACCCACAACCCTGGCATTGCAAGCGCCATGCTCTACCAACTGAGCTACACGGGGCCCAATAAAGTAACAACAACAACAAAAAACTAAATTCACTCTTTTTTATTTTTTTCATGCACATCAAGTGTCATGCTTCAGTAAAATCTGACTACACACCAAACCACATTCCTGAATCCTTATTTTATCTATATATTACTAAGGGAATGTAACTGGACAGTTCATTAAACCAGCGGACTGATGTTGGAGGGCCCATATTCATTGTTCCCAGCAGAGATAAACGGCGAGATTCAGGCATTTGAATTCCCACACGATATTACAGATAATACAGTCCCAAAATGTTGTCACATCTACACAAGACCAGAGCATATGTAAAATAGAGCTGTGAAGGCAACTTTCTATTAAAAGGTTTCTTGTACTGGTTGACCTGAAAAAGAAAAGGTGTAACACTTCCATATGTGAGGCTCATAAGAGGACTGTAAAGGCAGATACATTAAAGTAGTGGAAAAGAACACTGATTTTGGCCTTGGGCCGATGGGTTAAGTGTGAGTGAGTGAGTGAGTGAATCAGTCAGTCAGTCAGTCTGTTAGTGAGCCCCTCCCCCTGCAAGTCTGTTGTGGCAATAGATGCACATACTAAGTGTTACTCAAGTGTCTGACACTTAATATGCATGCCATTACATACAGAGAGGGATTTTCGGTTGTTATTACATTATTGGTTGAAGTCATTACACTTTTGATGAAAATTTTTTTACATAATCAACGCATAATGTAATAACTAACTGTAGTAACTATTACATTATGCTCAAAAATGTTATTACGTTATGCGTTCAGCATATTTATGACATATTATTGGCAATTTATTACATTATCAGCATTTATAAAATGTTAAATGCAAGAGTTAATACATTATTAGCAGATATTACATTATTGGCCGTTGTTACATTATCAGTTGCTACAGACCTCCTTATAGTTTTCAAGGAAACGAGATGATGTATTCCATCCTGATTATGCATGCCAGTGTTTTTGACGAGCACTTGCACTGTCTCTATCACACTCTAGCCCGCAAGGTGGCGGTAATGCTTCTTAACGTTGGTTTGCACACCGCCATTAAAATGAAGAAGAAAAAGAAGATGGCCTTAAAAGGTTTTACACAGAGTTGGAAAATATTAAATTATGACTTATTTAATTATCTATAATAAAATTCCCCTAAATTGTTGCTCAAATACACACATTTAATTGATAAATGTATAAAAAGTACACAAAATATCTAGTAACTTTTACAATGGAATATGAATCAGATATGATCCGTCACAAGAAACCCCGGGAATGTCTTTATCTTCCCTCCCCCCACGTGTGTACAGCGGTCTCGGGTGGAATGTTTGTTGATGTACAGCTATAAGTAGAAACGTATCAAAATTACTGTTCTAATATATATTTATCGGAGTAATGTTGAAATCAAAAACTTTCGTAAAGAAAACCCGATCAGGCGGGATTATGAAAATAGTGCGTGAGCACTACCTGCGAGACGATATTTGGTGCGGAAGTGAAGTTTGTACTGAATGCAATCAAGAAGAGTCTGTGTTGCAGAAAGACGCTTGCATTGAAAGCAACTTGTGTTCTTTCCCCCACTATCTGCTCCCAGACACAAATGTTGTGTTGAGCCAGGTAAGTTACTGTGCAATAATGTCTAACGTAAACATTTTATTATTTATTTTATTATTGTTATTAACAAATCAATACAAAAAGTACATGTCTAACGTAAACGCTAGCTAGCTATGCCAACCGCATCACTACAGTTTAGATGTCTGACACGCCTCTCTAGTGAAAGTGTGAACCACACTTATCTAGCTCAGGGTTTCCCAAACTCGATCCTTTCAGGTGTCACATTCTACCTTGCTGAATCAATATCAATGTCCCTTTAATGTCTGTAGATTGATATCCTGGAGGATCCCTTGATCAAGAACGTGATCATTCTGCAGACTGTACTCCAAGAGGTCCGCCACAGGAGCGCTCCCATCTACAAGCGATTGAAAGACATCCTTCATGACAAGGAAAAACGCTTTTACACTTTCACTAACGAACATCACAGGTAGAAAATAAATATGAGTTTAGCCTAGATAAGTGACTAGCTGTCATTTATGTTTTGTAGTGATTTAAGGGGGTGCAGCCTAACTTGGTTTTGGGGTTATCCCACCACTGACACCAATGTAGCAATTGACTGCGATAAGTTGGAGCAAGACTAAAGGCGTCTGCATGCTACCCAGCCGAGAGTTTGTGCATATATTATGACAACATTTTGTGACGTTTTTGTTTGTTTTGGACTTTGGCAAGGGTTTTCTAAGCTGTTCGGGCACACATTTATTTTCTCGAAGCAAGCCAAAGGCTACGCCCCCCTCATTGCTGATTGGTTAACAGTAGGGATTCTTCAATGAAGTGCCTGTTGTCATTCAACGAGAGACAACTCGTCCTCATGCTAAGTTTTTCACTTGAGAAATACTGCACCAAATATCCTAATCAGATGCAAAAGTGCGCAACTAAGATCTAGGCAAAAACGTCAAACAGATTTCTTGAGTTATCTAGATTAATTCTGACTATTTTGAGGAAGTGTTGACTGGCTACGGCGTCTCAAAGTGGACAAACAGTACTAGTGGCGCTTTTTATTCTTGTTTTTCAAGCAAAGGTCTTTTTAAGTATGCGAGCACACTCGTTCTGCTAACCGAGCTCGGCTAGGCGCCAGCCGAACTGAAGCATGCTGACGCCTTAACTGTCCATCGCATTTGTGACTGATCAATGCTTTTCAAAGCCATGTATGGTTGTATTCTTCTGTTACAGAGAAACTTATATAGAGAGAGAGCAGGGGGAAAGCGCCAACGATCGTAATGACAGAGCCATCCGCGTATCTACAAAGTGGTACAGTGATCACCTGAAAAACACCCCCACGGACGAGGGGTTAAAGGTTGTTCTGCTGACCAATGACCGGGGCAACAAGGAGAAAGCAGAGGAGTCCGGCCTGCTCACATACAGATGTAAGAAACAGCACACCTCTGTTACCTCAATACACCAAGATGAGACCACTGTTCTTGTCTTTAATATCACAATATCTGTTACCTCAATACACCAAGATGAGACCACTGTTCTTGTCTTTAATATCACAATATCTGTTACCTCAATACACCAAGATGAGACCACTGTTCTTGTCTTTAATATCACAATATCTGTTACCTTTATACACCAAGATGAGACCACTGTTCTTGTCTTTAATATCACAATATCTGTTACCTCAATACACCAAGATGAGACCACTGTTCTTGTCTTTAATATCACAATATCTGTTACCTCAATACACCAAGATGAGACCACTGTTCTTGTCTTTAATATCACAATATCTGTTACCTCAATACACCAAGATGAGACCACTGTTCTTGTCTTTAATATCACAATATCTGTTACCTTTATACACCAAGATGAGACCACTGTTCTTGTCTTTAATATCACAATATCTGTTACCTCAATATACCAAGATGAGACCACTGTTCTTGTCTTTAATATCACAATATCTGTTACCTCAATACACCAAGATGAGACCACTGTTCTCGTCTTTAATATCAAAATATCTGTTACCTCAATACACCAAGATGAGACCACTGTTCTCGTCTTTAACCTTAATCACAATATCGGTTACCTCAATACACCAAGATGAGACCACTGTTCTCGTCTTTAATATCACAATATCTGTTACCTCAATACACCAAGATGAGACCACTGTTCTTGTCTTTAATATCACAATATCTGTTACCTCAATACACCAAGATGAGACCACTGTTCTTGTCTTTAATATCACAATATCTGTTACCTCAATACACCAAGATGAGACCACTGTTCTCGTATTTAACCTTAATCACAAGGTCACAGTACTACATGTGTTAAACATGTCTACTACATGTTGACTTTAGAAGAGACCATCTTCATCCATCCTCTGTTCCACACAGGTGAGGAGTACGTCAAGAGTCTGATAGCCAACCCTGAGCTGGTGGATCGACTGGCGTTGACCAACGATGACAAGGTAACTAATATCTGCAGCAATATCACATTTACACAAATGTACTTTCTACAGCAGCCATTTAGATTCATAAAGAAAGTTAGATCTGCGTATTCATAGAGAAAGTTAGATCTGCATATTCATAGAGAAAGTTAGATCTGCATATTCATAGAGAAAGTTAGATCCGCATATTCATAGATAAAGTTAGATCTGCGTATTCATAGAGAAAGTTAGATCTGCGTATTCATAGAGAAAGTTAGATCTGCGTATTCATAGAGAAAGTTAGATCTGCATATTCATGGTTATTCATTTAATTGATCCCGTTCACCCCTCCCCCCCCCCAGAATGAGATCACCAGCAGCAGGGTGATGTTCCCGGAGCACCTGCCCCTGTCTAGGATCCAGTCTGGGATTAAGAGTGGAACCTTCCAACAGGGAACGTTCCGGGCTAGCAGAGACAACTACCTGGAGGCTACTGTGTTCGTCCACAGAGAAGGAGATGACAGTACAGAGGTCAGTGCTCCTGAAGCATAGCTCATGTTATTGTGTGGATTCTGGGCTTGCAACCTGCCATAGAAGTATGGAACATTCTTGAAGTCCTCCAAGAGTTGCTGAATATTTCCTAATCTTTAGTTAACTCCTCTGTTCATGTACAGTGGGGAAAACAAGTATTTAGTCAGCCACCAATTGTGCAAGTTCTCCCACTTAAAAAGATGAGAGGCCTGTAATTTTCATCATAGGTACACGTCAACTATGACAGACAAAATGAGAGAAAAAAATCCAGAAAATCACATTGTAGGATTTTTTATGAATTTATTTGCAAATTATGGTGGAAAATAAGTATTTGGTCAATAACAAAAGTTTCTCAATACTTTGTTATATACCCTTTGTTGGCAATGACACAGGTCAAACAGCCACTCCAGGACCTTGAAATGCTTCTTACGAAGCCACTCCTTCGTTGCCCCGGGCGGTGTGTTTTGGGATCATTGTCATGCTGAAAGACCCAGCCACGTTTCATCTTCAATGCCCTTGCTGATGGAAGGAGGTTTTCACTCAAATCTCACGATACATGGCCCCATTCATTCTTTCCTCTACACGGATCAGTCGTCCTGGTCCCTTTGCAGAAAAACAGCCCCAAAGCATGATGTTTCCACCCCCATGCTTCACAGTAGGTATGGTGTTCTTTGGATGCAACTCAGCATTCTTTGTCCTCCAAACACGATGAGTTGAGTTTTTACCAAAAAGTTATATTTTGGTTTCATCTGACCATATGACATTCTCCCAATCCTCTTCTGGATCATCCAAATGCACTCTAGCAAACTTCAGACGGGCCTGGACATGTACTGGCTTAAGCAGGGGGACACGTCTGGCACTGCAGGATTTGAGTCCCTAGCGGCGTAGTGTGTTACTGATGGTAGGCTTTGTTACTTTGGTCCCAGCTCTCTGCAGGTCATTCACCGTGTGGTTCTGGGATTTTTTCTCACCGTTCTTGTGATCATTTTGACCCCACGGGGTGAGATCTTGCGTGGAGCCCCAGATCGAGGGAGGTTATCAGTGGTCTTGTATGTCTTCCATTTCCTAATAATTGCTCCCACAGTTGATTTCTTCAAACCAAGCTGCTTACCTATTGCAGATTCAGTCTTCCCAGCCTGGTGCAGGTCTACAATTTTGTTTCTGGTGTCCTTTGACAGCTCTTTGATCTTGGCCATAGTGGAGTTTGGAGTGTGACTGTTTGAGGTTGTGGACAGGTGTCTTTTATACTGATAACAAGTTCAAACAGGTGCCATTAATACAGGTAACGAGTGGACAGAGGAGCCTCTTAAAGAAGAAGTTACAGGTCTGTGAGAGCCAGAAATCTTGCTTGTTTGTAGGTGACCAAATACTTATTTTCCACCATAATTTGCAAATAAATTCATTAAAAATCCTACAATGTGATTTTCTAAATTTGTGTGTCATAGTTGACGTGTACCTATGATGAAAATTACAGGTCTCTCATCTTTTTAAGTGGGAGAACTTGCACAATTGGTGGCTGACTAAATACATTTTTTCCCCACTGTACCTTGTTTGGAAAGCGAGTTATCAACAGTATTATTTTGTGGAGTGGAGAATGTTTTGATGCTGTTCTGAGTGCCAGCTGGTGAGATGGGGATGAGTGATTGATTGGATGGGAAATGTAAACAAAGCAGCGTGGGTTACCATGGTAACACTTCCTCTTCCTGTCCCGCCCCTCAGGTTCTGATCCAAGGCCTACAGAACTTGAACAGGGCTGTCCATCAGGATGTGGTTGCTGTGGAGATCCTGCCTCTGAACCAATGGGTGGCTCCGTCCTCTGTGGTGCTGCAGGACGAGGGGCCCAAGGAGGATGATGTCACAGAGGAGGAGGAGGCAGAGTTGAAGAGGGGTCTGTCTGGGTCGGAGTCACGGAAACCCACAGGCAGAGTGGTGGGCATCATCAAGAGGAACTGGAGACCCTTCTGTGGCATGCTCTTCCTGTCCCAAATCAAAGAGGTAACTAGCCTAACTAACGTCACCTCACTCTGCTCTGTCAATCAGTAAATCAATCAAATCCTTCAGAAATCGTACATGAGTATTTCTTCATATAGATGCATATACCACCATGCTTTGGTTTCTCTTGTGATTATTTGTTGTCTGTGGTACTTGTTTTGTGCTAACGAATGTGGAGAAGACCAAAGATATCTCATAGTTAGTGGTCTCTTATACCCCTTCCTCCTTCCCAGGCGACCCGTCACCTCTTCACCCCAGCTGACCGTTGTATCCCCAGGATCCGCATCGAGACCCGCCAGGCGGCCACGTTGGCAGGACAGAGGATCATGGTGGCTATCGACGGCTGGCCCAAGCACTCCAGATACCCCAATGTACGTGTCTGTCCCAGGTGCTCTTTATTGCAGTTGGGCGGCTCAGATTATCGGATATCATAATCGGTTATCCGTGCCTGGAGAAGTGTATGGTGTACATGAGATGTGCAGCGCGACTGCAGTAAAGAGGACCTGGAACGCACCTCAGTCAGAGTCAAACACTGATCTCTCTTTCTCTCATTGAGGGACTAGCAGAGACGAGACACCATTCTCTCCTCACCCTCCCTCCCTCTCTCCTTCTCTCAGGGTCATTTTGTTCGTAGCCTGGGCAGTGCAGGGGACAAGGAGACAGAGACGGAGGTTCTACTGCTGGAGCATGATGTCCCACACCAGGACTTCTCACAGGCCGTCCTCAGTTTCCTCCCCAAGATGCCCTGGAACATCACAGAGGAGGTAACTGCACCGCACAGGGGTCCTGTTATGGTGGCCATTTTGTGTCAAGACATATATCAATGGTTGTTAGCTGGTGGCTACGTTGTTGTAGCTATACCAATCAACAATTTGGTAACACTACTTAAAGCCTGTTGGTATAATGCATTATGGCGTGGTTATAATACGTTATAAAGGCTCATAACATGCTTATAACGGGTAATAATGCATCCCTAAACCTTATTTCCCCTTCTCTCAGGACATGGCTGTGAGAGAGGACCTGAGGAACCTGACAGTCTGCAGTGTGGATCCTCCTGGCTGTACTGACATAGATGATGCTCTGCACTGTAGAGACCTGGCCAATGGGAACCAAGAGGTAGGACCCTGCTGGACTAACACACAGTTTACCACAACGTTTTATTTGATGGATGAATGTTTGGATGAGGTAACATAATCCATTTTGGATGAGGTAACACAATCAATTGAATTGGTAATAGGATCGAACAGAATTGAAAGTTGAGAAGTCATCATGCGTGTTTCTTTTTGGGTTGAAGGTTGGTGTCCACATTGCTGATGTGAGCCACTTCATACGGCCAGGCAACGCCATGGACCTGGAGGCAGCGAACAGAGGGACTACAGTCTACCTGACTGGAGGGTAGGAGCCCACCTGGCCACCTGTACCATCACATAGTAACCTTGATGAACCCTAGGAGGCCACCTGTCCACCTGTACCATCACATAGTAACCTTGATGAACCCTAGGAGGCCACCTGTCCAACTGTACCATCACATAGTAACCTTGATGAACCCTAGGAGGCCACCTGTCCACCTGTACCATCACTAGTCAACCTTGTGATGGAGCCACTTCCATACGGCATCACATAGGAACTTATGAACCCTATACTCTTTTGGCCCCTGCACCTTACCAATCACACCTTATCTATCCCTATATAAGATGACCACTACTTTTGGTGCATCTTAAATGGCACCCTATTCCCTATATAGTGCACTACTTTTGACCAGAGGCCCGGTAAAGTAGTCATATAGGGAATAGGGTGCCATTTCAGAAATACCTGAGTCTTTTGTTGTTAACACAGCTGATTGTCTTCCACAGAGGATCGACATGGTTCCTGAACTGCTGAGCTCTAACCTGTGTTCCCTACGGTCCAATGTGGAGAGGTCAGTACTGTAATACCTCTTTAAGACAGACAGTATCATACTTGCTTTTTTTGTCATCCTTCAACAACAAAAAAGTGTATTTGTTTATTTTTAAAGCCATTAGTGATGTTCGTGGTCTCCTCTCTGTAGGCTGGCCTTCTCTTGTATATGGGAGATCAACGACAAGGCTGAGATAGTTAAGACCAGATTCACTAAAAGTGTCATCAACTCCAAGGTAGGGGGAGAGTAAACTCACGCATTTGACAATGTAAGAGTTGTGATTGAGACAATGTAAGACTTACAATTTCCCCTCAGGGATCAATAAAGTTGATTGAATTGAATGATTATTCTTCCTCCAGGCCTCCCTGACGTACGCTGAGGCCCAGATGAGGATTGATGACACCAACATGAATGATGACACCACCAAGAGCTTACGAGGCCTGAACAGACTAGCCAAGATCCTGAAGAAACAGAGGATAGAGAAAGGGTAAGAGGTTACGAGGCCTGAACAGACTAGCCAGGATCCTGAAGAGACAGAGGATAGAGAAATGGTAAGAGGTTATGAGGCCTGAACAGACTAGCCAGGATCCTGAAGAGACAGAGGATAGAGAAATGGTAAGAGGTTACGAGGCCTGAACAGACTAGCCAGGATCCTGAAGAGACAGAGGATAGAGAAATGGTAAGAGGTTATGAGGCCTGAACTGACTAGCCAGGATCCTGAAGAGATGGAGGATAGAGAAAGGTAAGAGGTTATGAGGCCTGAACTGACTAGCCAGGACCCTGAAGAGACCAAGGATAGAGAAAGGGTATGTGATGTCTGTAGTTGATAACCTTTCCCCCAACTGTTGAAAGAGATGGATCGTTAGAACTGTGGCAGATTGATGTATTCCAAAAGTGAATAGTTGGTTGATGGATTGATTGTTTATTGATCTCGTTGCTAGTCTCATTAATCTATATGTTTACTCTGTTTGGAATGTATAAATACATGTCTTTGTAGGTGCTCTAACTCTAACGTGGTGGTTTCTGTTCTGTGTTTCAGTGCGTTGACTCTCTCCTCGCCCGAGGTTCGCTTCCACATCGACAGTGAGACTCACGACCCCATAGACCTACAGACCAAGGAGCTCAAGTACGTTGTTAGGCTTTTAGAATATAGAATTTAAAATAAGGTTCTATTCATGGTGCTTGAAACTGTGCTGTCGTTTTGACCCTGACTAAAGGGGTTTAAACTTCAACAAGTTCAACTGAATTTACATGAATATTGTCAAGCTTTTGTGACCTGTCAAAGCATCATTCTGTTTCCAGTTTTACATTGTCACTTGGTCATAAAACCCAGCAGTAGGTCTGTGCCTCTGCTCATAGACTTAACTTGATGTCCACGCTGTATCGGTGTGTTCAAATTCAAAGAACTTTATTGTTCCCCAGGGAGACCAACTCGATGGTGGAGGAGTTCATGTTGCTGGCCAACATCTCAGTAGCTCAGAAGATTTATGATGAGTTCTCAGAGTGTGCTCTTCTCAGGAAGCACCCCGCCCCTCCTCCATCTAACTATGACATCCTCAACAAGGCTGCCAAGTCTAAGGTACATCTATATATTCAGACAACATCTGAAACAAGTCTAAGGTACACCTATATATTCAGACTGACCAGACAACATCTAAAACAAGTCTAAGGTACATCTATATATTCAGACTGACCAGACAACATCTAAAACAAGTCTAAGGTACACCTATATATTCAGACTGACCAGACAACATCTAAAACAAGTCAAAGGTACACCTACAGTGAGGGAAAAAAAGTATTTGATCCCCTGATGATTTTGTACGTTTGCCCACTGACAAAGACATGATCCGTCTATAATTTTAATGGTAGGTTTATTTGAACAGTGAGAGACAGAATAACAACAAAAAAATCCAGAAAAACGCATGTCAAAAATGTTATAAATTGATTTGCATTTTAATGAGGGAAATAATTATTTGACCCCTCTGCAAAACATGACTTAGTACTTGGTGGCAAAACCCTTGTTGGCAATCACAGAGGTTAGACGTTTCTTGTAGTTGGCCACCAGGTTTGCACACATCTCAGGAGGGATTTTGTCCCACTCCTCTTTGCAGATCTTCTCCAAGTCATTAAGGTTTCGAGCCTGACGTTTGGCAACACAAACCTTCAGCTCCCTCCACAGATTTTCTATGGGATTAAGGTCTGGAGACTGGCTAGGCCACTCCAGGACCTTAATGTGCTTCTTCTTGAGCCACTCCTTTGTTGCCTTGGCCGTGTGTTTTAGGTCATTGTCATGCTGGAATACCCATCCACGACCCATTTTCAATGCCCTGGCTGAGGGAAGGAGGTTCTCACCCAAGATTTGACGGTACATGGCCCCGTCCATCGTCCCTTTGATGCGGTGAAGTTGTCCTGTCCCCTTAGCAGAAAAACACCCCCAAAGCATAATGTTTCCACCTCCATGTTTGACGGTGGGGATGGTGTTCTTGGGGTCATAGGCAGCATTCCTCCTCCTCCAAACACGGCGAGTTGAGTTGATGCCAAAGAGCTCCATTTTGGTCTCATCTGACCACAACACTTTCACTCAGTTCTCCTCTGAATCATTCAGATGTTCATTGGCAAACTTCAGACGGGCATGTATATGTGCTTTCTTGAGCAGGGGGACCTTGCGGGCGCTGCAGGATTTCATTCCTTCACGGCGTAGTGTGTTACCAATTGTTTTCTTGGTGACTATGGTCCCAGCTGCCTAGAGGTCATTGACAATATCCTCCCGTGTAGTTCTGGGCTGATTCCTCACCGTTCTCATGATCATTGCAACTCCACAAGGTGAGATCTTGCATGGAGCCCCAGGCCGAGGGAGATTGACAGTTATTTTGTGTTTCTTTCATTTGCGAATAATCGCACCAACTGTTGTCACCTTCTCACCAAGCTGCTTGGCGATGGTCTTGTAGCCCATTCCAGCCTTGTGTAGGTCTACAATCTTGTCCCTGACATCCTTGGAGAGCTGTTTGGTCTTGGCCATGCTGGAGAGTTTGGAATCTGATTGATTGATTGCTTCTGTGGACAGGTGTCTTTTATACAGGTAACAAGCTGAGATTAGGAGCACTCCCTTTAAGAGTGTGCTCCTAATCTCAGCTCGTTACCTGTATAAAATACAACTGGTAGCCAGAAATCTTTCTGATTGAGAGGGGGTCAAATACTTATTTCCCTCATTAAAATGCAAATCAATTTATAACATTTTTGACATGCGTTTTTCTGGATGTTTTTGTTGTTATTCTGTCTCTCACTGTTCAAATAAACCTACCATTAAAATTATAGACTGATCATTTCTTTGTCAGTGGGCAAACATACAAAATCAGCAGGGGATCAAATACTTTTTTCCCTCACTGTATATATTCAGACAGACCAGACAACATCTAAAACAAGTCTAAGGTACATCTATAGACCAAACAGCTAGCTAAAACAGTTTTAATAAGACTTGATATTTTTCCAGGACAATTGTTCCTATCTGGGTCGAAGGACTGACAATAAAAAGGGACTGACGTAGAACCTTGGATAGATATAAATATTTACAACAAATAAAGTGTGATTGTCCCCCCTCCGTTTCCCTATTATTCCAGTTTCTGACGTAGATGTAATGTAGCCCTAACATTGTCCCCCCCCTGACGTGGATGTAATGTAGCCCTAACATTGTCCCCCCCCCCAACATGGATGTAATGTATCCCTAACATTGTCCCCCCCCCCTGACTGGATGTAATGTAGCCCTAACCATTGTCCCCCCCCCCCCCCCCGTCGTGGATGTAATGTAGCCCTAACATTGTCCCCCCCTGACATGGATGTAATGTAGCCCTAACATTGTCCCCCCCCCTGACATGGATGTAATGTAGCCCTAACATTGTCCCCCCCTGACATGGAGTGTAATGTGCCCTAAACATTGTCCCCCCCCTGACATGGATGTATGTAGCCCTAACATTGTTCCCCCCCCCAACATGGATGTAATGTTAGCCCTAACATTGTCCCCCCCCCCTGACATGGATGTATTAGCCCTAACATTGTCCCCCCCCCCCTGACATGGATGTAATGTAGCCCTAACATTGTCCCCCCCCCTGCATGGATGTAATGTAGCCCTAACATTGTCCCCCCCCTGACATGGATGTAATGTAGCCCTAACATTGTCCCCCCGTCCCCCCTCTGACATGGATGTAATGTAGCCCTAACATTGTTCCCCCCCCCTGACATGGATGTAATGTAGCCCTAACATTGTCCCCCCCCCTACATGGATGTAATGTAGCCCTAACATTGTCCTCCCCCCCAACATGGATGTAATGTAGCCCTAACATTGTCCCCCCCCCCAACATGGATGTAATGTAGCCCTAACATTGTTCCCCCCCCCGTGGATGTAATGTAGCCCTAACATTGTCCCCCCCCCTGACATGGATGTAATGTAGCCCTAACATTGTCCCCCCCCCAACATGGATGTAATGTAGCCCTAACATTGTCCCCCCCCCTGACATGGATGTAATGTAGCCCTAACATTGTTCCCCCCCTGACATGGATGTAATGTAGCCCTAACATTGTCCCCCCCCCAACATGGATGTAATGTAGCCCTAACATTGTCCCCCCCCCTGACATGGATGTAATGTAGCCCTAACATTGTTCCCCCCCCCTGACATGGATGTAATGTAGCCCTAACATTGTCCCCCCCTGACATGGATGTAATGTAGCCCTAACATTGTCCCCCCCCCCAACATGGATGTAATGTAGCCCTAACATTGTCCCCCCCCCTGACATGGATGTAATGTAGCCCTAACATTGTGTCCCCCCCCCCGACATGGATGTAATGTAGCCCTAACATTGTCCCCCCCCCAACATGGATGTAATGTAGCCCTAACATTGTCCCCCCCCCCTGACATGGATGTAATGTAGCCCTAACATTGTCCCCCCCCCTGACATGGATGTAATGTAGCCCTAACATTGTCCCCCCCTGACATGGATGTAATGTAGCCCTAACATTGTCCCCCCCCCCAACATGGATGTAATGTAGCCCTAACATTGTCCCCCCCTGACATGGATGTAATGTAGCCCTAACATTGTTCCCCCCATGACATGGATGTAATGTGACCCTGACATCATCTCCCTCCTCCCCCCAGGACTTGGTGATCCACACGGACTCGGCCAAGGCTCTAGCTGACTCTCTGGACGCGGCCCAGGTGGACGGCTTCCCTTACTTCAACACATTGCTGCGTATCCTAGCAACACGATGCATGATGCAGGCTGTGTACTTCTGCTCCGGGATGGACAGTGACTTCCACCACTATGGACTGGCCTCTCCCATCTACACCCACTTCACATCACCTATCAGACGGTGAGAACACACACTTTACCTCTCCCTCCTGCAGGTCCACACACCCCCTCTACTCCTTTCTCCTGACTGGTCCACACACCCCCTCTACTCCTTTCTCCTGACTGGTCCACACACCCCCTCTACTCCTTTCTCCTTTCTGGTCCACACACCCCCTCTACTCCTTTCTCCTGTCTGGTCCACACACCCCCTCTACTCCTTTCTCCTGTCTGGTCCACACACCCCCTCTACTCCTTTCTCCTGGCTGGTCCACACACCCCCTCTGCTCCTTTCTCCTGTCTGGTCCACACACCCCCTCTGCTCCTTTCTCCTGTCTGGTCCACACACCCCCTCTACTCCTTTCTCCTGGCTGGTCCACACCCCCTCTACTCCTTTCTCCTGTCTGTTTCTGATGTTATTGTAACCTCTACAGATACTCTGACATCATAGTGCATCGGCTGCTTGCTGTAGCCATCGGAGCAGACAGCACCTACCCAGACCTGATGGACAAACACAAGCAGTCTGCCCTCTGCAACAACCTCAACTACAGACACAAGATGGCCCAGTACGCACAGAGAGCCTCTGTAGCCTTCCACACACAGGTACTGGACTGACCTAACACACTAACCTGTTAGAGCGACTAGCCTTCCACACACAGGTACTGGACTGACCTAACACACTAACCTGTTAGAGCGACTAGCCTTCCACACACAGGTACTGGACTGACCTAACACACTAACCTGTTAGAGCAACTAGCCTTCCGCACACAGGTACTGGACTGACCTAACACACTAACCTGTTAGAGCAACTAGCCTTCCACACACAGGTACTGGACTGACCTAACACACTAACCTGTTAGAGCAACTAGCCTTCCGCACACAGGTACTGGACTGACCTAACACACTAACCTGTTAGAGCAACTAGCCTTCCACACACAGGTACTGGACTGACCTGACACACTAACCTGTTAGAGCGACTAGCCTTCCACACACAGGTACTGGACTGACCTAACACACTAACCTGTTAGAGCAACTAGCCTTCCACACACAGGTACTGGACTGACCTAACACACTAACCTGTTAGAGCGACTAGCCTTCCACACACAGGTACTGGACTGACCTAACACACTAACCTGTTAGAGCAACTAGCCTTCCACACACAGGTACTGGACTGACCTAACACACTAACCTGTTAGAGCGACTAGCCTTCCACACACAGGTACTGGACTGACCTAACACACTAACCTGTTAGAGCGACTAGCCTTCCACACACAGGTACTGGACTGACCTAACACACTAACCTGTTAGAGCAACTAGCCTTCCACACACAGGTACTGGACTGACCTAACACACTAACCTGTTAGAGCAACTAGCCTTCCACACACAGGTACTGGACTGACCTAACACACTAACCTGTTAGAGCGACTAGCCTTCCACACACAGGTACTGGACTGACCTAACACAAACTATTTAACCAGGAAGTCCCGATGAAGACGAGAGACCCATTTTACAAAGGAGACCTGGGTCACATTCATTAGCGCACTGTAGCAAAATGCTTTGCAAAGGAAATCGAAAACTAGCATTTCTTACTGGTCATTTGTGGGTAGTCCCTCCCGGTGTCCGTCAGTTTGATGATGATTGAATAAGACCATGGCCTAGATGGCAGATGTGCTACTGAGTCTGAGGAGCTTGTGGACTGTAGTGATAATGGATCCTTTCCTCCAGCTGTTCTTCAAGAGCAGAGGCATCCTGAACGAGGAGGGATTCATCCTGTTTGTGAGGAAGAACGCCATCATCGTCCTCATCCCTAAGTTTGGTCTGGAGGGAACAGTGTTCTTCGAGAACAAAGACAAACCCAGCCCCAAACTGATCTTCAACGAAGAGGTACCCTCGCTGTGTGTCAGAGAGAAAATGGAAAGGAATTTTCTTGTGTATGCCTGAACTGTAACTCTGTGTGTGTGTGTGTGTGTGTGTGTGTGCGCACAGGCTCCTAGTCTGACGGTGGAGGGTCACTCCTTCAACATGTTTGACAAGGTCAAAGTGACCATCAGTCTGGACGCGTCCAACGTCCAGCACCAGAAGATCAGGATGTCCCTGGTCGAACCTGTGGTATGTTTGTGTTGTTTTGAACTTACTTTAGGTCCCAGTCAGTTTCAGAGATCCTGGGGAATCTAGATGTCATACTATGGTGGTCATTTCCATGGAGTTATGAACTCAAAACTATGTCCAGGTAACAGGATGTGTCAGATGCTGTAAAATAGCCTTCTAATGTCATGTCAATCACTCATTTCAGCTACTGGTTGGACATGTAACTAATATTGTTGTTGTGTTCTAGATCTCTGGAGTGAGTGTTGCGCCGTCTGAGCCCAAACCAGAGGCCAAGAGAGCTAAACTGGACCGCTGACTAACGCCATCCTCAGAATGAAACCTTTCTCTTAGCTCAGTTTAGAGTTATTTTAAAATGTTTAGCTTTTTTTCTACATGAAAAGCACAGAACATCCTGTGGTTAAATATGGTTATGATTTTAAAACCTTCAGTCATAGAAACATTCAGAAAACCTTTTTTCCCCCCTTGACCTATAGAACGTCAACCTTCCAGATGAATGTTATTGAGATGACAGTAACCTGTAGAATGGGGTGATGTACTGTGCCATGATTATAATGGATTTCTATTCCTGACCCATGGGGTTTGTATGGACTATTCTAGAGGGAGTGTTACCTTGTACAACTCCCAATAAATGTCTTGGTTTTAACCAATGGTCCTTTTCGCACCTCGTTGGCTCTGTTTCATGATTGGAGTAGATGCATTTAATTGAACTGTAGCCACGCCCAGACATGTAGCCACACCCAGACATCATGTTGCCAGGAAAACTGAAGAGTAGCCCAGTTGTACAACATTTAATGTGGCTCTGATCTAGTCAGAACTGTACATCCATTCAATAACACCATAAAACATGTCATTTCATCAGCTCTTCAGAAGGCAGATGGTGGCTGTTTAAAAAGGGGAGCTCTGCAGTTAGAAATATTTCTAACAATTTACAATAAAAAAAATCCTTTATCACATTTGCGAGGTAACTCAATTACAAATCACATCCCCGTAATTGTTTAACTGATCAAAAATCGAAAAATTATTAAAATAAATGCGAAATTCACAATCAACAAGAGTATAAATACATACAGTACATAACAACTGAACGTCAAGTTTCATCAGTCCCTTGTTCATGTCAACACTAAGTTATCCAAAATGGCACCCTTTTCTCTACATGATGAACTCTATAGGGACACACCTAAGTGAGCACGTTCCAACTCCATTAAGAGGGCTAGCTAGCGCCAATATGAATTCATTTCAAGGTTCATTTGTGCAAATTCAGCAGCGATTGATGGCATTTAAAGTTCTCACTTAGCCAGGGGTGTATTCAGTACACCGATTCTGTTGCAAAACGTTTAGTCTTGCTAAATGTTTTCCAACAAACGATTACTCCAAACAGAAAGCGTTACGCAACGGAAATGTGTTTCTATTGGACAAATTCAGGTAGGTCCCGTTCCGTTCCTAGAGTAAACTGTTTCCGTTGCAAACCGTTTTGCTACAGAACCCGACCAATGAATACACCCGACATGACTGCTTTAAATGTTGCAACAAACATATGGGATGACATCATCTTAGGCTTCAGCTGGGACGTTAAAGGTGGGTGGGGCTTCCTTGTCTTCTCCTCCAATCAGCTCACTCAATGGTGTTGAGGAAAAATAGTCTGGAAAACAAAAAAGTATTCATGTGTGTATGTGCAGAATGTGCGTCTTCATTGTACCACGTCAATCATGGCTTACCAGTGTGTGAACTCAAATAAATGAAATCCAGTCCAATTCTGGTGTCAGAGGAAAGCCCTGAAAATGGTCAAAGACTCCAGCCACCCAAGTCATTATCTCTGCTACCGCATGACAAGCGGTACCGGAGAGCCAAGTCTGGGACCAAAAGAGTCCTGAACAGCTTCTACCCCCCAGCCATAAGACTTCTGAACAGCTTCTACCCCCCAGCCATAAGACTGAACAGCTTCTACCCCCCCCAAGCCATAAGACTGCTGAACAGCTTTTACCCCCCCCCCCAGCCATAAGACTGAACAGCTTCTACCATACTATTTCCCTTTTAATTCTTTGCTGATTTTTCTTCCTTTGTAACTCTGCATTGTTGGGAAAGGGCTCGTAAGTAAGCATTTCACAGTAAAATCTACACCTCTTGTATTCGGCGCATGTGACAAATACAATTAGATTTGCACATATGGTGCTATTTGTAATTATGCACTTTGGTTTAGTGTGCTTTCTAAGTGTGTGTAGAGGTACTCCAGGTTTGGTGTGGGTTATGTTACCTCAGTCTTAGTGTGTCTAGTGTGGGTTATGTTACCTCAGTCTTAGTGTGTCTAGTGTGGGTGATGTTACCTCAGTCTTAGTGTGTGTCTAGTGTGGGTTATGTTACCTCAGTCTTAGTGTGTCTAATGTTACCTCAGTCTTAGTGTGTCTAGTGTGGGTTATGTTACCTCAGTCTTAGTGTGTGTCTAGTGTGGGTTATGTTACCTCAGTCTTAGTGTGTCTAGTGTGGGTTATGTTACCTCAGTCTTAGTGTGTCTAGTGTGGGTTATGTTACCTCAGTCTTAGTGTGTCTAGTGTGGGTTATGTTACCTCAGTCTTAGTGTGTCTAGTGTGGGTTATGTTACCTCAGTCTTAGTGTGTGTCATGTTACCTCAGTCTTAGTGTGTGTCTAGTGTGGGTTATGTTACCTCAGTGTGTCTAGTGTGGGTTATGTTACCTTAGTGTGTCTAGTGTGGGTTATGTTACCTTAGTGTGTCTAGTGTGGGTTATGTTACCTTAGTGTGTCTAGTGTGGGTTATGTTACCTCAGTCTTAGTGTGTGTCTAGTGTGGGTTATGTTACCTCAGTCTTAGTGTGTGTCTAGTGTGGGTTATGTTACCTTAGTGTGTCTAGTGTGGGTTATGTTACCTTAATGTGTCTAGTGTGGGTTATGTTACCTTAGTGTGTCTAGTGTGGGTTATGTTACCTCAGTATGTCTAGTGTGGGTTATGTTACCTCAGTGTGTCTAGTGTGGGTTATGTTACCTCAGTGTGTCTAGTGTGGGTTATGTTACCTCAGTGTGTCTAGTGTGGGTTATGTTACCTCAGTGTGTCTAGTGTGGGTTATGTTACCTTAGTGTGTGTCTAGTGTGGGTTATGTTACCTTAGTGTGTGTCTAGTGTGGGTTATGTTACCTTAGTGTGTGTCTAGTGTGGGTTATGTTACCTTAGTGTGTGTCTAGTGTGGGTTATGTTACCTTAGTGTGTGTCTAGTGTGGGTTATGTTACCTTAGTGTGTCTAGCGTGGGTTATGTTACCTTAGTGTGTCTAGTGTGGGTTATGTTACCTTAGTGTGTCTAGTGTGGGTTATGTTACCTCAGTCTTAGTGCGTCTAGTGTGGGTTATGTTACCTTAGTGTGTCTAGTGTGGGTTATGTTACCTTAGTGTGTCTAGTGTGGGTTATGTTACCTTAGTGTGTCTAGTGTGGGTTATGTTACCTCAGTCTTAGTGTGTCTAGTGTGGGTTATGTTACCTTAGTGTGTCTAGTGTGGGTTATGTTACCTCAGTCTTAGTGTGTCTAGCGTGGGTTATGTTACCTTAGTGTGTCTAGTGTGGGTTATGTTACCTCAGTCTTAGTGTGTCTAGTGTGGGTTATGTTACCTTAGTGTGTCTAGTGTGGGTTATGTTACCTCAGTCTTAGTGTGTCTAGTGTGGGTTATGTTACCTTAGTGTGTCTAGCGTGGGTTATGTTACCTTAGTGTGTCTAGTGTGGGTTATGTTACCTTAGTGTGTCTAGTGTGGGTTATGTTACCTCAGTCTTAGTGTGTCTAGTGTGGGTTATGTTAGCTTAGTGTGTCTAGTGTGGGTTATGTTACCTCAGTCTTAGTGTGTCTAGCGTGGGTTATGTTACCTTAGTGTGTCTAGTGTGGGTTATGTTACCTCAGTCTTAGTGTGTCTAGCGTGGGTTATGTTACCTCAGTGTGTCTAGTGTGGGTTATGTTACCTTAGTGTGTCTAGTGTGGGTTATGTTACCTTAGTGTGTCTAGTGTGGGTTATGTTACCTCAGTGTGTCTAGTGTGGGTTATGCTACCTTAGTGTGTCTAGTGTGGGTTATGTTACCTTAGTGTGTCTAGTGTGGGTTATGTTACCTTAGTGTGTCTAGTGTGGGTTATATTACCTTAGTGTGTCTAGTGTGGGTTATGTTACCTCAGTCTTAGTGTGTCTAGTGTGGGTTATGTTACCTCAGTATTAGTGTGTGTCTAGTGTGGGTTATGTTACCTTAGTGTGTCTAGTGTGGGTTATGTTACCTCAGTGTGTCTAGTGTGGGTTATGTTACCTTAGTGTGTCTAGTGTGGGTTATGTTACCTTAGTGTGTCTAGTGTGGGTTATATTACCTTTGTGTCTAGTGTGGGTTATGTTACCTCAGTCTTAGTGTGTCTAGTGTGGGTTATGTTACCTCAGTCTTATTGTGTGTCTAGTGTGGGTTATGTTACCTTAGTGTGTGTCTAGTGTGGGTTATGTTACCTTAGTGTGTGTCTAGTGTGGGTTATGTTACCTTAGTGTGTGTCTAGTGTGGGTTATGTTACCTTAGTGTGTCTAGCGTGGGTTATGTTACCTTAGTGTGTCTAGTGTGGGTTATGTTACCTTAGTGTGTCTAGTGTGGGTTATGTTACCTCAGTCTTAGTGTGTCTAGTGTGGGTTATGTTACCTCAGTCTTAGTGTGTCTAGTGTGGGTTATGTTACCTCAGTGTGTCTAGTGTGGGTTATGTTACCTCAGTGTGTCTAGTGTGGGTTATGTTACCTCAGTGTGTCTAGTGTGGGTTATGTTACCTCAGTGTGTCTAGTGTGGGTTATGTTACCTCAGTGTGTCTAGTGTGGGTTATGTTACCTTAGTGTGTGTCTAGTGTGGGTTATGTTACCTTAGTGTGTGTCTAGTGTGGGTTATGTTACCTTAGTGTGTGTCTAGTGTGGGTTATGTTACCTTAGTGTGTGTCTAGTGTGGGTTATGTTACCTTAGTGTGTGTCTAGTGTGGGTTATGTTACCTTAGTGTGTGTCTAGTGTGGGTTATGTTACCTTAGTGTGTCTAGCGTGGGTTATGTTACCTTAGTGTGTCTAGTGTGGGTTATGTTACCTTAGTGTGTGTCTAGTGTGGGTTATGTTACCTTAGTGTGTGTCTAGTGTGGGTTATGTTACCTTAGTGTGTGTCTAGTGTGGGTTATGTTACCTTAGTGTGTGTCTAGTGTGGGTTATGTTACCTTAGTGTGTCTAGCGTGGGTTATGTTACCTTAGTGTGTCTAGTGTGGGTTATGTTAACTTAGTGTGTCTAGTGTGGGTTATGTTACCTTAGTGTGTCTAGTGTGGGTTATGTAAAATAGCCTTCTAATGTCATGTCAATCACTCATTTCAGCTACTGGTTGGACATGTAACTAATATTGTTGTTGTGTTCTAGATCTCTGGAGTGAGTGTTGCGCCGTCTGAGCCCGAACCAGAGGCCAAGAGAGCTAAACTGGACCGCTGACTAACGCCATCCTCAGAATGAAACCTTTCTCTTAGCTCAGTTTAGAGTTATTTTAAAATGTTTAGCTTTTTTTCTACATGAAAAGCACAGAACATCCTGTGGTTAAATATGGTTATGATTTTAAAACCTTCAGTCATAGAAACATTCAGAAAACCTTTTCCCCCCCCCTTGACCTATAGAACGTCAACCTTCCAGATGAATGTTATTGAGATGACAGTAACCTGTAGAATGGGGTGATGTACTGTGCCATGATTATAATGGATTTCTATTCCTGACCCATGGGGTTTGTATGGACTATTCTAGAGGGAGTGTTACCTTGTACAACTCCCAATAAATGTCTTGGTTTTAACCAATGGTCCTTTTCGCACCTCGTTGGCTCTATTTCATGATTGGAGTAGATGCATTTAATTGAACTGTAGCCACGCCCAGACATGTAGCCACACCCAGACATCATGTTGCCAGGGAAACTGAAGAGTAGCCCAGTTGTACAACATTTAATGTGGCTCTGATCTAGTCAGAACTGTACATCCATTCAATAACACCATAAAACATGTCATTTCATCAGCTCTTCAGAAGGCAGATGGTGGCTGTTTAAAAAGGGGAGCTCTGCAGTTAGAAATATTTCTAACAATTTACAATAAAAAAATCCTTTATCACATTTGCGAGGTAACTCAATTACAAATCACATCCCCGTAATTGTTTAACTGATCAAAAATAAATGCAAAATTCACAATCAACAAGAGTATAAATACATACAGTACATAACAACTGAACGTCAAGTTTCATCAGTCCCTTGTTCATGTCAACACTAAGTTATCCAAAATGGCACCCTTTTCTCTACATGATGAACTCTATAGGGACACACCTAAGTGAGCACGTTACAACTCCATTAAGAGGGCTAGCTAGCGCCAATATGAATTCATTTCAAGGTTCATTTGTGCAAATTCAGCAGCGATTGATGGCATTTAAAGTTCTCACTTAGCCAGGGGTGTATTCAGTACAACGATTCTGTTGCAAAACGTTTAGTCTTGCTAAATGTTTTCCAACAAACGATTACTCCAAACAGAAAGCGTTACGCAACGGAAATGTGTTTCTATTGGACAAATTCAGGTAGGTCCCGTTCCGTTCATAGAGTAAACTGTTTCCGTTGCAAACCGTTTTGCTACAGAACCCGACCAACGAATACACCCGACATGACTGCTTTAAATGTTGCAACAAACATATGGGATGACATCATCTTAGGCTTCAGGTGGGAGTTTAAAGGTGGGTGGGGCTTCCTTGTGTTCTCCTCCAATCAGCTCACTCAATGGTGTTGAGGAAAAATAGTCTGGAAAACAAAAAAGTATTCGTGTGTATGTGCAGAATGTGCGTCTTCATTGTACCATGTCAATCATGGCTTACCAGTGTGTGAACTCAAATAAATTAAATCCAGTCCAATTCTGGTGTCAGAGGAAAGCCCTGAAAATGGTCAAAGACTCCAGCCACCCAAGTCATTATCTCTGCTACCGCATGACAAGCGGTACCGGAGAGCCAAGTCTGGGACCAAAAGAGTCCTGAACAGCTTCTACCCCCCAGCCATAAGACTTCTGAACAGCTTCTACCCCCCCAGCCATAAGACTTCTGAACAGCTTCTACCCCCCCAGCCATAAGACTGCTGAACAGCTTCTACCCCCCAGCCATAAGACTGCTGAACGGCTTCTACCCCCCAGCCATAAGACTGAACAGCTTCTACCCCCCCAGCCATAAGACTGCTGAACAGCTTCTACCCCCCAAGCCATAAGACTGCTGAACAGCTTCTACCAAGTTACTATTTCCCTTTTAATTCTTTGCTGATTTTTCTTCCTTTGTAACTCTGCGTTGTTGGGAAAGGGCTCGTAAGTAAGCATTTCACAGTAAAATCTACACCTCTTGTATTCGGCGCATGTGACAAATACAATTAGATTTGCACATATGGTGCTATTTGTAATTATGCACTTTGGTTTAGTGTGCTTTCTAAGTGTGTGTAGAGGTACTCCAGGTCTGGTGTGGGTTATGTTACCTCAGTCTTAGTGTGTCTAGTGTGGGTTATGTTACCTTAGTGTGTGTCTAGTGTGGGTTATGTTACCTCAGTGTGTCTAGTGTGGGTTATGTTACCTTAGTGTGTCTAGTGTGGGTTATGTTACCTTAGTGTGTCTAGTGTGGGTGATGTTACCTTAGTGTGTCTAGTGTGGGTGATGTTACCTTAGTGTGTCTAGTGTGGGTTATGTTACCTTAGTGTGTCTAGTGTGGGTGATGTTACCTTAATGTGTCTAGTGTGGGTTATGTTACCTTAGTGGGTCTAGTGTGGGTTATGTTACCTTAGTGGGTCTAGTGTGGGTTATGTTACCTTAGTGGGTCTAGTGTGGGTGATGTTACCTTAGTGTGTCTAGTCTGGGTTATGTTACCTTAGTGTGTCTAGTGTGGGTTATGTTACCTTAGTGTGTCATGTTACCTTAGTGTGTCTAGTGTGGGTTATGTTACCTTAGTGTGTCTAGTGTGGGTTATGTTACCTTAGTGTGTGTCTAGTGTGGGTTATGTTACCTTAGTGTGTCTAGTGTGGGTTATGTTACCTTAGTGTGTCTAGTGTGGGTTATGTTACCTTAGTGTGTCTAGTGTGGGTGATGTTACCTTAGTGTGTCTAGTGTGGGTTATGTTACCTTAGTGTGTCTAGTGTGGGTTATGTTACCTTAGTGGGTCTAGTGTGGGTTATGTTACCTTAGTGTGTCTAGTGTGGGTTATGTTACCTTAGTGTGTCTAGTGTGGGTTATGTTACCTTAGTGTGTCTAGTGTGGGTTATGTTACCTTAGTGTGTCTAGTGTGGGTTATGTTACCTTAGTGGGTCTAGTGTGGGTTATGTTACCTTAGTGGGTCTAGTGTGGGTTATGTTACCTTAGTGGGTCTAGTGTGGGTTATGTTACCTTAGTGTGTCTAGTGTGGGTTATGTTACCTTAGTGTGTCTAGTGTGGGTTATGTTACCTTAGTGTGTCTAGTGTGGGTTATGTTACCTTAGTGTGTCTAGTGTGGGTTATGTTACCTTAGTGTGTCTAGTGTGGGTTATGTTACCTTAGTGTGTCTAGTGTGGGTTATGTTACCTTAGTGTGTCTAGTGTGGGTTATGTTACCTTAGTGTGTCTAGTGTGGGTTATGTTACCTTAGTGGGTCTAGTGTGGGTTATGTTACCTTAGTGTGTCTAGTGTGGGTTATGTTACCTTAGTGGGTCTAGTGTGGGTTATGTTACCTTAGTGGGTCTAGTGTGGGTTATGTTACCTTAGTGTGTCTAATGTTACCTTAGTGTGTCTAGTGTGGGTTATGTTACCTTAGTGTGTCTAGTGTGGGTGATGTTACCTTAGTGTGTCTAGTGTGGGTTATGTTACCTTAGTGTGTCTAGTGTGGGTTATGTTACCTTAGTGTGTCTAGTGTGGGTGATGTTACCTTAGTGGGTCTAGTGTGGGTTATGTTACCTTAGTGGGTCTAGTGTGGGTGATGTTACCTTAGTGTGTCTAGTGTGGGTTATGTTACCTTAGTGGGTCTAGTGTGGGTGATGTTACCTTAGTGGGTCTAGTGTGGGTTATGTTACCTTAGTGTGTCTAGTGTGGGTTATGTTACCTTAGTGGGTCTAGTGTGGGTTATGTTACCTTAGTGGGTCTAGTGTGGGTTATGTTACCTTAGTGTGTCTAGTGTGGGTTATGTTACCTTAGTGTGTCTAGTGTGGGTTATGTTACCTTAGTGGGTCTAGTGTGGGGTTATGTTACCTTAGTGTGTCTAGTGTGGGTTATGTTACCTTAGTGGGTCTAGTGTGGGTTATGTTACCTTAGTGGGTCTAGTGTGGGTTATGTTACCTTAGTGGGTCTAGTGTGGGTTATGTTACCTTAGTGTGTCTAGTGTGGGTTATGTTACCTTAGTGTGTCTAGTGTGGGTTATGTTACCTTAGTGGGTCTAGTGTGGGTTATGTTACCTTAGTGTGTCTAGTGTGGGTTATGTTACCTTAGTGTGTCTAGTGTGGGTTATGTTACCTTAGTGGGTCTAGTGTGGGTTATGTTACCTTAGTGTGTCTAGTGTGGGTTATGTTACCTTAGTGGGTCTAGTGTGGGTTATGTTACCTTAGTGGGTCTAGTGTGGGTTATGTTACCTTAGTGTGTCTAATGTTACCTTAGTGTGTCTAGTGTGGGTTATGTTACCTTAGTGTGTCTAGTGTGGGTGATGTTACCTTAGTGTGTCTAGTGTGGGTTATGTTACCTTAGTGTGTCTAGTGTGGGTTATGTTACCTTAGTGTGTCTAGTGTGGGTGATGTTACCTTAGTGGGTCTAGTGTGGGTTATGTTACCTTAGTGGGTCTAGTGTGGGTGATGTTACCTTAGTGTGTCTAGTGTGGGTTATGTTACCTTAGTGGGGTCTAGTGTGGGTGATGTTACCTTAGTGGGTCTAGTGTGGGTTATGTTACCTTAGTGTGTCTAGTGTGGGTTATGTTACCTTAGTGGGTCTAGTGTGGGTTATGTTACCTTAGTGGGTCTAGTGTGGGTTATGTTACCTTAGTGTGTCTAGTGTGGGTTATGTTACCTTAGTGTGTCTAGTGTGGGTTATGTTACCTTAGTGGGTCTAGTGTGGGTTATGTTACCTTAGTGTGTCTAGTGTGGGTTATGTTACCTTAGTTGTGTCTAGTGTGGGTTATGTTACCTTAGTGGTGTCCTAGTGTGGGTTATGTTACCTTAGTGGGTCTAGTGTGGGTTATGTTACCTTAGTGTGTCTAGTGTGGGTTATGTTACCTTAGTGGGTCTAGTGTGGGTTATGTTACCTTAGTGTGTCTAGTGTGGGTTATGTTACCTTAGTGGGTCTAGTGTGGGTTATGTTACCTTAGTGTGTCTAGTGTGGGTTATGTTACCTTAGTGGGTCTAGTGTAAGGGAAGACCTCGTCTGGGATGTGTGCTGCGTCGAACGACTCCTTACTCTGGCTGTCTGAACTCATGCCATCTATCAGGCTGGCGGTGGCAGTGCCAGCGTATGTGTTGAACCCACTGTCCACCTACACACAGAGCAGTCAGTTAAAATTCAATAAAAACATTGGAAAATAAGTGCCTCTCCCCCAGTGATTAACATGTTAATCAAAAGTCAAACAATAATTAAGTGATCCGTTTGTGTACATTCAACCAAACAGTGCAATTTCTTTTTCAAAAACAGAGTCAAATCTAACTTACATTTCAGTGTAACTATTCCTCATTTTTCGATAAACATGCCTAGAAAGCTTGAAAATGCCTTTTCTGAAATGTAAAACTGGTGGACAGCTTGTTGCTTTAGAGGTCTAGTCTGTTGTGATTGGAGCGGTTTAGTTAGTAGACTCCCCTCATGATACACACCTGCATGCTGTTGTCATAAGGGATACTGCTTCCTTCAGCTAGCAGAGACACAAACATATGAGACGCCTCCGCTGCCAACACACTCGCCCCCACACGGGAGCTGGTCAACCGGACACCAACAGGAGTCACACCTCCTTCCTCCCCGTCCTCAGGGAGCTCCACGTCCACCTCGCCGTCCTCCTCCTCCTCCATCTTCACTGAGTCTGACAGAGGCTGGCCCATCCCCGGACCCCCCTCACACAGCCTCCCCAGCCCCAGCAGACCCTCACTGGTCCTGGGTACACGCTGCAGCGGGGAGGGGGAGGAGGAGCCCAGCTCCATGGGTGGTAGTGGAGTAGAAGGACAGATATTCTCCTGGTCCAGGAGGGAAGGGTTGGGGGAGATCGTTGGGGGTGAGGCCCAGCAGCGGGCTCGGAGTCTGAGCTTGGGGTTGTCCTGGGTCTGGCCCGGGAGCTGGAGCGGGGAGCAGAAGCGGATGGGGGAACAGCCGTCTACGTAGGGGCTCTCTGTACAGGAGTTCATGTCCATGTCTAGGGGAACACCTTCGGGGGTCACGAAACTCAGCTTCTTCCTCTCTCCTAGACAGGAAAAACAATCACAGCAAAACTCAAATAACATTGATGCCTTTCACCTAATGATTTGATTCAACAGGTTGAGGGCCGTGAAAGACTGTGAATCTGCACAGACATATTCAATCAGTGTCCACAGATAATGTCTCCAAAGGTTTCAGGTTTATGGTATAACAGAACATTTAAGACACAATATGCCAATAAGGACATAAAAACACCTCTTTAAAAGGACTCGTATACCTGCTATGGGTGTCTGTGTGAACTGTGGTCCGATGGGGGACAGGGCGGGGGACTTGAAGCCCGCAGGAGAGGAGCGCTCAGGGAACTGGGGGCTGGTGACACTGCCCAGGCTGTAGGTTCGGTGACGACCCTGGATCGGGCTGGACGACAGAAGACCCTTAAATGGAGAGAGAGGAAAACAAGCGGTTCCACCTTTATTTGAAATCCTTTGTGATTCTTCCTCACAAACAGATTCCCTCCTAGATGTTTTACACAGTACCACTTTAGAAGGAATATAGCATCTGCTAGCAGGGCTGCCCTGTTCCTGGAGAGCTACCCTCCTGTAGGTTAACTCCAACCCTGTTCCTGGAGAGCTACCCTCCTGTAGGTTAACTCCAACCCTGTTCCTGGAGAGCTACCTTCCTGTAGGTTTTAACTCCAACCCTGTTCCTGGAGAGAAACCCTCCTGTAGGTTTTAACTCCAACCCTGTTCCTGGAGAGCTTCCCTCCTGTAGGTTTTAACTCCAACCCTGTTCCTGGAGAGCTACCCTCCTGTAGGTTTTAACTCCAACCCTGTTCCTGGAGAGCTACCCTCCTGTAGGTTTTAACTCCAACCCTGTTCCTGGAGAGCTACCCTCCTGTAGGTTTTAACTCCAACCCTGTTCCTGGAGAGCTACCTCCTGTAGGTTTTAACTCCACCCTGTTTCCTGGAGAGCTACCCTCCTGTAGGTTAACTCCAACCCTGTTCCTGGAGAGCTACCCTCCTGTAGGTTAACTCCAACCTGTTCCTGAGAGCTCCACCCCCCCTCCTGTAGGTTAACTCCAACCTGTCCTGGAGATACCCTCCTGTAGGTTAACTCCAACCCTGTTCCTGGAGAGCTACCCTCCTGTAGGTTAACTCCAACCCTGTTCCTGGAGAGCTACCCTCCTGTAGGTTTTAACTCCAACCCTGTTCCTGGAGAGATACCCTCCTGTAGGTTTTAACTCCAACCCTGTTCCTGGAGAGCTACCCTCCTGTAGGTTTTAACTCCAACCCTGTTCCTGGAGAGCTACCCTCCTGTAGGTTTTAACTCCAACCCTGTTCCTGGAGAGCTACCCTCCTGTAGGTTAACTCCAACTCTGTTCCTGGAGAGCTACCCTCCTGTGGGTTTTCACTCCAACCCCAGTTGTAACTAACCTGACCCAGTGAAAACCTTTTGGATTGCAGCTCTCCAGGAAAAGGATTGGCAGCCCTGTGATAATAGCAACGCATGCTTAGAACCATAGCAACAAACCACACTTGCTAGCATGTTTCACTTAAACTGTAACTATACACACTGGTCAGACCTCATTGACATTGAATAGTGGCACACTTACAGTGGAGGGGGTCAGGGCAGACATGCCAGACAACAGGCAGGGCAAAGGAGAGGCGCTCATTGGTGAGAGGAAATCTCTATCCCCTCCCCCTTCTCCCCCAGGGGGCTCTCCCTCCCCTCCTCCTCCTCCTCCTCTCTCTGGGCTGGGGGGGCTGGAGGACTCTGAGCCACTCCCGTGGCCGTCCAGAAACAACTTCCGTCTCAGAGACGAGGAGCTCAGGCTCTCCTGAACCTGATCGTGCTGAGACGCCTCCTCCGATCTGTAGTACTCTCCTGGGGTGGGGGAGGGGGAGGGACGGGCAAAACACACACAGAGACAGACACAGAGACAGACAGGTTAATTGTGAGACCTGATAAGGTGTCCTGGCAGTCTGGTAATATCTGCACAGAGATCAATATTATGTGTATGGAGTGTTCACTCGAAGAGCATTGACTGAAATGTAAAGGTGTACCTAATATTTTGTCCAGCTGGAAGTCCACAGGTAAGGACAGGACTGTCTGGCAGCCTACTGTGGTCTTTGTAGTTGGTAGTGGCTCTTCTAGTATCTGTGGGGACATGGAGCCTGAAGATAGAAACATTGACTCATTTAACCTCCATAGAAATGGCTGAACATTACATTTACATTTTAGTCATTTAGCAGACGCTCTTATCCAGAGCGACTTACAGTTAGTGAGTGCATACATTTTCATACTGGCCCCCCGTGGGAAACGAGCCCACAACCCTGGCGTTGCAAGCGCCATGCTCTACCAACTGAGCTACACAGGGCCTCATAAGACAGTCAGACAGTTATTCAGGAAACACAAAATAAAACAACAGTATAATGAATGTGTATGTGTGTAAGTGAAAAGCAGCTCTACTCGAACTCATTGGATTCACTTACTCTTCCCAAAGTGCATCTGTGCTGATTTCTGTTTGCTTGCTTGTTCGGTCCATGGTGAAGGCACAATGGCGCCATTCGTGAAAAACTGCTCGATAGCATTCTGACGTTTCTCCTCGATGTCAGTATCGATCCTGGATATTTTCAAAAAACAAAGCTGTTACCAGATCAATAAACCAATACCTCCAACCTCTCAACAGCAGTTGTATTTCAAAGTGCTCTCCATTTGTCTTGCGTGCATTGTAAACCTTAACCTGGTCAGAGTTCCTCACCTGGTCTGACTGAGGTACATGGACAGGTTACTAGTTCCTCACTGGGTCTGACTGAGGTATATGGACTGGTTACTAGTTCCTCACCTGGTCTGACTGAGGTATATGGACTGGTTACTAGTTCCTCACCTGGTCTGACTGAGGTACATGGACTGGCGGTGGATATCCTCAGCGTCTATGTGCACAGGGAGCAGGCTAGACATCTCATCTATGTCCCATTTAAACTTGGCTGGTGTCTGAAAACAATGATCAACAAAACATTAAGAATAGAGATTCAATACAAGGTAGTGATTGAAGGAACGTCACCAGGTGGCTCCATAAAAGGGGTGATAACGTTCACAAGAGGACAATGACAGGACTTCTGAAGGAGACAAACATGTTAACTGACTTGGTGATCATGAGACAAGGTCAGTTGTTGTCCTTCAGGCTATTGAAGTGGGGGAACTATACAAGACCAGACCACAAATATACACTGTGTACAAAATATTAGGAACACTTGCTCTTTCCATGACAGACTGACCAAGTGAATCCAGGTGAAAGCTATGATCCCTTATTGATGTCACTTGTTAAATCCACTTCAATCAGTGTAGATGAAGGGGAGGAGACAGGTTAACTAAGTTTTTTCTAAAGCCTTGAGACATGGATTGTGTATGTGTGCTATTCAGAGGGTGAATGGGCAAGACAAACGATTTAAGTGCCTTTGAACGGGGTATGGTAGTAGGTGCCAGGGGCACAGGTTTGAGTGTGTCAAAAACTGAAACGCTGCTGGGTTTTTCACACTCAACAGTTTCCCATGTGTATCAAGAATGGTCCACCAACTTGACACACCTGTGGGAAGCATTGGAGTCAACATGGGCCAGCATCCCTGTGGAATGCTTTCTACACCTTGTAGTCCATGCCCTGATGAATTGAGGATGTTCTGAGGGCAAAAGGCAATGAAACTCAATGTTTTGTACACTGTGTAGGTTTACACTTACAGCTCCAGAGGACTTGGAGGACTTGAAGACAGAGGGGCTGGGGACCACGGATTCTTGCAGGCGATGGTAGTCGTTGGGGCTCTCGAAGGGATTATGGATAGCTGGCCTCCCTGGAGTCTCAGGAGTGATCTGGAGATCTCCCATAGTCTGACCACAAACCTGAACCTATTGATGCAGGAATTCAAACATGAATCAGCTTTGATCCAGTATAAATAGTATGCTATCAAAGATCACCAAGTACTAGAGAAAACCAAACAATTACTGTAATACTACCTAGAGAACAAACCTTACTTACATGAAAGTGTAGCTAGCTAGTTATCTAACGTTAGCTAAACTAGCTGGCTGTTGGTCCCACAATCTAGTACATGCTTGCTATCCCAAACATTTCGTTAAATGCCTAGCTAGTTAAGGATTTAGCAACTATTCTGAGAGGATAATTTGATCGATCTATTCGATATGTTATTTGATATTGGAGCCTTGATACTTACAGCAGCTGCAGAAGTCTTCAGCACAACTAAAATAAGTTCCTGAGTCAGTTGTTTCAAACGTTTATTTCAATTTTCCCACAACGCCCATTGGCCAATAGACATTGTCAGGAAGTGCCTCATAACCAATCAGATTGAAGATTTCAAAACGCTCCAAATTTACATCAACGTCACTTCCTTTCGCTTCTTGTGTGGTCGTTAGCAAGCTAACTAGCAAAGTATCTACTCATGGTAGAATTTAGCAACAAATGTACAATTTCTAATTTATCCAAATGACGGGTTTGTTATAGCAGAATTATTTTTGTAAATTAGCTTGAACTGTTGAAGTTGCTGTTTGAGTTAATCTCGGAGGTCCCACAATAACTGATCATGGCTAGCAGTGCTAATGCTAACAACATGAATGCTGTCCGAGAAACGATGGATGGTGAGTTAGCTAACGTTAGTTTGCTAGGTTATGATAATGTCTGTTGTAGCACGTAGATATGTGTTTTACTAATGTGACACATACACTACTGATTGCAATGCCTAAAGATTGCCTTGACAGTAAGGTAGCTAGCTAGGTAAATAGCTAGCTAGCTAACGTTATCATATTTCGTTCTGTACCCATGGCAACAACTCCACCACACAGCAGTATTAGTCAGAATGCTTTTATCTTGAAACGTGACATGGTTTAAACTATACAGCTTGTTATATGCCAGACATATTTTTATATTTTCTCTCTTACTTTTCCCCACAAGTGCTGCTGGAGATCTCTAGGCTGCTGAACACAGGGACTGGACATGCAGTCTCTGTCTATCTGTGTCAGGCTGTGTGAGCAGGGCATCAACCCAGAGGCCCTGTCCTCTGTCATCAAGGAGCTACGTAAAGCCTCCGATTCACTAAAGGTAAGGCCATGGTCAGGGGGACAGGGATAAGTACTTACAGAACTGAGACGCAATAGAACAAGGTTGCCCACACTTTTGAGAACCAAATGTTGTCTGGGCCAAGTTTGTCCCGTGGGCCCTGCTATAGAGACTCACTACTCTGTACAGGACTGTAGCTCTCCAGGAACTGGGTTGGAGAGCCCTGTCATAGATTCTGCTCTGTACAGGACGGTAGCTCTCCAGGAACTGGGTTGGAGAGCCCTGTCATAGATTCTGCTCTGTACAGGACAAGGTCAATTGTTGTGGTTATCCTTCACATAACTGCCAGTGTTTTTATGAGTCCATTATGCTTCAATCTGACTGATAGGCTACTCTTTCTGACTGGATCTAGATACCTCCATCTCTGCCTCACCACTGTTGCATGTTGCACCTGATGTGTAAAAAAAGATGACAATATGTGTCTGCCTTCTGTTCCAGGCCTCAGAAAACTGCACCAACTGAAGATCCGAGACCGATCCCAACAGAACAATGCTGCTGAGTGGAAGTCTTTTCACGCTGTCAAGTTTCAAAATATTGCCAAATAGTGAGCTTCTATTACCCTGACCTATTCCTCGTGCCTCTGTATTTGACCCCTGGCTTCATTTGAAGGAAAATGGTGTGTGTAACATTTGGTCTGTAAACGTCAGAGGCCAATTCTCCTTGACTTTTGTGTTCCTGTCATCAGCTTGGCGTGCAATCTGACAATATGAATGACTGCAATGCCCAGATATCCAATGTTTCAGTACCCCTCCCTCCCTCAGAATCATATAGGTTGTCAGTCCAGTCGTCTCTCTTCTGACTGAAGGATACATTGATTGGCACTCCCAATCATCACACAGTGCTACAATGATGGGTTGTTTTCGATTCCTTTATGGCTTTCTGGATGTGTAAAAAAACTGTCAATAATTTATTGAGAATTGTGTTTGGTTTTATATGAATTTAATGTCTCTTTTTTCTTCAACATCTGGCATGTCATTTTTTTTTTTTCAAAGTGTCCAGGATTGTCAATGATGGATTCAACTCAAGATTAAAAGCAGTTGCATTTTATATCCACAAGGTGGCAGTGTTTCTTTAATTATCCATTAGATCATGATGGATTCAGAGGTACTATCCAGTTTACCAGTAGAAAAGTTTGCCTAGTTAAATAAAAAAAGTCATAAATAAGCATAGATACTATATCCTCCTAGTCATCTGTCTGCAATGTTCTTCTGTTGAGGAATTCTCTGAAAAGGACACCTGTCTTTCAATTGGAGATCTCAGGAACATTTCTCTGTACCCATAATACAAATGAAGGAGGTAATCTAGGGTGGGTGTTTCTTTTTGGAAGTGCAAGATGAACTGTCAACATGAAGGCTGCTGCTTGCAGGTAGTCTACCATTGTTCCCTTCCGCATGGCCCTTGGAAGGTGCACTGTGGCTGAGCATGTGCTTCCCCCAAATGTGTGTTGTGGGAGCAGTAAGACAAATGTGGTCTATCAAATACAGCCAGGCATTTATTAGATGTATCTACCCAGGCAAAACATATGTAGTGTATTGGCATCTCTGGGTTGGGGCCCCCAGTCTATCATCATGACAAATGATGGGCATCACAGACTCATTTTAATCTCCATAACAAGAGACTCACTGTGTTGGAAATTAATGAAAACAAGATTGTCTTTCATTTGAGTTGATGTGAAACGCACAGGCAGCCAGCTGCTAAATGTGGAGGAGTGAAGAAGAGAAGAAAAATCAACATTTAGCTTCAGTAGGTGAGAAAATACTTTAATTTGTTCCCCGCCGCTGGCTCGGAGAAAAATTAGCTCGTTTGTCTAACGGCCATCTGTTTGGTATTTGATATGTGCTGCGCGCGGACCCACCGTATTGAATACCCAGCGAGATGAACAGCACGCGCTCGAGTAGGAGGCGCGCTCATCATCTCATCTTGAGGCGCTCTGGAAGTATGAGAGCTTATCAACGTCATGTTGTAGGCTACAATAATAGTTGATGACCAATGCGGATGTTTGGATACAGCCAGCTGAGACAAACCACATTACAATCAACGATGATTACATTACGAATATATTGTAGGCCTACAGTCAATGATGGAAATCAGGCCTATCTTTGTTATCATCACATTTCCAAATAGCTCAATCGTCTGCTTGTAGCACTTAAAGCGGCAATCAACAGTAGAAACAATAACAAAGCGATTCCCCACCCCTGTTTTGGTAAAAGGCTGAAGGATGGGGCTGGAGAAATTTAACCGATCTAAAATTCATAGTTGGAGCTATGGATGCAAGGACTGACCATCCATGATATCAAAATGATCGTTTTAACCATGTTTTGAGGCTATATAGTGTTTGTTTACATTTTCTTTGTTTACAAACATTGGAGTAAAACAAGCTTATATTTGCGTTCTGATGGGGTACGACAGTTGAACTAAGCTCATGAGGCATTTATAAGTTATATTCTTCAAGAATATGTGGGCACATGTCATTAACTTACACCAATAAGTCCAAAAAATGGATGTAGCAACCGCTGATTGCCCCTTTAAATATTGTGACCTTAGTATAGGCTACTCAATACAGTGTACTACCCTAGAAGCCTTTTCCATAGACATAGTGAATATTACAGCAGTTACTTCAATCCTAGGCCTATAGTCAGATCAACAATGAGTGACTCTTCCTCTGGAACACAGCCTAGCAACTCCATTACCATTAGTTCACTGAAGCAGAGAGAGCAGGGAGGTCTAAAAGGTGGCCTTGCCCCTGTTCTCAATCAAGCCTATTACAATTAAAGTGTGTTTCTGTCAATAAAAATAATTAGGATTTGGAACGGAGCTGAGCTGGCCTTGACTCCTGCTGTTTGCTTTGTTCATTAACAGGAGATGAGCAGATGGCTGCTGGTCTGACGGTCGCTTTGCCTCTCCTCTCTCTACCCTGTCTGTCTGTCTCCTCTCTCTACCCTGTCTGTCTGTCTCCTCTCTCTACCCTGTCTGTCTGTCTCCTCTCTCTACCCTGTCTGTCTGTCTCCTCTCTCTACCTGTCTGTCTGCCTCCTCTCTCTACCTGTCTGTCTGTCTCCTCTCTCTACTCCTGTCTGTCGTCTGTCTCCTCTCTCTACCCTGTCTGTCTGTCTCCTCTCTCTACTCTGTCTGTCTGTCTCCTCTCTCTACCCTGTCTGTCTGTCTCCTCTCTCTACCCTCTCTGTCTGCCTCTCTCTACCCTGTCTGTCTGTCTCCTCTCTCTACCCTCTGCTGTCCTGCTCTGCCTGTCTCTCTCTCTACCCTGTCTGTCTGTCTCCTCTTCTCTCCCTGTTCTGTCTGTCTCTCTCTCTCTACCCCTCTCCTGTCTGTCTCCTCTCTCTACCCTGTCGTCTGTCTTCTCTTTGTCTCTACCTCCTCTGTCTGTCTCCTCTCTCTACCCTGTCTGTCTGTCTCCTCTCTCTACCCTGTCTGTCTGTCTCCTCTCTTCTCTCTACCCTGTCTGTCTGTCTCCTCTCTCTACCCTGTCTGTCTGTCTCCTCTCTCTACCCTTCCTGTCTGTCTGTCTCATCTCTCTCTCTACCCTGTCTGTCTGTCTCCTCTCTCTACCATGTCTGTCTGTCTCTTCTCTCTACCCTGTCTGTCTGACTCCTCTCTCTACCTTGTCTGTCTCCTCTCTCTACCTGTCTGTCCTCTCTCTACCCTGTCCCGTCTGACTCCTCTTCTCTACCTGTTGTCTGTCTCTCTCTCTCTACTGCTGTCTGTCTGTCTCCCTCTCTCTCTACCCTGTCTGTTGCTCCTCTGCTCTCCTTTATGTCTGTCTCCTCTCTCTACCCTGTCTGCTCCTCTCTCTACCTGTCTGTCTGTCTCCTCTCTCTACCCTGTCTGTCTCCTCTCTCTACCCTGTCTGTCTGTCTCCTCTCTCTACCCTGTCTGTCTTTCCCTCTCTACCTCTGTCTGTCCTTCTTCCTCCTCTCTCCTACCCCCTCTCTTACTGTCTCCTCTCTCTACCCTGTCTGTCTGTCTCCTTCTCTTCTCTGTCTACTCCTCTAACCCTGTCTGTCTCCTCTCTCTACCCTGTCTGTCTTACTCCTCTCTCCTCACCCTGTCTGTCTGTCTCCTCTCTCTACCCCTGCCCCCTTGTCTGTCCTCTCTCTACCGTCTGTCTCCTCCTCTCTACCCTGTCTGTCTCCTTCTCCCTCTCTCCTACCCCTTTGTCTGTCTCCTCTCTCTACCTCTGTCTGTCTCTCCTCTCTCTACCCTGTCTGTCTGTCTCCTCTCTCTACCTCTGTCTGTCCTTCTCTCTCTCTACCCTGTCTGTCCTCTCTCTACCCTGTCGCTTCCTGTCTGTCTCCTCTCTCTACCCTGTCTGTCTGTCTCCTCTCTCTACCTGTCTGTCTGTCTCCTCTCTCATCCGTCTCTCCCTGTCTGTCTCCTTTCCCTCTCTCTACCTTCTGTCTGTCTCCTCTCTCTACCCTGTCTGTCTCTCTCTCTCTACCCTGTCTGCTCCTCTCTCCCTGGTCTGTTCCTCTCTACCTTCTCTCTTCTCTCCTGTCTTCCTCTCTTCTGCCTCTCTTACCCGTCTGTCTGTCTCCTCTTCTGCTCCTCTACTCTGTCTTCTCCCTGTCTGTCTGCTCCTCTCTCTACCCTGTCTGTCTGCCTCCTCTCTCTCTCACCTGTCTCGTCTGTCTCCTCTCTCCTACCCTTGTCTCTCCGTCCTCTCTCTCCTGTCTTCTTCTCCTCTCTCTACCCTGTCTGTCTGTCTCCTCTCTCTACCTCTGTCTGTCTGTACCTTCGTCTCCTCTCACTTCTGCTCCTCTCTCCGTTCTCCTCTCTCTCTCTGTCTCCTCTCTCTACCCTGTCTGTCTGCTCCTCTCTCTACCCTGTTCTGTCTGTGCTCTCCTCTTCTCTACCTCTTCTGTCTGTCTCCTCTCTCTACCGTCTGTCTGCTCCTCTCTTACCTGTCTGCCTCCTCCTCTACCTCTGTCTTCCTGTCTTCTCCTCTCTCCTACCCTGTCTGTCTGTCTGTCTTCTCTCTCTCTACTCTCTGTCTGTCTGTTCTGTGCTCCTCTGCTCACTCTGTCCTGTCTGTCCTCTCTCTCTCACTGTCTGTCTGCTCTCTCTCTACTGTCTGTCTTCCTCCTCTCTCTTACCCTGTCTGTTTGCCTCCGTCTCCTACCTGTCTGTCTGTCTCCTCTCTCTACCCTGTCTGGCTCCTCTCTCTACCGTGTCTGTCTGTCTCCTCTCTCTACTCTGTCTGTCTGACTCCTCTCTCTACCCTGTCTGTCTGTACTCTCTCCTAACCCTGTCCTAGTCTGTCTGCCCCTCTCTCTACCTGGTCTGTCTGTTCCCTCTTCTACTTGTCTGTTCTGCCTCCTCTTCTACTGCTGTCCTGTTCCTTCTCTACCTTCTGGCTTCTTCTTGTCTGTCTCCTCATCTCTACCTTCTGTTCTGCTCTCCTTTCTCTCTGTCTGTTCTTCTCTGTCTGTCGTCTCCTCTCTTCTCTGTCGTGTCTGTTCTCTTCTACCATGTCCTGTCGATGTCTCTCATTACCTGTCTGTCATCTTTACTGTCCTTATCTCTACTGCTCTGTGTACTCTCTTCAGATGGCGCAGTTTTACCGGTTATTTGTTGCTGCTCTCTGTTCCTTCTCTTCTTCTATGCATGCTCTCTTCTACTTTTTCCTCCCTTCTTTGTTTAGTCCGTTAAATGCCGCTTAGTCGATCTCTACTTCCCCTCCCCTTTTACTCTCTCCTTCTCTTTTTCTCTACTTCTGCTTCTTTTCCTTTAATTAAATTTATCTACGGGGGCGAATTGTTTCGTTTTCTCCTATGTTATCTCCTCCTATCTTCGGTGAGTGAGATCTTAAACACGTTTGTGGTATGGTTACTTACACTGTCTGTCTCCTCTCTCTACCCTCTGTTGCTCTCTCCACATGTCCTTCGTCCTGATCTTGTCCTGATCTTGCCAGTTTACACTTTTAAGATCTGATCAAAATCAGTTCACAATGTGTCTTTTAATCGTCTACACCTGTCTGAAAATGTGGGCACAATCAGAATGAGTACAAGATCAGGACAAAGGGCGCATGTTAGAACCAGGTATAAACGTGGCTAATGTCTCGGTCTGTCTGTCTCTCTCTCTCTTTCCTGTCTCTCCATCCCTCTCTCTCTCTCCCTCTCTTCCTCCCTCCCTGTGTGTGAGTGTGTGAGTATGTGTGGGTGATGCTCCGAGGGGTATAGGAGGGACGATGAGTGGATCCAGCTGTTAGGAGGGCCTGCCTGGACGGAGACGTCAGATCCTTTCCCCTAAATACACACACACACACTGCGGGCCCTGCACCTGGGCCTTGTTAAAGAGGTAATGACGGTAGCTACAGGGTAAACAACTGTAAACGACTGGTGCTCATTGGTGATTGGCTGAACAGGAGCAGGAAGTATGACTGAAGTCTGATACTTGTGTTTGTTCCTGGGGTTGTTTTGCTGTTTCTATGCTCCTTCGGGACAATAAAGATATATTGAATTTAAATTAATTGAATTGAATGAGAGCTGTCAGTGTGGTAAAGCAGATTTAATAGATATATTCTGAGCTTTGTACTGAGAAACTTGAATTGAGAAATAGATGTATGAAAGTGGACAGTTTATTACCAAGACATCTCCAAATGTGTCATTGAGTGAATAGGATGGGCTGCAGTACAGTACAATGATATATTTCAATAGAAACCCTTTATGAAAGGGTTGGATATCACTGAGCCCAAGTCCAACATAATAACACTCCTCTCATTCTCTTTCTCCTATTAAACATGTATCTTTATCCAGGGTTGATTGAGACTTTAACCTCGTTCTGAATGTGGAAAGTGCTATTGCTTAGAGAATTTTTTTTCCACAATAGAGGTTTGAATAATTCATTCATTCATATGCCCTGGCCTGTTACATTGGCCAGTGTTTTTACTCCAGAAAGGAAACCTGCCAGAAGGAGATGATGAGGGGTGTGATAATGCTGTGTCAACATGTTTCACTACTTGCTTACCGGTGAAATTTTTCTCTCTCCTCTCTCGCTCTCTCTCTCTCGTTCTCTCTCTCTCTCTCTCTCTCTCTCTCTCTCTCTCTCTCTCTCGTTCTCTCTCTCTCTCTCTCTCTCTCTCTCTCTCTCTCATTCTCTCTCTCTCTCTCTCTCCTCTCTCTCTCTCTCTCTTCTTTCTTCTTTCTTCTTTCTTTCTCTCTCACTCTGTTGATATCATCTACGTGCTAGTTTTTAGAAACCAGGCACAAATCACTGGCATACCAATCCCACCTCATGCAGAATAAAGCTCTGTGCTTTCAGAGGGATGGTAGAATGGCATTAAAGTGAACAATAATGGCACTGCTTTCATCTGAGTGTTGCATTCAATGCATTTCTGTATTCTTCATCTGAAGAAACCATTAAAACCCCCTTATGCTGCCAGTGATAGGTAACCTGTCCTTGACTTGTCATTCTCAGGACCAATAAACTGACACACGTGGTTGTTCTCATTCAAATGTATTGAGGGACTGATGGGTTGATCATTAGAAGACATAAGACTGGGACAAATGAGAATGTTTGTATTCTTTTTTTTCATCTAGCTGATCTACTGCATACAATACACAATACAATATGTTTACTTTATGTACACATACAATACCATAGGTCAGGAATCCTTTACCTTTCATCTGATATACATCAATGGCAAAGGACTAACTGTCATTTTCCATTACTAGAATAAACAACAAAAACTAATATCGTAATGAAACATTGTATCAATTTATGTACAGAAATAACATAATAAATTAACCTCTAGATTACTGACCTTCATGACATTATGCTTTAAAACATTTAAATCGTATAAAATTTGAGACAGGAATACGGACAATAAGTCAAAAATCGGAAGTGGATTTGTCCTTCTCTGAGTATTTGGGCTGGTTTAAATAAAGTATAAAAATCTCTCACTCAGTTACACTTTGTTGTGAATGTGTTGCTGTGAAATACATTGGTATTGCATGTACCACTGTTATGACAATGGTTTGATGATTTGTTCTTTGTTGTGTATTGTCAGTCTTTTATAGCAGAGTGGAGTACTGAAACGTCCATAATGTTGCTGCTGCAAGTCCCTGGAATCTCTCCAATGGTGCTCGAATCGATCTTCTCTTCTCTCCATGGTGTCTTCAATACATCACTGTGGTTTTCAGGAAGAGTCTCTCCATGTTGTCTTCAATACATCACTGTGGTTTTCAGGAAGAGTCTCTCCATGCTGTCTTTAATACATCACTGTGGTTTTCAGGAAGAGTCTTCCATCTGAGAAACAACAGGTGAAAAACAAAGATGATCAGCAAAGATAGCAAACTAAGATACATAAGAGTATTGTTCTGTTTTGTCTTCTAGGGCCTCTTGTCTGTTGTCTGTTTAAAACACTCTTTGGAAAGATGTATTACTGCATGTAAATTATGCAAATGATGTCTATGCAAATACAACAGGAGGACAATTAAGACAGCCATTAATTACGGGGCCTTGCTCTTTTTTTTGCTTCACTGACATTAAATTAAATTTCCCTTTTAACGGTTTAGATGTTTGATCTGCTAACAAAGAGGGAGCCAGTCCCTGTCGGGGACTCTGCAGCAGGAGAGAGAGGGGGTAGATGGGGTCTGTGGGGGAGAGAGGGAGTAGATGGGGTCTGTGGGGGGACTCTGTATCAGGAGAGAGAGGGGGTAGATGGGGTCTGTGGGGGGACTCTGCAGCAGGAGAGAGAGGAAGTGGATGGGGTCTGTGGGGGAGAGAGGGGGTAGATGGGGTCTGTGGGGGGACTCTGCAGCAGGAGAGAGAGGAAGTGGATGGGGTCTGTGGGGGAGAGAGGGGGTAGATGGGGTCTGTGGGGGGGACTCTGTATCAGGAGAGAGAGGAAGTGGATGGGGTCTGTGGGGGAGAGAGGGAGTAGATGGGGTCTGTGGGGGAGAGAGGGAGTAGATGGGGTCTGTGGGGGAGAGAGGGGGTAAATGGGGTCTGTGGAGGGGACTCTGTATCAGGAGAGAGAGGGGGTAGATGGGGTGTACTGTCATTCTGATATACAGAGCAATGAGAGCATCTGAAATGGTCATCACTTAGGCCCTAGTTTGGGACTCCACACAGAGCTGGTGAAAATGCATTTATAGTACGAAGTGTGTAATAGAGTCATACACTCAAACACCTTCATAACAGATTAGAATAGAGTCATACACTCAAACACCCACTTAACTACTAAAAACTGTTTATCAACTTGATTTCTGCTACATAAACCAACGGAGTTAGTTTAACTCAACGTAAACACCCAGACATTTAGGCAACTAGGATAAGGATGGATGAGCCATTCAGAAGCTGTCTTACCTTGTATCGTTGCCTCTGCATCAGTCCTGCCGTTACCTTGGTTACCGTTGTCTACTTCCTGGGTCAGTGAGTCTGATTGGAGGGTAATGATGACGGAGAGGCGGGAGTTTAGTCATTAATTATCACACTTGATTACTACTAAATGAGAAGTAAAAGGGTAATAGATGCACTACATCCATTTTCATAAATGACAACATAAAACTGCACCATTAATTAAGAGTGAATAAAGAGTAAAATGTCAATTAAATGTAAAACTGAAGTGAATGTGAATGAAATCAGAATGTAAAAGGTCATGTAGCCTAAATGCTTACCACAGAGGGCTCTGTCTGATGCTACAGTCTTCTGCAGTGTCTGCTCTGCATGGTCTCTCAGTTTAGACTCAAACTCCAGAGCCTCCTGAAGTTTCCTCTTTGTCTTCTTCTCCTTCTTCAGACGCTTCTGCATCAGCACTGAAATAGACAGAACATTTGAGGCACTGAAATAGACAGAACATTTGAGGCACTGAAATAGACAGAACATTTGAGGCACTGAAATAAACAGAACATTTGAGGCACTGAAATAGACAGAACATTTGAGGCACTGAAATTGACAGAACATTTGAGGCACTGAAATTGACAGAACATTTGAGGCACTGAAATAGACAGAACATTTGAGGCACTGAAATAGACAGAACATTTGAGGCACTGAAATTGACAGAACATTTGAGGCACTGAAATAGACAGAACATTTGAGGATTGTGAGGAATTGCGGTGCTTGTTTTCAGGAAACAGAGATGTGTAGTATGATGTGCAGTGTGTTGTGTGTAATGTAGTGTTAACCTACCTCTGTTTTTCTGCTCCATGGTGAGCTGTCTCTCCAGTTTCTCTCTTAGCTCCCTCTCTCTGAACAGTTCCATCTTCAGCGCTGACTTCTCCGTCTGCACCTGCTTGTCCTGAGCACGCGTGTTGTCTATGGCAACCTTCAGCAAGCCCTGCTTGGAGGGCACAGAGTAAGACACACATCAAGAGGTTGTTACACTAAATCCATACATCATTGTAGTGTGTAGTCTCTACATCTCATATCTAAATCCATACATCACTGTAGTGTGTAGTCTCTACATCTCATATCTAAATCCATACATCACTGTAGTGTGTAGTCTCTACATATCTTATCTAAATCCATACATCACTGTTGTGTGTAGTCTCTACATCTCATATCTAAATCCATACATCACTGTAGTGTGTAGTCTCTACATCTCATATCTAAATCCATACATCACTGTAGTGTGTAGTCTCTACATCTCATATCTAAATCCATACATCACTGTAGTGTGTAGTCTCTACATCTCATATCTAAATCCATACATCACTGTAGTGTGTAGTCTCTACATCTCATATCTAAATCCATACATCACTGTTGTGTGTAGTCTCTACATCTCTTATCTCCCATCTCAATGTTAGAAGTCTTACGGGACATTTAAAAAATAATATTCCAAATAAATATGCTGGAGGTAGAGTTGGGTGTTTTGAGGTTTAAACAATGATTGGTGATCCCCCAGAGACACAGTTAGAGAGCTGAGTTGAAGTGGAACCCAGAGACACAGTTAGAGAGATGAGTTGAAGTGGAGCCCAGAGACACAGTTAGAGAGATGAGTTGAAGTGGAGCCCAGAGACACAGTTAGAGAGATGCGTTGAAGTGGAGCCCAGAGACACAGTTAGAGAGATGAGTTGAAGTGGAGCCCAGAGACACAGTTAGAGAGATGAGTTGAAGTGGAGTTACACATCCAGATGTGTGATGACAAACTGTGAGTGGAGAAAGAAAATGCATAGCCTACGCACATCCAATGTCTTTAAGTAGGTGCTGGATATCAAAACATGTTCAGCAAAACATTGTCACCAATATACCCTATGGGATTATTCAGTGGAAAACAGTGAGTAGAGCCCCACCTGGATGTTAGTGAGAAGTGTCTCTATTGACGACAGCCCCTCAGGGAAGATAAAGGGGCCGGGGAACCCTGGAGGAAGCTTCTGCCCCGAGAACGACAGCCTCTCATAGCCGTCTCTGACTGGCTCTCTGACTGGCTCTCTGACTGTCTGGGTGCTCAGGGAACCACAGTCATCTGGGGACAAACAAAGAAAACACAGTAGAGAAGTCATGAGAATGCATGTACAGTTGTGATTGGCTCTCCTGTGTAAAAACAAAAGAAAGAGTGTGATGGTGATATTTATTCTTCAGAACATGCAAATTAGAGGAAGATTGTGATTGGCTGTGTCCACAACTAAACTACAACTGACAAACACAAGAAACAAAACCCACTGCTGAATAGCCAACCTTTTCAGTGTGGCACCACTGCTGTTAAGACACACAGATGGAAACACACACTATCCCCTGAGTATGCTGTAATACTGTGTACTGTACACAAGTGTCTGTTCTCCTGCACAACTGACATTGATAACTATGTCATGGCCAAGTTTAAATCACACACTTTCTCCTTCTCTTGTCTTTCTCCTCACAGACAGACGCCTGCGATCTCTGCCAGTTGGTATAGAAAGCCAACAGCTGGTCTGTTTCTTTAATTAGTTTAAGTGTCTCTTCCACCCCTCTGTCTCTATGGCAGATTGAGTAGGGTTGTTTGACCTCCTCTACAGATCAGATTGTTTGACCTCCTCTACAGATCAGATTGTTTGACCTCCTCTACAGATCAGATTGTTTGACCTCCTCTACAGATCAGATTGTTTGACCTCCTCTACAGATCAGATTGTTTGATCTCCTCTACAGATCAGATTGTTTGACCTCCTCTACAGATCAGATTGTTTGACCTCCTCTACAGATCAGATTGTTTGACCTCCTCTACAGATCAGATTGCTTGACCTCCTCTACAGATCATATTGCTTTACCTCCTCTACAGATCAGATTGTTTGACCTCTACAGATCAGATTGTTTGACCTCCTCTACAGATCAGATTGTTTGACCTCCTCTACAGATCAGATTGTTTGACCTCCTCTACAGATCAGATTGTTTTACCTCCTCTACAGATCAGATTGTTTGACCTCCTCTACAGATCAGATTGTTTGACCTCCTCTACAGATCAGATTGTTTTACCTCCTCTACAGATCAGATTGTTTGACCTCCTCTACAGATCAGATTGTTTGACCTCCTCTTCAGATCAGATTGTTTGACCTCCTCTACAGATCAGATTGTTTTACCTCCTCTACAGATCAGATTGTTTGACCTCCTCTACAGATCAGATTGTTTGACCTCCTCTACAGATCAGATTGTTTGACCTCCTCCAGGGACGGCCTCTTCAATAGGGCGATATGGGCGACGCACTGCCAAACGGGAAAAGGAAGGGATTTTTTTTCTAATCAATTATATCACGGCAACAGTAGTTATCAGTGTTGTAATCTATACGTCTGATCTGCCACAGTGCCACACTGCCACTAAATGTCGAATCAGGCTAAAGTCGTGCTTCAAATGGCTCCACCCCCTTTTGGGGCGATTTCAGTCAGATTGAAAATCGCCCAGAACTTCTGTCATAGACTCCCATGTAAAATCTATTTTTTTCAAATTTCAGAGCCTTCAATACAATCTCAATGGGTGTCTGTGGGCTTGCACTTACGCGCTTTCGTCATACGTAACGTAACGTAACCATGAACGTAACTGAGAAAAGAGTGGATTGTTTGAAAGAAGTTCCTTTTTGTCGGCGAACAAATGAAGATAAATTGGCAACGAAACAATTAGGACCTCCCAGACCAAATTTAATAATTCAACAGGTTTCTACTAAAGGCGGAAAGTCCTACACCCGAGGATTTTCCAAAAATTGGTACGAACGAAAAAAGACATTGCCACTCACTCAACTGGATGACGAGGGATACAGGCTAGCTGTCCGCCGCCACAACGATGAGGTTAGTGTTGATAATCACAAGTTTACTGGATGTGGATATGGTGTAATAAAGGCAGTTTATTCAGAGGTAAATATATCTGGAATCGCGTTCACGGACCCGTTCGTCAAACTCTTAAAAATGAACTTGGCCTGGGAATTGCCAGGAACCTCACGATAATATATATGCATCAGCATTGCGAGTCTCATGATTCTATACGTATTGCGATTCGATACTGTGATTTTATTGCGCACCATATGTCTGTTGCAGAGGGATCAGAAAGCCATGAGAACGAGTTTTGATCAGTCATGGAAATAAAAGTGCTGAAAACAAATTGGCTCCCAATGTGAAAAGATTGAGAACAAGCTATGAAGGAACAATAATGGTGTTTTGGTGCAGGTACAGCCAACTAGCGCTAAAATATTGCGATATTGTCAATACAGTATATCGTAAAGTATCACTATGTAACTCGATTTCTTTCACCCCAATCCCTCAAATTAACGGTAAATAACTGAATTGTTTGCCCCACATTTAGCTAAGATGATTAGCTAGCCAGCTAAAATGTTTTAGTTAGTTAGCAGTCGCATCTACAATAGTTTACTGTCAATAACATGTCTCCAAAAATGACGTGGTGTCTCCAATTGTGTTGACATTTTACAATTGCAATGCGCATCCATGAGTATCCACTTTCTGTAGCTCAGCTGGTAGAGCATGGTGCTTGTAACGCCAAGGTAGTGGGTTCGATCCCCGGGACCACCCATACACAAAAATGTATGCACGCATGACTGTAAGTCGCTTTGGATAAAAGCGTCTGCTAAATGGCATATTATTATTATTATTATTATTATTATTATTATTATTATTATTATTATTATCTGAAGAGAGCCCCGAAACATTGTGTGCAGACATTTTATGCAATAAATGAAGTAGGTTCAATCTAGTAGTTCTGATCTTCTGATTGGTCCTGATGAGTTGGGGCGAGGTCCCCTGCAGGCTACTGTCACTGTTGCATTGGCTCTGAGTCGGGTTCTCTGTCTTCAAATGTTCAGCCTAAGAGAGGGGATTTTTGTGTGTGTGTTTAACAGTGATGATGTGTGTGTGTGTGTTTAACAGTGATATGTGTGTGTGTGTGTGTGTTTGTGTGTGTGTGTGTCCTCAGAGCAAGAACTCGTGAGTTGGAAGAACTGAGAGGCCTATGGCGTGGGTGTTGTCCTTGGCCACCTGCTGACAAGGCTGACAAGATAGGACCCTTTTGTCCATTGTTATTGGATAGGAACAGAACTTATAACCAGCTCCTGACCTAAATAGATCTTAGCACAACATTTTACTCAACATATCATATTCCATATTCACTATAACAAATATATTTACTACGACATTAGCAAGAACCGCCACATCCTCAGCCGGCTAATCCAGTGTGTGAAGTTTTGCGGAGTGTTTGAGTTAGCTTTGCGAGGCAAAGATGAAACTGAGGGCTCCACCAACCCTGGTAAGCCAACACTTTTGAGATCAGTCAATAAATGCTTCTGGTATTGACTTATATGCTGCCCCTGTCTTCATGTTGTTGCTGGACATATCTTTTTTTAAATGTGTGTAGGTCACCTAAATCATCAGAAAAATTGCCCCTCCTGAGAATTTTTTCAGGAGCCGCCACTGACCTCCTCTACAGATCAGATTGTTTGACCTCTACAGATCAGATTGTTTTACCTCCTCTACAGATCAGATTGTTTGACCTCCTCTACAGATCAGATTGTTTGACCTCCTCTACAGATCAGATTGTTTGACCTCCTCTACAGATCAGATTGTTTTACCTCCTCTTCAGATCAGATTGTTTGACCTCCTCTACAGATCAGATTGTTTTACCTCCTCTACAGATCAGATTGAGTAAAGACATCACAGATTAAGCAGTGAGACCCTGGCAGCACAATAACAGCTCTGTGAGTCTTATTTCCTCTCCATGTAAATCACTGTTTGAGAGAGGATGGCCTTTTTTTGTTGTTGCTTTGATGACTTTCTTTACGACTCACAATGAAGACCGAATTAACATTAGCTTTTTAGCTAAAGGTGCATTCAACTTCATTCCAAGCAGCTAAATGCTAATGTCAACTTTCGAAGGTTGGGAGGGAAAAAACGGCTTCCTGTTTTCTGTTTGAGCAGCAGTTTGTGTAGAGAGGAGAGGAGAGACACCGTTCTGCAGTAGAATATTAATGAGACCATTAAAACAATAACAGAACAACATGGTTCTGGATAATCCAGAAGTAGTCATGTTTCTGGTGTGCTGTTTTCCTGCTGTTCTAGTGATGGGAGTTTGAAGACTAGTTTACAAGGCAGGCTGTGGGCTATGATGCTCCGCCAGTTTTTCATGTCACTACTCCAACTGAAGGCTCTTAGATGCCCTACAGTACTCTGAATTACATTTACATGATTCCTAAACTTTGAAGAAATAGCTTCTGATGGTAA
>LR778274.1:25218207-25255986 GCA_902810595.1 Coregonus sp. 'balchen'
GCAGCTCCCCCAAGTTGGGTTGGATGACGAGATCCGTGTAAAAGGGGCGACAAGAAAAAGTGGAATGGGGGATTGCAGTGGGGGATGCACAACCTTCGGGAAAGATCTGATGAAGGAGAAGATGGGGGACAAGGACAAGGAGAAAGGGGAATATGTTTTGAGTGAATATTGAATGGAAGATCACCCATAACTTTTAGAAGAGCTACAGGAGGAAAGTGAACGTGGATGAAGTGAGGATGAATTAACTCTTATCCAAGCGACTTACAGGAGCAATTAGGGTTAAGTGCCTGCTAAAGGGCACACAACCGTTTTTCACCTAGTGGGCTCGGGGATTAGACCCCAGCGACCTTTGGGTTACTGGCACAACACGCTTTTAAACCACTAAAGCTACCTGCCCCCTACTGTTAGCTACTAGCTAGGAACTAAGCATTTCACTAACACCCACGAAAACCCATCTGGAAAAATATGTATACGCTGCTAATACCCCTCCACTGGTTATGTATACTACCTACCATCCCTCCCCTGGTTATAGTAAACTACCCTACCATCCCTCCCCGGGTTTAGAAAAACAAACCCTACACCCCTACCCTGGTTATGTAAACTACCTTACCACCCCTACCCGGGTTTTATAGTAAACTCACCCTACCACCCCTACCCTGGTTTATAGTAAACTACCCTACCACCCCTACCCTGGTTATAGTAAACTACCCAAACCACCCCTACCCTGGTTATAGTAAACTACCTACCCCCCCCCTACCCTGGTTATAGTAAACTACCCTACCACCCCCCCTGGTTATGTAAAACTACCCTACATCCCCCCCCTTGGTTAAGTAACTACCCTACCCCCCTCCCCTGGTTATAGTAAACTACCCTACCACCCCTACCCTGGTTATAGAAAACTACCCTACCCCACCCCTCCACTGGTTATAGTAAACTACCCTACCACCCCTACCCTGGTTATAGTAAACTACCCTACCACCCCCCCCCTGGTTATAGTAACTACCCTACCATCCCTCCCCTGGTTGGAGTAAACTACCCTACCCCCCCTCACCCTGGTTATAGTAAACTACCCTACCACCCCTACCCTGGTTATAGAAACTACCCTACCATCCCCTCCCCTGGTTTAGTAAACTACCCAAACCACCCCTACCCTGGCCATTAATAAACAGGAAAAACGCTCATCCAGATCAGCGCTCCTAGTGGCCGGACTTTAATGCGGGAAACTTAAATCCGTTCTACCTAATTTCTACCACATGTTAAAGTTGCAACCAGAGGGAAAAAACTCTAGACCACCTTTACCTCCACACACAAAACGCATACAAAGCTCTCCCTTGCCCTCCATTTGGCAAAACTGACCATACTCTATCCTCCTGATTTCCCGCTTATAAGCAAAAACTGAAACAGGAAGCACCAGTGATTCGGTTAATAAAAAGTGGTCAGATGACGCAGATGCTAAGCTACAGGACTGTTTTGCTAGCACAGACTGGAACATGTTCCGGGATTCTTCAGACAGCTTGAGGAGTACACCACATCAGTCACTGGTTCATCAATAAGTGCATCGATGATGTCGCCCCCACAGTGACCGTACGTACATACCCCCACCAGAAGCCATGGATTACAGGAACATCCGCCCCTGAGCTAAAGGGTAGAGCTGCCCCCGCTTTCAAGGAACTGGACTCAAAACCCGGGACGCTTATAAGAAATCCCTATGACCTCCGATGAACCATCAAACAGGCAAAGAGTCAATACAGATCTAAGATTGAATCAAAACTACACATTTGGCTCGACGCTGGGCGGATGTGGCATGGCTTGAAACTTTTTACAGACTACAAAGGGGAAACACAGCCCGCGAGCTGCCCATGACACAAGCCCCACCAGACGACTAAAACCACTTCTATGCCGCTTCGAGGCAAGCAACACTGAAGCATGCATGAAGCACCAGCTGTTCCGGATGACTATGTGATCACCTCTCCGTAGCCGATGTGAGTAAGACTTTTAAGCAGGTCAACATTCACAAGGCCGCAGGGCCAGAGGGATACCAGGACGTGTACTCCGAGCATGTTCTGACCACTGGCAAGTGATTTCACTGACATTTTCAACATGTCCCTGACTGAGTCTGTAATACCAAACATGTTTCAAAAGCAGACCACCCATAGTCCCCCGTTGCCCAAGGACTCTTAAGATAACCTGCCTAAATGACTACCGACCCGTAGCACTGATGTCTGTACCCATGAAGTGCTTTAAAAGGCCCTGGTCATGGCTCACATCAACAGCATTATCCCAGAAACCCTAGACCACCCCAAATTTGCATACCGCCCCAACAGATCCACAGATGATGCAATCTCTATTGCCTCCACACTGCCCTTTCCCACCTGGACAAAGAGAACACCTACGTGAGAATGCAAATTCATTGACTACGCTCAGCATCAACCCATAGTGCCCTCAGCTCACCACAAAGCTAAGCATCCTGGACTAAACACCTCCCTCTGCAACTGGATCCTGGACTTCCTGACGGGCCGCCCCCAGGTGGTAAGGGTAGGTAACAACACATCTGCCACACTGATCCTCAACAGGGGGGCCCCTCAGGGGTGCGTGCTCAGTCCCCTCCTGTACTCTCTTTCACCCATGACTGCATGGCCAGGCACGACTCCAAACCATCATTAAGTTTGCCGACGACACAACAGTGTAGGCCTGATCACCGACAACGATGGACATTCTATAGGGAGGAGGTCAGGGGACCTGGGTGTGTGGTCCCAGGACAACACCTCTCCTTCAACGTGACCAAGACAAAGGAGATGATTGTGGACTACAGAAGAAAAAAAAGAGGACTTCTCATCGACGGGCTGTAGTGGAACAGGTTGAGAGCTTCAAGTTCCTTGGTGTCCACATCACCAAAGAACTATCATGGTCCAAACACCAAGACAGTCCCTGAAGAGGGGACGACAAAGCCTATTCCCCCTCAGGAGACTGAAAAATTTGGCATGGGTCCTCAGATCCTCAAAAAATTCTACCCGCTTCACCATCGAGAGCATCCTGACTGGTTTTCATCAAACCGCCTGGTATGGCAACGCTTGGCTCCGACCGCAAGGCACTACGAGGGTAGTGCGTACGGCCCAGTACATCACTGGGGCCAAGCTTCCTGCCATCCGGGCCTCTATACCAGGCGGTGTCAGAGGAAGGCCTCAAATTGTAAAAGACTCCAGCCACCCTAGTCATGACTGTTCTCTCTGTTACCCCCGCACGGCAAGGGGTACCGGAGTGCCATGTCTAGGTCCAAAATACTTCTAAATGCTTCTAACCCCCCCCCAAGCCACAAGACTCCTGAACAGCTAATCATGGCTACCCAGACTATTTGCACTGGCCCCCCTACCCCACCCTTTTTACGCTGCTGCTACTTTTGTTAATTATTTATGCATAGTCCTTTAACTCTACCCACATGTACATATTACTTAAACTACCCAACTAGCCGGTTGCCCCCGCACATTGACTCTGCACCGGTACCCCCCCTGTTATATAGCCTCCCTACTGTTATTTTATTTTACTTCTGCTCTTTTTTTCTCAACACTTTTTTTGTTAAAAATAAATGCACTGTTGGTTAAGGGCTGTAATAAGCATTTCACTGTATGTCTGCACCTGTTGTATTCGGCCTGTGACCAATACGATTTGATTGATAAGCCTACATAAAACACAGCCCTTCTTTTAAGTGTTTCTAAAATCCCCTAGAGAAAAATGAATGGGGGAAAAAATTTGATTGGAACCATTTCCCTTTTATGACTGCTAGGTTTTATGGGTATTATCATTTATACTGTGGTACACAATTGGTGTGCAGCTACCCGAAGCTAGTGGGGTGTGGATGAGCTGAGATCCGTGGTAAAATGGGGGGACAAGAAAAAAGTGGAATGGGGATTGCAGTGGGGATGCACAAACCTTCTGGAAGATCTGATGAAGGAGAAGATGGTGGACAAGGCAAAGGAGAAAGTTGGAATATGTTTTGAGTGAATATGGAAGGGAAAGATCACACAAAACTTTTAGAAGAGCTACAGGGGGAAAGTGAACGGATGAGAGTGAGGATGAATTAACTCTTATCCAGAGCGACTTACAGGACAATTGGGGTTAAGTGCCTTGCTAAAGGGGCACATCAACCTTTTTTTTCACCTAGTCGGCTCGGGGATTAGATCCAGCGCCTTTCGGTACTGGCACAACGCTCTTAACCACTAAGCTACCTGCCGCCTACTGTTAGCTACTAGCTAGGAACATAAGCATTTCACTACAACCCACGATAACATCGGGCAAATATGTATACGCTGCTAATACCCCTCCACTGGTTATAGTATACTACCCTACCATCCCTCCCCTGGTTTAGTAAAACTACCCTCCATCCCTCCCCTGGTTATAGTAACTACCCTACCAACCCCTACCCTGTTATAGTAAACTACCTTTACCACCCCTACCCTGGTTAAGTAAACAAACCCTACCCTCCCTCCACTGGTTATAGTAAACTCCCCTACCCCCCCCCTACCCTGGTTATAGTAAACTAACCCTACCACCCCTCCACGGGTTTTATAGAAAACTACCCTACTATCCCTACCCTGGTTAAAGTAAACAACCCTACCACCCCTCCCCTGGTTATAGTAAACTACCCTCCATCCCTCCCCTGGTTGGAGTAAACTACCCTACCACCCCTACCCTGGTTTATGTAACTACCCTACCACCCCTCCCCTGGTTATAGTAAAACTACCCTACCATCCCTCCCCTGGTTATAGTAAACTACCCTACCACCCCTACCCTGGCCATTAATCAACAGGAAAACGCTCATCCAATGCAGCGCTCCTATTTGGCCGGGGACTTTAATGCAGGGAAACTTAAATCCGTTCTACCTAATTTCTACCAGCATGTTAAATGTGCAACCAGAGGGAAAAAACTCTAGACCACCTTTCTTCCACACAGAGACGCATACAAAGCTCTCCCTTGCCCTCCATTTGGCAAATCTGACCATAATCTACCTCCTGATTCCTGCTTATAAGCAAAACTGAAGCAGGAAGCACCATGATTCGGTTAATAAAAAGTGGTCAATGACGCAGATGCTAAGCACGACTGTTTTGCTAGCACGACTGGAAAATGTTCCGGATTCTTCAACAGCATTGAGGAGTACACCCACAGTCACTGGCTTCATCAAAAAGTCATCGATGATGTCGTCCCCAAGTGACCGTACGTACATACCCCAACCAGAAGCCATGGATTTACAGAAACATCCGCACTGAGCTAAGGGTAAGCTGCCGCTTTCAAGGAACGGACTCTAACCCGACGCTTATAAGAATCCCGCTATGACCTCCGTGAACCATCAAAAAGGCAAAGAGTCAATACAGATCTAAGATTGAATCATACTACACTGGCTCTGACGCTCGTCGGATGTGGGATGGCTTGAAAACTTTTACAGACTACAAAGGGAAGCACACCGCGAGCTGCCCAGTGACACAAGCCTACCAGACGAGCTAAACCACTTTTTATGCTCGCTTCGAGGCAAGCAACACTGAAGCATGCATGAGAGCACCAGCTGTTCCGGATGACTATGTGATCAAAGCTCTCCGTAGCCGATGTGGGGTAAGACTTTTAAGCAGGTCAACATTCACAAGGCCGCAGGGCCAGACGAATTACCAGGACGTGTACTCCGAGCATGTGCTGACCAAATGCAAGTGATTTCACTGACATTTTCACTGTCCCTGACTGAGTCTGTAAATACCACATGTTTCAAGCAGACCACCATAGTCCCCGTGCCCAAGGACTCTTAAGATAACCTCCTAAATGACTACCCGACCCGTAGCCTGATGTCTGTACCTGAAGTGCTTTGAAGGCGGTCCATGGCTCACTCACCACATAAGCCCAAAACCCTAGACCACTCATTTGCCATCCGCCCAACAGATCACAGATGATGCAGCGCTATTGCACTCCACAACGGCCCTTTCCCACCTGGACAAAGAACACCTACGTGAGAATGCGATTCATTGACTACAGCTCGCATGCAAACACCATAGTGCATCGTAGCTCACCACTAAGAGCGAAGGATCCTGGGCTAAACACCTCCCTCGGCAACTGGATCCGGCTTCCTGCGGGGGCCGCCCCCAGGTGGTTGGAAGGGGGGGAGTAGATTGGGAGGGAGGACGGAGGCAAGGATCGGGGTGCCAACGGACCTCACACGGGGCCCATCAGGGGGTGGCGGGCTCAGTCCCCCGCCTGACTCCTCTGTTCCAAACCAGGAATGAATGCCAGGGCACGACTCCAACCCTCATTAAGTTTGCCGACGCACAACATGGTAGGCCGGGATCACACCGACAACACGATGAGACATTCTATAGGAGGAGTCAGAGGACTGGGCCGTGTGGTAACCAGACAACAACCTCTCCTTCACTGACCAAGACAAGGAGATGATTGTGTGGACTACAAAGAAAAAAAGAGGCTTCTCATCGACGGGGCTGTAGTGGAACGAGTATTTGAGAGCTTCAAGTTCCTTGGTGTCCACATCAACAAACGGAACTATCGGGCCAAACAACCAAGACAGTTCCTAAGAGGCACGACAAAGCACTATTCCCCCTCAGGAGACTGAAAAGATCTTTGCTGGGTACCTCAGATCCTCAAAAATTCTACAGCTGCACATCCGAAGCATCCTGACTGGTTGCAAAAGCAAAATCAATCATCACACGCCTGTGGGCAAACTGCTTGGTCTCTCGACCGACAGCAAGGCACTCACAGAGGGGTATGCGTACGGCCCAGTACAATCAACTGGGGCCAAGCTTCCTGCCATCCAGGACTCTTAACCAGGCGTGTCGAGAGCCCCAAAATTGTCAAAGACGCCAGCCACACAGTAATAGACGGTTCTCTCTGCTAACCACAGCACGGCAAAGCGGTACGAGTGCCATGTCGATAGTCCAAAGACGTCGTCAATAGCTTCTAACCCCCAACCAACAAAGACTCCTGAAACGCTAATCGGCTACCCAGACTATTTGCACTGCCCCCCTACCCCATTCCTTTTTTACGCATGCGGCTACTCTGTTAATTAGTGTGCATTAGTCACTTGAACTCCTACCCACATGTACATATAATTCAACTACCTCACGACCGGTGTCCCCCGAAATCTTGACTCATTCCAACCGGTACCCCCCCACCCTGTATAATATAGCCTCCAGACTGTTATTTTATTTTACTACTTCTGCTCTTTTGTTTCTCAACACTTTTTTTGTTAAAAAATAAATGCAACGGTGTGATTAAGGGCTGTCAGTAACTTTCACTGTATGCCTGCACCTGTTGTATTCGGCGCATGTGACCAATCCGATTTGCTATTTGATAAGCCTACATGAAACACCGCCTTCTTTTTAAGTTTTCTCAAATCCCCTATGAAGACCAATGATGGTGTAAAATGATGGAACCTTTCCGTGATTGCCTGCTCGGTTTTATGGTTATTCTCCTCGTATACTGTTGGTACTCTCTCCATGGGGTGTGCACTACCCGAAGCGAGTGGGGTTGCTAGTGAAACCGTGGTAAAATGGGCGGACAAAAAAGTGAATGGGGGATTGCAGGGGGGGATGCACAAACCATTCTGGAAGATTGGATGCAGGAGAAGATGGTGGGACCAAGGGGCGAAAGTGGAATAATGTTTGGGATTGACCTCTGCATGGCAGATCCCACACCACCTTTTCGACGAGCTCAGGAGAGACAGTTAGACAGTGAACGAGAGTGGGGATGAATTAACTTGTAGGTGGCAGGTGCAGTAGATACCAACTGAAGGAGCTGAGTGTAGAGGAAGCAGGGTGGTGAGGGAGGTTATCGTCAAGTGTAAAAAGAGTAATACGTGCTTCCAGTTGCCAAGCGACCTGAGGATGAGGACCTGCGTGGGAACTTCCGAGTTCGGAGCCGCGTTACCAGGTGAGTCTGTCCCAGTGGGACTGGAAGTTGTAGAGAGAATGGATCCATATGTGTTGCAGTGGTGGAGAAAGTTGGGGACTGTTGAGTTTGGTGAAGGTAACTCGGAGTGGACTCAATAATATTTATTGTTCTTTCTCTCCCAGAGGGGCAGGCGCTCCAGATTACGTGATGTAGAGAACAGGAATGTGGTGACTTTGATTGCGTCCGGAACAGGGTGGCATTGAGGGAGTGAATAACGGGGTTAGTTCTAATGTGTGTTTGAGGATAGCGTTGAAATAGAAAAGATGCCAGTGTCGGTGAACACCCTCCGTGGGTTGAGACATAGATCCGTGATAGAGCGTGGGGAACAGAGAATACTTATCTGTCATTGCTGGGTTTTGAGTCTCTGCCAGAATAAGGTCAAGGTAGGAAGTGTCAGGGGTGAGTTGATGGGGCCTGTTGCAGACAGGATGTAGACGTGAGATGCCTAGATGTACAAGTGTGCAGGAGGGCAATGAGTGAAGAAATGTGTGGTATCGGTGGAGAAAGTTCGGTGTGGTTTGTGGGGTGCTAACGGGCTGGAGATCTGAGGTGGTCAGGTGAGAGAAAGGCAGATTGAGGTGGCCAGAGTTACAGTAGTACAGAAAGTGTTGTATCCGAAGCAGTGAAGAGAGGGTAGAGGAGATGGGTAACAGGGTGAGGATCTTGAGAGGATTCTTGTGAGTAGGCAGAGACCAAGAGAGATGATGGAAGAATTGTGCTTCAGTAGGTGGGCATTTTAGCATTTAGGCAATGGTTGCATTGTACTGCAGAAATGGGATCAAAAGTCCCAGAAAATAGAGGCTAGTGGTGGCAGGTCAGAGAAGTACTTGTGATTGCGAGGATTTACTGCAAACGCGCAGGGGGGTTGAGTGTAAGTGGTGTGGCGTAGGACTAGATGTGGGTTAAATAGTGGAATGGGGTGGTGGATGTTTGTCCGTGGAAATACGCCACTAGGGACTCAAAGTAACTTAAATGAATATTATTTTTTATTATCAGCAGCTGGAGAGGTTCCCAAACTTAAAAACCATAGTACACACGTCGGTCGGGAGCTCTGCTGCCGGGGCATACCCGTTAGTGGCCTATATACTGCTTACCCAGACAGTTTTATATTTGCATGAATTAGCTTATTATTATTAAATTAATCATCATCACATTTGGTTCGTGCATATGACCGACCATGCCCTCACAAGGCTTCTATCTCGCCAAGCTGAAACCTTGAACGAGATAATCCCTTTGTTCCCAGAACAATGTTCTGGGCGTACTGCCAATTGGGCGGGGTCAGTCACCTGCACGTACCACCAAGAACATTTTCCTCAAATTTGTTAAAGTGGGCTAATACTTGCAGGGAAATTTTTGTATGAAGTACAGTATCATTGATTTAATGTACAGTGCTGTGAAAAGTACGATACCCCCTTTCTAATTTTCTCTACTTTTGCATATTTTGATACTGAAATGTTATCAGAGCTTAAACCAAAACCTTAAATTAGATAAAGGGAAACATAAGTGGACAATACAACAATTACATATTTATAACAAAGTTAGGCAACACCCCAAATTAACCTGTGTGAAAAGAATTGCCCCCGTACACCTCAATACTGGTGTGCCACCTTTAGCTGCAATGACGCCAACCAAATGCTCCTGTAGTTTGAATCATTCTCGCACCAACGGCCTGGGAGGAATTTTGTCCCACTCTTTCCATCGCAAACTGCTTTAACTCGTGACGTGGTGGGTTTTCAAGCATGAACTGCTCGTTTCAAGTCCTTGCCACAACAGCTCAATGGATTAGGTCTGGATTTTGACTAGGCCTTCAAAACACACAAATAAGTCGACATGAAATTGCTAAAGCACAAATTGGACGTTTTGAATGGCCTAGTCAAAGTCCCAGACCTAATCCCAGTTGAGTGTTGTGGCAAGGACTTGGAAACGAGCATTTTCAGGCTTGAAAACCCACACGTCACTGAGTTAAAGCAGTTCTGCATGGAAGAGTGGGACAAAATTCCTCCACAGCGACGTGAGAGACTGATCAAAACTGACAGGAAGCATTTGGTGGAGGTAGTTTGCGCTAAAGGTGGCACAACCAGTTATTGAGGGTAAGGGGGCAATGATTTTTTCACACAGGTTATTGGGTGGATGCAACTTTGTTTTAAATATGTAATTGTGTGTTATTTGTCCAGCTTAGGTTCCCTTTATCTAATATTAGGTTTTGTTTAAGATCGGCATACTCAGTATCACAATATGCAAAAGTAGAGACAATTAGACAGGGGGTACTACTTTTTTCCAGCCTGTACAGTAAATTCAATGAGACTGTAATTCAGACAAACTTTTTCCCTGCCAAGTATTTAGCCACTTTAAAAAATTTGAGGGAAATGTTCTTGTACGTGAGGTGACTGACGCTCAGACCATTGGAGTACGCCCAGAACTTGTCCTGGGAACCAAGGGATCGCTCATTTCAAGGTTTAGCTGGGAGAGAAGAAGCCTTGTGAGGCATTGGGCCGGCTCAGATGCACGAACCAAATGTGGATGATGAAATTATTATTAATATTATAAGCTATTCATGCAAATATAACTTGTCTGGGTAAGCAGTAGATAGTACACGAAAGGGACTGCCCCGGCAGAGCTTCCCGACCGAACTGTACTATGGTGCTATTTAAGTTTTGTTGGGAACCTCTCAGCGTGCGGATCAAATAATGCTTCATTTAAGTTTGACGTTGAGTCCCTATGGCGATTTTCCCGACAAAAATCCCACCCCATTCCACTAGTTTAACCCCTATCTGTCCTACGCCACACCACTACACTCAACACACCCCGCAGCTGTTCGGCAGTAATCACCTCGCAATCCCAGTACTGTTTTTGTTTTTCTCTGCACTGACACCACAGCCTCTATTTTTTTCTGGGACTTTTGATCCATTTCTGGCAGTACAATTGACACAGTGCTAGAAATGCTAAAGCCAACTTCACTGAAGCACATAGTCTTCCCATCACTCTCTCTTGGTCGCTGCATACTCACAAGAAGCCTTCAAGATCCCTCACCCGGTACCCATCTTCCTACACTCTCTCACTGCTCGGCATACACACTTTCTGACTACTGTAAACTCTGGCACCTCAATCTGCCTTTCGCGCACCTGCCCTCAAGATCTCCAGCCCTTTTAGCACCCCCACAACTAACACCCAGAACTGTCTCGGCCCGAATACACACTTTCTTCATCTCAATGCCCTCCTGCACATTGTCACATCTAGGCATCTCACGTCTACACACTGCTGCACAGGCCCATACTTCACCCCTGACACGTTCCTACCGTGACCTTATCTGGCTAGAGACGCAAACCCCAGCATGACAGATAAGGTTGCTCTGTTTCCTCCCAACGCTCTACCAGGATCTATTCTCACAAACGGAGGGTGTCACAGCACCTGGAGTCTTCCATTTCACTGCTCATCTCAACCTTAAACTAACCCCGTTAGCCACTCCTTCAATGCCACCCTGTTCCGGACAGCAATTCAAGTCACAATCCTGTCTCTAATACACGTAACTGGAGCGCTAGCTCCCGCTGGAGAGAGAAGAAACATAAATAACCATGAGTCCACTCCGAGTCCTTCACCAACTCAACAGTCCCCCAACCTCTTCTCCACCTACCTTGACACCACATAATGGTCCATTCCTCTACAATCTCAGTCCCCTGGCTATCTCCTGGGAACGAGGCCCGAACTCGGAGTCCTCACCGCAGGTCCTTCATCTCAGGTTCTCGTGGCAACGGGAGCACGTATTACTCTTTTTAGCACAGTGACGATAACTTCCCTCAACCCACGGCGTCCCGCACCTCAGCTCCTTCTCAGTGGTCTCACTGCACCTGCCACCACAGTTATTCATCCTCACTCTCGGCACTTTCACTTTCCTCCTGGAGGCTCGTCCTAAAGTTCGGTGTGAGCTCTCCAGTCCATATTCACAGCAAAACATATTCCACTTTTCTCCTTTGTCCACCATCTTCTCCTTCATCAGATCTTCCCAGAAGGTTTGTGCATCCCCCACTGCAATCCCATTCCCTTTTTTTCTGTCCCCATTTTTAACCACGTGTCTCCACCCTTCACACCCCAATAGCTTCGGTAGCTTGCACACCAATGGAGTCCACGTATAAATGATAATAACCATAAAACCGAGCAGTCATCAAGGAAAATGTTCCAATCATTTTTACACCATTCATTTTTCTCATAGGGGATTTTAAACACTTAAAAAGAAGGGCTGTGTTTCATGGTAGGCTTTATCAAATCACATCGTATTGGTCAGCATGCGGCCGAATACAACAGGTGCAGACATTTACAGTGAAATGCGTACTTACACCCGTAACAACGTGCATGTATTTTTAACAAAAGTGTTGAGAAAAAAAAGGCAGAAGTAAATAAAAATAACAGAGGGAGGCTAGAATAGACATGGGGGTACCGGTGCAGAGGCATGTGCGGGGAGACCGCTTGTGAGGTAGTTGAAGTAATTGTTGTGGGTAGAGTTAAAGGGACTATGCATAAAGAAGTAACAGAGTAGCAGCAGCGTAAAGGGATGGGGTGAGGGGGCATGCAAATAGTTCTGTGTAGCCATGATTAGCTGTTCAGGAGTCTGTGCTTGGGGGTAGAAAGCTATTAGAAGTCTTTTGGACCTAACATGGCACTCCGGTACCGCTTCCGTGCGGTAGCAAGAGAACGTCTATACTAGGGTGGCTGGAGTCGTTGCCAATTGTGAGGGCCTTCCTCTGACCAGCCCTGTATAGAGTCCTGGAGGGCAGGAAGCTTGGCCCAGTGAGAGTACGGGGCGTACGCACTACCCTCTTAGTGCCTTGCGTCGAGACCAAGCAGTTGCCATACCAGCGGTGATGCAACCAGTCAGATGCTCTCGAGGGTGCAGCTGTAGAATTTTTTGAGATCTGGGAACCGGCCAATACTTTTCAGTCTCCTGAGGGGGAATAGGTTTGTCGGGCCTCGTCACGACTGTCTTGGTGGTTTTGGACCAGGATAGTTCGTTGGTGATGTGGACACCAAGGAACTTGAAGCTCTCAACCTGTTCCACTACAGCCCCGTCGATGAGAAGTCCTCTTTTTTTTTCTTCTGTAGTCCACAATCATCTCCTTTGTCTTGGTCCACGTTGAAGGAGAGGTTGTTGTCCTGGTACCCACACGGCCAGGGTCTCTGACCTCCTCCCTATAGAATGTCTCATCGTTGTCGGTGATCAGGCCTACCCACTGTGTTGTGTCGTCGGCAAACTTACATGATGGTGTTGGAGTCGTGCCTGGCCATGCAGTCATGGGTGAACAGAGAGTACAGGAGGGGACTGAGCACGCACCCCTGAGGGGCCCCCGTGTTGAGGATCAGTGTGGCAGATGTGTTGTTACCTACCCTTACCACCTGGGGGCGGCCCGTCAGGAAGTCCAGGATCCAGTGCAGAGGGAGGTGTTTAGTCCCAGGATCCTTAGCTTAGTGGTGAGCTTAGATGGCACTATGGTGTTGAATGCTGAGCTGTATGTCAATGAATAGCATTCTCACGTAGGTGTTCCTCTTGTCCAGGTGGGAAAGGGCAGTTTGTGGAGTGCAATAGAGATTGCATCATCTGTGGATCTGTTGGGGCGGTATGGCAAATTGAGTGGGTCTAGGGTTTCTGGGATTATGCTGTTGATGTTGAGCCATGACCAGCCTTTCAAAGCACTTCATGGCTACAGACATCAGTTGCTACGGGTCGGTAGTCATTTAGGCAGGTGTATCTTAAGAGTCCTTGGGCACGGGGACTATGGTGGGTCTTGCTTGAACAGTTTGGTATTACAGACTCAGTCAGGGACATGTTGAAAATGTCAGTGAAATCACTTGCCAGTTGGTCAGCACATGCTCGGAGTAACACGTCCTGGTAATTCGTACTGGCCCTGCGGCCTTGTGAATGTTGACCTGCTTAAAGTCTTACTCACATCGGCTACGGAGAGCGTGATCACATAGTCATCCGGAACAGCTGGTGCTCTCATGCATGCTTCAGTGTTGCTTGCCTCGAAGCGAGCATAGAAGTGGTTTAGCTCGTCTGGGTAGGCTGTGTCACTGGGCAGCTCGCGGCTGTGCTTCCCTTTGTAGTCTGTAAAAAGTTTCAAAGCCATGCCACATCCGACGAGCGGTCAGAGCCAGTGTAGTATGATTCAATCTTAGATCTGTATTGACTCTTTGCCTGTTTTGATGGTTCATCGGAGGTCATAGCGGGGATTTCTTATAAGCGTCCGGGTTAGAGTCCCGTTCCTTGAAAGCGGCAGGCTCTACCCTTTAGCTCAGTGCGGATGTTTCCTGTAATCCTGGGCTTCTGGTTGGGGTATGTACGTACGGTCCACTGTGGGGACGACATCATCGATGCACTTATGATGAAGCCAGTGACTGATGTGGTGTACTCCTCAATGCTGTCTGAAGAATCCCGGAACATGTTCCAGTCTGTGCTAGCAAAAACAGTCCTGTAGCTTAGCATCTGCGTCATCTGACCACTTTTTTATTAACCGAATCACTGGTGCTTCCTGCTTCAGTTTTTTGCTTATAAGCAGGAATCAGGAGGATAGAGTTATGGTCAGATTTGCCAAATGGGGGGCAAGGGAGAGCTTTGTATGCGTTCTGTTGTGTGGAGTAAAGGTGGTCATAGAGATTTTTTTTTCCTCTGGTTGCACATTTTAACATGCTGGTAGAAATGTAGGTTAGAACGGATTTAAGTATGTCCCTGCATATAAAGTCCCCGGCCACTAGGAGCGCTGCATCTGGATGAGCGTTGTCCTGTTGATTAATGGCCAGGGTAGGGGTGGTAGGGTAGTTTATCTATAACCAGGGGAGGGATTGGTAGGGATAGTTTACTTAACCAGGGTAGGGAGTGGTAGGGTAGTTTACTAAACCAGGGTAGGGGGTGGTAGGGTAGTTTACTCACCGGGGGAGGATTGTAGGGTAGTTTTTACCTTAACCAGGGAGGGGTTGTAGGGTCGTTTACTATAACAGGGTAGGGATAGTAGGGTGTTTACTATAACCAGTGAGGGGGTGGGTAGGGTAGTTTACATAACCAGGGTAGGGGTGGTAGGGTAGTTTTACATAACCGGTGGAGGGAGGTAGGGTAGTTTACTATACCAGGTTAGGGTGGTAAGGTAGTTACTATAACCAAGGGTAGGGTGGTAGGGCTAGTTTTCCTATAACCAGGGGAGGGATGGTAGGGTAGTTTACTATAACCAGGGGAGGGGATGGTAGGGTAGTATACTAAACCAGTGGAGGGGTATTAGCAGGCGTATACATATTTTGCAGATGGTTATCGTGGGTGTAGTGAAATGCTTATGTTCCTAGCTAGTAGCTAAACAGTAGGCGGCAGGTAGCTTTAGTGTTAAGAGCGTTGTGCCCGTAACCGAAAGGTCGCTGGATCTAATCCCCGAGCCGACTAGGTGAAAAAACGGTTGATGTGCCCTTGAGCAAGGCACTTAACCTAATTGCTCCTGTAAGTCGCTCTGGATAAGAGGTTAATTCATCCTCCACTCTCATCACGTTCACTTTCCTCCTGTAGCTCTTCTAAAGTTCTGTGTGATCTTCCATTCCATATTCACTCAAAAACATATTCCACTTTTCTCCTTTGTCCTTGTCCACCATCTTCTCCTTCATCAGATCTTCCAGAAGGTTTGGTGCATCCCCACTGCAATCCCCCATTCCACTTTTTTTTCTTGTCCGCCATTTTACACGGATCTCAGCTCATCCACATCCCACTAGGCTTCGGGGTAGCTGCACACAATTGTGTACCCACAGTATAAATGATAATACCATAAAACCTAGCAGTCATAAAAGGGAAATGGTTCCAATCATTTTTCCACCATTCATTTGTCTCATAGGGGATTTTAGAAACACTTAAAAGAAGGGCTGGTTTCATGTAGGCTTATCAAATCAAATCGTATTGGTCCACATGCGCCCAATACAACAGGTGCAGACATTACAGTGAAATGCTTACTTACAAGCCCTTAACCAACAGTGCATTATTTTTAACAAAAAAAGTGTTGAGAAAAAAAAGAGCAGAAGTAAATAAAAATAACAGTAGGGAGGCTATATATACAGGGGGGGTACCGGTGCCAGAGTCAATGTGCGGGGGGCACCGGCTAGTTGAGGTAGTTGAAGTAATATGTACATGTGGGTAGAGTTTAAAGTGACTATGCATAAATAATTAACAGAGTTAGCAGCAGCGTAAAAAGGATGGGGTAGGGGGGCAGTGGCAAATAGTCTGGGTAGCCATGATTAGCTGTTCAGGAGTCTTGTGGCTTGGGGGTAGAAGCTATTGAGAAGTATTTTGGACCTAGACATGGCCACTCCGGTACCGCTTGCCGTGCGGTAACAGAGAGAACAGTCTATGACTAGGGTGGCTGGAGTCTTTGACAATTTTGAGGGCCTTCCTCTGAACACCGCCTGGTATAGAGGTCCTGGATGGCAGGCAGCTTGGCCCAGTGATGTACTGGGCCGTACGCACTACCCTCTGTAGTGCCTTGCGGTCGGAGACCAAGCAGTTTGCCATACCAGGCGGGTGATGCAACCAGTTCAGGATGCTCTCGATGGTGCAGCTGTAGAATTTTTTGAGGATCTGAGGACCATGCCAAATCTTTTCAGTCTCCTGAGGGGGAATAGGCTTTGTCGTGCCCTCTTCACGACTGTCTTGGTGTGTTGGACCATGATAGTTCGTTGGTGATGTGGACCACCAAGGAACTTGAAGCTCTCAAACCCTGTTCCACTACAGCCCCGTCGATGAGAAGTCCTCTTTTTTTTTTCTTCTGTAGTCCACAATCATCTCCTTTGTCTTGGTCACGTTGAAGGAGAGGTTGTTGTCCTGGTACCACAACAGCCAGGTCTCTGACCTCCTCCCTATAGAATGTCTCATCGTTGTCGGTGATCAGGCCTACCACTGTTGTGTCGTCGGCCAAACTTAATGATGGTGTTGGAGTCGTGCCTGGCCATGCAGTCATGGGTGAACAGAGAGTACAGGAGGGGACTGAAGCACGCCACCCCTGAGGGGCCCCCGTGTTGAGGATCAGTGTGGCAGATGTGTTGTTACCTACCCTTACCACCTGGGGGGCGGCCCGTCAGGAAGTCCAGGATCCAGTTGCAGAGGGAGGTGTTTAGTCCCAGGGATGCTTAGCTTAGTGGTGAGCTTAGAGGGCACTATGGTGTTGAATGCTGAGCTGTAGTCAATGAATAGCATTCTCACGTAGGTGTTCCTCTTGTCCAGGTGGGAAAGGGGCAGTGTGGAGTGCAATAGAGATTGCATCATCTGTGGATCTGTTGGGGCGGTGATGCAAATTGGAGTGGGTCTAGGGTTTCTGGGATAATGCTGTTGATGTGAGCCATGACCAGCCTTTCAAAGCACTTCATGGCTACAGACATCAGTGCTACGGGTCGGTAGTCATTTAGGCAGGTTATCTTAAGAGTCCTTGGGCACGGGGGACTATGGTGGTCTGCTTGAACATGTTGGTATTACAGACTCAGTCAGGGACATGTTGAAAATGTCAGTGAAATCACTTGCCAGTTGGTCAGCACATGCTCGGAGTACACGTCCTGGTAATCCGTCTGGCCCTGCGGCCTTGTGAATGTTGACCTGCTTAAAAGTCTTACTCACATCGGCTACGGAGAGCGTGATCACATAGTCATCCGGAACAGCTGGTGCTCTCATGCATGCTTCAGTGTTGCTTGCCTCGAAGCGAGCATAGAAGTGGTTTAGCTCGTCTGGTAGGCTTGTGTCACTGGGCAGCTCGCGGCTGTGCTTCCCTTTGTAGTCTGTAAAAGTTTTCAAGCCATGCCACATCCGACGAGCGTCAGAGCCAGTGTAGTATGATTCAATCTTAGATCTGTATTGACTCTTTGCCTGTTTGATGGTTCATCGGAGGTCATAGCGGGATTTCTTATAAGCGTCCGGGTTAGAGTCCCGTTCCTTGAAAGCGGCAGCTCTACCCTTTAGCTCAGTGCGGATGTTTCCTGTAATCCATGGCTTCTGGTTGGGGTATGTACGTACGGTCACTGTGGGGACGACATCATCGATGCACTTATTGATGAAGCCAGTGACTGATGTGGTGTACTCCTCAATGCTGTCTGAAGAATCCCGGAACATGTTCCAGTCTGTGCTAGCAAAACAGTCCTGTAGCTTAGCATCTGCGTCATCTGACCACTTTTTTATTAACCGAATCACTGGTGCTTCCGCTTCAGTTTTTGCTTATAAGCAGGAATCAGGAGGATAGAGTTATGGTCAGATTTGCCAAATGGAGGGCAAGGGAGAGCTTGTATGCGTCTCTGTGTGTGGAGTAAGGTGGTCTAGAGTTTTTTTCCCTCTGGTTGCACATTTAACATGCTGGTAGAAATTAGGTAGAACGGATTTAAGTTTCCCTGCATTAAAGTCCCCGGCCACTAGGAGCGCTGCATCTGGATGAGCGTTTTCCTGTTGATTAATGGCCAGGGTAGGGGGTGGTAGGGTAGTTTACTATAACCAGGGGAGGGATGGTAGGGTAGTTTACTATAACCAGGGTAGGGGTGGTAGGGTAGTTTACTATAACCAGGGTAGGGGTGGTAGGGTAGTTTACTCCAACCAGGGGAGGGATGGTAGGGTAGTTTACTATAACCAGGGGAGGGGTGGTAGGGTAGTTTACTATAACCAGGGTAGGGGTGGTAGGGTAGTTTACTATAACCAGTGGAGGGGTGGTAGGGTAGTTTACTATAACCAGGGTAGGGGTGGTAGGGTAGTTTACTATAACCAGGGTAGGGAGGGTAGGGTAGTTTACTATAACCAGGGAGGGGATGGTAGGGTAGTTTACTATAACCAGGGGAGGGGGTGGTAGGGTAGTTTACTATAACCAGGGTAGGGGGGGGTAGGGTAGTTTACTATAAACCAGGGTAGGGGTGGTAGGTAGTTTACTATAACCAGGGTAGGGGTGGTAGGGTAGTTTACTATAACCAGGGGTAGGGGTGGTAGGGGTAGTTTACTATAACCAGGGGTAGGGGTGGTAAGGTAGTTTACTATAACCAGGGTAGGGGTGGTAGGGTAGTTTACTATAACCAGGGGAGGGATGGTAGGGGTAGTTTACTATAACCAGGGGAGGGATGGTAGGGTAGTATACTATAACCAGTGGAGGGGTATTAGCAGCGTATACATATTTTGCAGATGTTATCGTGGGTGTAGTGAAATGCTTATGTTCCTAGCTAGTAGCTAACAGTAGGCGGCAGGTAGCTTTAGTGGTTAAGAGCGTTGTGCCAGTAACCGAAAGGTCGCTGGATCTAATCCCCGAGCCGACTAGGTGAAAAACGGTTTGATGTGCCCTTGAGCAAGGCACTTAACCCTAATTGCTCCTGTAAGTCGCTCTGGATAAGAGTTTAATTCATCCTCACTCTCATCACGTTCACTTTCCTCCTGTAGCTCTTCTAAAAGTTATGTGTGATCTTCCATTCCATATTCACTCAAAACATATTCCACTTTTCTCCTTTGTCCTTGTCCCACCATCTTCTCCTTCATCAGATCTTCCAGAAGGTTTGTGCATCCCCCCACTGCAATCCCCCATTCCACTTTTTTTCTTGTCCGCCATTTTACCACGGATCTCAGCTCATCCACATCCCACTAGCTTCGGGTAGCTGCACACCAATTGTGTACCACAGTATAAATGATAATACCCATAAAACCTAGCAGTCATAAAAGGGAAATGGTTCCAATCATTTTTCCACCATTCATTTTTCCCATAGGGGATTTTAGAAACACTTAAAATGAGGGCTGTGTTTCGTGTAGGCTTACCCTGGCGTGGCGTTTTGATAACCGTGTGAATCTCTGTAGGACAAGGTGACTTTTATCAATATATTGGCCTGTATTTACCCCTACAAAAATGAAATGGTAATTAGCTGCTAATGTGGCTATCATAAAGAACTACAAATGCCATGATGATCTGGACAAAATTGCCGAATCGAGTCAAAGGTAAGGATCTCTGGGTTAACTATCCAATGTTAGTTAAATGTAGTAATGAATAAATAGGCTACATTTATTTAAAATGGCCAATTCTGTGAACTGTCTTGTGCAAGTTTTAAATTGACACAATACCTGTTAGCAAAGGTGTCAGCTAGAGATGACGTGCAGGAGATTGCAGTGATTTGTTGTTTTGCATGATGTCTACTTTGATGATAATTAGAGTTTTATAATCTGAGAGGAAATAGAGCCGAATATATTGCTAAAAGTCACGCCAGGGTAAGCCTACACAAAACAGCCCTTATTTTAAGTGTTTCTAAAATGAATAAAAATGAAAAATTATTGGAAGCATTTCCCTGTTTGACCGCTACGTTTTATGACACCATTTTTGCAAAAATAACAATAAAAAAAAACTGTATTCAGACTTTACTCAGTACTTTGTTGAAGCACCTTTGGCAGTGATTACAGCCTCAAGTCTTCTTGGGTATGACGCTACAAGCTTGGCATACCTGTATTTGCGGAGTTTCTCTGCAGATCCTCTGAAGCTTGTCAGGTTAGATGGGGAGTGTCGCCACACAGCTATTTTCAGGTCTCTCTGTACTTTGCTCTGTTCATCTTTCCCTTGATCCTGACTAGTCTCCCAGTCCCTGCCACTGAAAACCACCACCACAGCATGATGCTGCCCCCACCATGCTTCACCGTTGGGATGGTGCCAGGATTCCTCCAGAAGTGACGCTTGGCATTCAGGCCAAAGAGTTCAATCTTGGTTTCATCAGACCAGATAATCTTGTTTCTCATGGTCTGAGAGTCCTTTAGGTGTCTTTTGGCAAACTCCCAGCGGGCAGTCATGTGCCTTTTCATGAGGAGTGGCTTCCGTCGAACCACTCTACCCTAAAGGCCTGATTGGTGGAGTGCTGCAGAGATGGTTGTCCTTCTGGAAGGTTCTCCCATCACCAGAGGAACTCAGTGACCACCGGCTTCTTGGTGACCTCCCTGACCAAGGCCCTTCTCCCGCTATAGCTTAGTTTGTCCGGGCAGCCAGCTCTTGACAAAGTATTGGTGGTTCCACACTTCTTCCATTTAAGAATGATGGAGGCCTTTCGATCATATCCTTGGACTAAAATGATTGACACTCAGGTGCAAGCCTAACATCATGTGCAAAGGGACTTTGGGTAACGTAGCACATATTCAACTCTCTTTTTCTTACGTAGGCTGTTCATTTATGATCTTTGATACATTTATAAATCAAAAAAAGTATCATGGTATACTACATTAACGCTATACGTATGGGCCATATTGTTACTTGGTAGCTAATAGCAACAGACCCTGTGTTGTGGATCACCTACCATTGTTACTTGGTAGCTAATAGCAACAGACCCTGTGTTGTGGATCACCTACCACTATTTTGGACGGTCCATACTATAACGTTAACGTTAGTCTCAGGCTTCACTAACTAGCGTTACTGTTTTAGGTGGAGCTATTCTTTGCTACTTCTCAAACAAATACTACGTGATATTTCACATATTATCTTGCTAGATAGGCCTTTTGATGTGATATTTCACATAACATCTTGCAAGATATGTATTTTGTTTTGTTTGTGAGAAGTAATGGCAGAGAGAAGGCAGGAGATACTTTGTTTTGTTTAGCGTCGCTTAGGTTAGACTGCTCCCTTTAATGGATCAGTCGTCCACCAGGCTACACTCTACGATTAGGGGGAGGTGCGAGAAGTTGGTTGTCTTGGTTAGGGAGACAGTGGAATGGGGTTCAGTGTTTTAATGTTAGGAAATATCTATGAATGTTTCAACAGATCTTTACATATTTTCCTCACTACAAAATATTAATGCGGTCCTTGTGGTTACTAAACAGATTCTAGATATGTCTTTATGCTATAGCTTATTCCATGTTTACATCTTTGGTTAAATGACTTCAAATGCAAAACTTAAATATACTTTGTGGAATGTCTGTGGAGTTTGTAAACTATCCAAGCTTAAACAGGTTATTACTAGGCTTAAACAACTTCATTCATCTATTGTGTTCCTACAAGAAACTCACTTGTTGAAGGATGAGCTACTTAAAGTATGCAGGAGATGGCAAGGGCAAGTAATAGCATCCTGTTTCTCCTCTCATTCTCATGGTATTATGGTTTTAATTCACTAATCTGTTCCGTTTCAAGTGGATACTATTATAACTGATACAGCTGGTAGATACATTTTGATACAGGGAACTCTTTTGAATGAGCATATTCATCTGGTTAATGTTTATGGTCCTAATGATGATAATCCCAAAATCTTTGAGAATGTATTTCTATTGATAGCCTCCATTCCTGGTAAGGTCCTAATGGCAGGGGACTTTAATTGCACTCTTGATCCTCATCTAGATTGCTCCTATGGTTTAGACACTTCCCACTCGCAGAGTAGAAAGAAATTACAGCATTTCATTAAGGACTTAAATCTATGTGAACCTTGGAGGACTCAGAACCCGAGTAAAAGGGAGAATTCATGTTCACATTTAAATCATATTCTCATGTAGACTACTTTTTAGTTTCTTGCTCATTGCTTCCCAATGTAGCAGGAAATGGATATGATACTATTGTTTTGAATGACCATTCCCTTGTGTCATTATTCTATAGGGATACAAAACTAGTAAAAGGATCCTCTAGATGGCGTTTGCATCCCAGATGGTTACAGGACCCAGACTTCTTACATTACGTTGGAGTGCATATAGATGTTTATTTGACATTGAACACTGACCAAACGTCAGTGAGTACCAGATGGGAGGCTTTCAAAGCACATATTTGGGGGCAAATTATACGTTTGACCAGTTTCAAATCTAATAAATCAGAAAATGAGAGACGGAGAGCAAAATGAGAGAATTGGAGAGGGAAGCTTTTTTGGATAACTCAGTAGAAGTAAACAAGGAATGATTTGATCTTAAAGCTCAGAATGATGAACTTCCCACCTCAAAGGCTGCAAACAGCTTAACTAGGCTGAAACAGTCATTCTATGATCAAAGTGAAAACCTGGTAAATTGCTGGCCTGGCACATTAAGAAGTAAAATTCAGCCTTTAATGCAATTCATAATTTACATGGATTATTATCAATGGATCCTGTAGAAATAAACCAAACATTTGCTTCCTACTACAACACACTTTACAACTCTGAATCTCCTGAGAACTGAACTAGTCAAGTCTTGATTTTCCCTCTACTTCAGAAGACACTAAATTGGATCTGGAAAAGGAATTGGATGGTGTTGAAATATCTGATGCTATTTTCGATATGAAGGGAGGTAAAGCGGAAGGTCCAGAAGGGCTCCCAATAGATATTTAAGGACAAACTTCTAGGTCCACTTTTGGATATGTACAGTGCATTAGGAAAGTACTCAGACCCCTTTACTTTTTCCACAATTTGATTCGTTACAGCCTTATTCTGAAATGTATTAAATAAAAACATTCCTCATCAATCTACACACAATACCTCATAATGACAAAGTGAAAACAGGTTCTTAGACATTTATGCAAATGTATTAAAAATAAAACAGCAGAAATACCTTGTTTACATAAGTATTCACACCCTTTGCTATGATACTCGAAATTGAGCTCAGGTGGATCCTGTTTCCATTGATCATCCTTGAGATGTTTCTAAAACTTAATTGGAGTCCAACTGTGGTAAATTCAATTGATTGGAGATGATTTGGAAAGTCACACAACTGTCTATATAGGTGACCAAGAACATGATGGTCACTCTGACAGAGCTCCAGAGTTCCTCTATGGAAATGTGAGAACCTTCCAGAAGGACAACCATCTCTTCAGCACTCCACCAATCAGGCCTTTATGGTAGAGTGGCCAGATGGAAGCCACTCCTCAGCAAAAGGCACATGACAGCCCGCTTGGAGTTTGCCAAAGGCACCTAAAGGACTCGGACCATGAGAAACAAGATTCTCTGGTCTGATGAAACCAAGATTGAACTTCTTGGCCTGAATGCCAAGCATCACGTCTGGAGGAAACCTGGCACCATCCTTATGGTGAAGCATGGTGGTGGAAGCATTATGCTGCGGGGATGTTGTTCAGCAGCAGGGACTGGGAGCCTAGTCAGGATAGAGGGAAAGATGATTGGAGCAAACTACAGAGAGATCCTTGATGAAAACCTGCTCCAGTGCACTCAGGACCTCAAGACCGGGGCGAAGGTTCACCTTCCAACAGGACAACGACCCTAAGCACACAGCCAAGACAACGCAGGAGTGGCTTCGGGGCAAGTCTCTGAATGTCCTTGAGTGGCCCAGCCAGAGCCGGGACTTAAACCCAATCGAACATCTCTGGAGACCTGAAAATAGCTGTGCAGCGACGCATCCCATCCAACCTGACAGAGCTTGAGAGGATCTGCAGAGAGGAATAGGAGAAACTCCCCAAATACAGGTGTGCCAAGCTTGTAGCGTCAAACACATTAAGACTTTGGCTGTAATCACTGCCAACGGTGCTTAAACAAAGTACTGAGTAAAGGGTCTGAATACTTATGTAAATATGATATTTTCAGTTGTTGTTGTTTTTGCTTTGTCATTATTGGGTATTGTGTGTAGATTGAGGAGGGAAAAAAACAATTTAATCAATTTTACAATAAGTCTGTAACGTAACAAAATGTCGAAAAAGTCAAGGGGTCTGAATACTTTCCGAATGCACTGTATATAGACAGGTGTGTGCCTTTCCAAATCATGTCCAATAAACGTAATTAGATAGAACCTGCTCTTACCGTGAGAAACAGATTTCCCAATCTTCTTCTCCTCTTCTTCATCTTTAATGTTGACATTCAGCTCCAGTGTTTGACTGCCGTCTTCCAGCTTCACTGATGCCATCTCTGGATCCTGCAGTAAACTGGGCTCCACTGTCACAATCAGGACCCAGTGACGGTAGGTTTGGACTCAGTGTGGAAGGAGAGAGGCAGGCTGGGTTTGTCCTCACTGTTGATGTTACCGGCCTCAGACTTACCTGAATCGGCCAGTAGTAATAAAGAGAAACAGACAAAAAGTTATTGTCTTGACAGTTCTGGCACTTTCTTTATACTCTAAAAATATTTTCACATTTTTCTTGTTCAATTATCTCATTCAGTGCTTGAATTGGACTGAAATAGGAGCCAATACTCATTTTGGGTGCCGGTACTGTTTATATTAAGGTGCAGGAGCTCCACAATACTTTTGAGCTAATACCTAACCTATAGTAGATAAATGCATAAATGACTCAAAATCCATTTAGTACAAGGTTACAGTTTGTTTTAGACAGCACTGTGTGCTAATTTCCTTAAACCTTGTCTTCACTGTATTACTTCAATCAAAAACCAATTGTATTTCCTGTTCACACCATAGCAACATTTATTGATAAAGACAGAAACAATATAATGTGTCTGAATATTAGTACACATGTAGAAAACTGATAATCATTACATTCAGCTTCAAAACAGTAGTGCGACCGTGAAATTGTCTCTATCTGATGCACCAGCACTGTCCTCACTGAAGTCCGTTGACGCTGACCGAGAGTAGCCGCCATTTTACCAGCTTGGGAATTTTACACAAAACCAATAATATGCTAAACGAACACAGAAATCTCAAATAAATTGATTATTTATGAAATTACCTTGAGAAAATTATGTACATCCACTCAGACAAACCCAAAGTCTCTAGCTATGTGACTTGTAAAATAGTTTTTATCACGTTCTTCACTTGGTTTGACACAAAAATAACACATCAAACCTTTACCAAACGTGATAATACCTTAACGGATGTATTACCTAGCATGGTATGACATGTTCTTTCGACATTAGAAAGTTTAACGTGCTATTACATACCTCTAGTAATAAATAGAAACGGACACAAAGTTTATCTTCTTGACTGCACAGTTCAGACGCTTTCTTTATTGTGAAGAATGGTGCCGCCTGCCCGGAACTTCCTGTTCCCCCACTACTAACGGTCCGTGCATTTCGGGATCAGATTACAACATTTCATTAAATTACTAAAAAAGTGTAAACTGTAGCAATTTATTTCCCTTTATAGTTTATTAGGCTAAGCATGACCTACATACAAATAATTTATCTAGGGTTGGAACCGGTTCAGGGAACAGAACTGAAAAATAACGTTAAAAAGAACCGGAAACTAAAGTGTTCTATACTTTTCAGGAACAGCAGTTATTTTAAAAGCATGTAATCCAGGTAATAACCTTATTTTACTTTCCGGGTATTTTTCTCCAGTCCCACAAAAATCGCAACAAAGCTCACTCTAGAAACGTATTCCAGTTTCTGCCTGCCAGCTGGAATGGAAACCTTTGCCAGTGGGTGTGCGTGTGGAAACTACCTGCTCCTCCCCTCTGAAGCATAGGTTACTGTATCCTACTGACAACGTTACAAGCATGATTCAGAAATTAGGGAGATATGTTTAATTTGAGAAGAATGGATGAACTTTTTCAATGCTAGTTAAGGATACTATAGTCACCACGTTTCACATTGGATTTAACGACATAAAGGTAAGACCTGTTTTTAATTCTAGAGCTACACTGCACTTTACAAACAAGGTTGTTAGCTAGCTAGCTAACATCTGCTCTGGTCCAACGTTAAACCAACTCTGAAGTTCAGACATTCAAAGTTCCTCCACAGAAGCCGCTCCTCCGTAGGTATAATTATGTGGGCCTAATTCTGATAATGCAGGTCATAACACGATGCCCAGCTCTTCAATGCAAGCTTCCTCAATCCTCTAACGAGCTCTCCACACCCGCAAAATGTCGCACCTTACACTGTGATTGGCAGCACAGTGTGCTCTGAATGATTTTCTTATACAGATACTCTGTGGTGTACTAGTGTATTTATTCTCCCACTTGGATGTCACTTCCACAAGCTTTAAATTGAGGGCCAGGTTGTCAGGATGGGTAATGTACTGTACACATTAATTACAAGTACTCCTAAAGATACACTTCATTTTAACTAGCTAAATCCTGTGTAACAACTAGTAATTACATAGTACTTGGCTAACATTACATGTACTATGCTTTGAAATAGTGTCATATTCTTCATCTGGGATTTGGATTTGTAAAATGTATTATAAAATGTATTTAATATATGTCTGATCAGGCTCAGGTAGCATCAGGTTTGTATTTTCATGCTGATCAAAGCTCTAATCAAATCCAGACATTTATAAGTGTTATAATGCTTTTGAATGACACTTCCGGTTTTGGCGGAAAATACCGGGCTACCCGGGAGAAGAATGATTTAATCTCGGGATGGAACATTTGTATAATATCGAGGAAATATTCAACCCTGATGGGCATACCAGTTGATTCACAAGACACCAACTAAGTAACTTACATATACGGTATCTTCATTAGGCCTAATGGCATTTCATGTCCATGATAGGAAGTTTGTTGTAGTGACTGAGTAAGGCTAATTGTAAAAGTAACCCTCTAAAGTGCCATGTTTGTACAGTTTATTATGTGGAGGAAACATTTAGGCAGCCAGGACCATACACCAGGACCGCTCCGTAGGCCGCACTGTAGGCCTAGCTCTTACTGCAGTCCAGTGCCATGGACATCTTTGAAGTTTGGCCTCTAGTAATTCAGGAGGGCAACTTTATGAAGGCCTCTTCACCGTGGTCTTATAGTACAAGGCTCTACAGACATGTAAAATAAAAACAGGCTATTTTTATTGTTCATATTATTTGCGTTGATGATGTATTGAAGTCAAGTGGTTCAACATTCAAATGCGACGGTCAGTGGAACACTTGCGCCACCAAGTGGACAATTGCTCAGTTCCCTTGTGGCATCAACGCTACCAGAGATATTTGATATAAGATCAAATGTTATGTCAATATTATTATCTCTAAATTGATTCCCACACCCGTATTTCATATATTATTATTCAGATTTAGCTGTTAATCTGGATTTAATTTATAAACGCTTTCTGTCAATTCCGATTGGAGGGCAGATGACCACGTGACATACGAACCTACCAATTTGTTACTTTGTAACAGTCAAAAGTGGTTATTCCCAACGTTGATCAACTCCCAATCTATGCCAAGATTTTTTTGAAGCAATTGTCCACTTGGTGGCGCAAGTGTTCCACCGACCGTCGCGTTTTCCAAGCAGTCCTGTGTGGTCCATCCAACTACATTTGAACCACTTGCCTTCAATACATCATCAACGCAAATAATATGAACAATAAAAATAGCCTGTCTTTATTAATAATACCGTATATATATGTAAGTTACTTAGTTGGTGTCTTGTGAATCAACTGGTATGCGCATCAGGGTTTAATATTTCCCCGGTGTTTTACAAATGTTCCATCCCGAGAATAAATCACTCTTCTCCCGGGTAACCCGGTATTTTCCGCCAAAACCGGAAGTGTCATTCAAAAGCATTATAACACTTATAAATGTCTGGATTTGATTAGAGCTTTGATCAGCATGAAAATACAAACCTGATGCTACCTGAGCCTGATCAGACATATATTAAATGCATTTTATGAGCCCTACATTAACAACATTTAATGAGCCCAAGCCCCAAAAAAGGCCAAATGATTGTGTGGTTTCCCAATAGGTCCACCAGGTCCTCACTTACAATGACTGGAAAACATTGTTGCATTTAAACTTTGTATCACCAGTTAGTGTGATGAACGTGATAAAATATATTTGCAATGGGAAGTAATAGCTGGTTTGTTAATTTCATTTTGGAAATGAAATGGTTGTGCTATTGTATTGTTCTGACTTCATGGGGCCTACTGGAGTGAATGGGCTGCTTATTCTGTAACATTATTTGATGCTGTGTGAGTCTGCTGTCTCCTGGCTATCAGCCCTGTCTCTGTGTTTGATCAAAACTGGCTCTCCTTCAGCGCCATGGAGTGCACAGGTATTACGGTTGCTGTCCTTTCAGCACCACAAGCCTTTCACATTTGATGTGACACTGTTGTTGTCTCTATTGGTGATAGTGTGATAGTGGTGCTGGCTACCATAAGCTGTGCAAACAGTGCATTATGTTCAAATCAAATCAAATTGTATTGGTCACATATACATATTTAGCAGATGCTATTGCGGGTGTAGCGAAATGCTTGTGTTTCTAGCGCCAACAGTGCAGTAGTATCTAACAATTCACAACAATACACACAATACACTCAAATCTAAAAGTAAAAGAATGGATTGAAGAAATATATAAATATTAGGATGAGCAAGGTCGGTGTGGCATAAAATAAAATACCGTAGAATAGAATACAGTATATATTTATGAGATGAGTAAAGCAAAAATATGTAAACATTATTAAAGTGACTAGTGTTTTATTATTAAAGTGGCCATTGATTCCAAGTCTATATATGTAGGGCAGTAGCCTCTAAGCTGCAGGGTTGCGTAACCGGGTGGAAGCCGGCTAGTGATGGCAGGTGAGTTACTGCCGCTCTGATATCCAAAAGTTATTTCCGGCTGTAATGTCATAACACAAAAAAAAATACTGGCCAAATAATGTAAGAAATACTGCAAAGTTGCTTAGGAGTTAGAAGCAGAGCTGCTATATCTGTCGGCGCCATCTTCAAAATTCTATGTGTCATGTTGTGTCCCATGCGGGTTCTGTCTGTGTGCGCGGCAGCCCGAAGCGCGGCCTGTTTGATTCATTCATAATGTCATCAAAAAGCATTGCTCCTCCTTCACTAGAACTAGAATGGCCCGACTACAGAATATATAATGTCTGGCGTATTAAGTGATGCTATGTTTTCTGTTCTTTTCATGTTTGTTTTTTATTCAACGTATTGTTAGATTTTTGGTCCCTCTGAAGGCCTAGGTCCTATAGTCACGGTCTGTTTGTGACGTCAGTGTGTCATGTTCTGGAAAAGGGTCTATAACCACTTCCTCAAAATAGTCAGAAAACTCAAGAAATCTGTCATTAATGTTGATGTTTTTGCCGAGGAGATCTTAGTGGTGCAATTTTACCTTTAACTAAGATGTTTGTTGCTCAATGAAAAAATCTGCATGAAAACGACTCATCTCTCATTTAAGGACAAATACTTTATTGAAGAATACCTACTGTTGACCAATAACCCCCTTCCCCTTCGGCTACAGACTTCGGCTTGACTCGAGGAAAAAATGTTGTGTGCCAGAACAGCTGAAAAAACCCTTACCGTAAGTCCAAAACGAAAACAAAATGTTGTCATAATATATGCACAAACTCTTCCGAACTGTTTCGGCTGAAAGCATGCTGACGCCTTAAAGGCTAACAAAAAGTATGTCTTACAATGGTTTCAGTAGTCCTACATTGTCACAAGGTATAGATTATACCCCTATTTAGACCTGAAGTAGCAGACAGTCTAAATCCAGATTAGTGACATTGTCGGACTACTAAAACCATTTGTAACAGAATTTTAGCTAGTCTGCCTAGTTAAATAAAGGTTCAATAATAATAATAAAATATGTACATGCTAAAATCTCCACTGTAGAACACACAGGGTGTTCACTCATTAGGCCTACCTTCCTTTCTGCGTAGGACTTCGGCCTCAAGTCTTGGGTGGAAAATCTACTTCTGAAAGTACCATGCTTAGATTCATACACAGCCACAGTTTCGATGCAAACAAGACACTGGTTTGGCATTGGAGAAATAGGATGAATATATTTGAATAGAACAGGTAGGCAGTGGTGGAAAAAGTACCCAATTGTCATACTTGAGTAAAAGTAAAGATCCCTTAATAGAAAATGACTCAAGTAAAAGTGAAAGTCACCCAGTAAAATAGTACTTGAGTAAAAGTCTATAAGTATTTGGTTTTAAATATACTTAAGTTTCAAAAGTAAACCTAGTTACAAACCCCCCTATATTGTAAATTCAATCCGGTTGGTATAAGATTGAAATGGGAAAATAATGTACCTGTGAAAACCCTATGAAATAGCTCCCCAATACCGTCTGATGTATATATTTAATGTATTACATGAATACTGACCACAGCCCTTCCGACAATACATTTAAATCGTGTTTTCCTGTGATTTTTTCCACTCTGCTGCATGTATTCAATGTATTCCATTTCAAATGTGTCTCCCAGTGCAGCTTTACTTCCAGGCTGTTATGACAGATCTGGCCGTATCTTCTCTCTATGGTTCTAGGCCTACACCAGGCATAGGGATGGTTGGTAGAAGATTGAAATAGACACTAACTATTTCACTTAAAACAGTTTGTTTCATTTAATTATACACAAGAGAAGAAGAGGTTGCCCAGCATAAATTAATGTACAAACATTATTTTTCGTCATTTAGCAGATGCTCTTATCCAGAGCGACTTATAGGACCAATTAGGGTTAATTGCCTTAATCAAGGGCACAACGACAGATTTTTCACCTAGTTGGCTCGGGATTCAAACCAGCGACCTTTCAGATACTGGCCCAACACTCTTAACCACTAGGCTACCTGCCGCCAGATCAATTAACTTCAATACAGTTATCCGAATACATTCATAATCAATTACTAAAATAATGAATCTAGTTTTAAAAGACAATTTATAAAACACAAGTAGTCGATTCATAGCCTGTTTATCATTAAACAAAAGTTGTTTAGTAATATAAAATAATCCACCCAAACTGATCATCACACCATCTTTATCTGATGTACACTGAGTGTGCAAAACATTAGGAACACCTGCCTAATTTTGAGTTGCACCCCCCATTGTCCTCAGAACAGTCTCAATTCGTCGGGGCATGGACTGTCCAAGGCGTTGAGAGCATTCCACAGGGATGCTGGTCCATGTTGACTGCAATGCTTCCCACAGTTCTGTCAAGTTGGCTGGGAGTGGATCTCTACCCCAAATAGCTCATTCCATCTCCTCCCACAGATGCACAATTGGATTGAGATCTGGTGACTCGGCAGGCCACTGCAGTTAGCGGAATTCACTGTCATGTTCTTGGAACCATTCCTGGACAAGGCTTGTTGCACGGGGCATAATCCTGCTGAAAAAAATATGTTTGCAGATGGATAACTGCTGCCATGAAGGGATGCACCTGATTGGTAACGATGTTTAGATATCCTGTGGCATTCAAATGTTGCTCTACTTTTATCAAGGGCCCAATGTGTGCCATGAAAACACACCCCACACCACCACCACCAGCCTGCAATGCTGACACACAGCATGGATGCATGTACTAATGGTTTTCTCCATAACCTAGTCCTCCCATCAGTGTGAAACAGTAGGAACCGGGATTCATCAGACCAGGCAATGTTTTTCAAATTCTCCAGTGTCCAGTGTTTTCATTCCTTAGCCCACTGCAACTGCAGTTTCTTGTTTTCTGCTGAAAGCTAATGGGGATCCATAATAAATACACCACAACTACATCAGTAAGGATCATAGCTTTCACCTGGGTTCACCTGGTCAGTCTATGTCATGGAAAGAGCAGGTGTCCTTAATGTTTTGTACACTCAGTGTATGTTGTGTTTACTAGCTCATTCCCACAGAAAACTGCAGAGGGAAGCAGTACCACCCAGTCAACCATCAGACTCCATTGTGAGACGCCTCACAGAGGATATTCAACCCTAAGGGCAAATCCAAGGTCATCTCAATATCATTACAGTAGAAACAAACAAAACACACCAAAACTGACCAGGTGAACACTGATCAGTAAAGTAAAGAGATGCTAACATTCTATAATGCGCTCTTTCCTCTGCACAGTTCTCTCACAGTGAGAAACAATAGGATTACAATAGTGTTCTACGCTTTCTTCATTTGATCCAATCCACTACCACTTCTTATGTATACGTTGGTGTCTTTTTAAATTCCCCAATCTGTAGAATCTCGTCTCCCAGTCAGTGCAGTGATAAGTCTTCTCTACAGTGTGTAACCGTTGGTGTGTTTTTACGTTGCCCAATCAGGAGAATCTCTTGCCGCATTAAGAGCAAAAGTAAGGCTTCTCTCCTGTGTGTATACGTTCATGTTGCTTTAAGGAGCCGAGTTGAGAGAAACTTGTCCCACATTCAGAGCAGCAGTAAGGCTTCTCTCCTGTGTGTATACGTTCATGTTGTTTTAAGGTGCTGAGTTGAGAGAAACTTGTCCCACATTCAGAGCAGGAGTAAGGCTTCTCTCCTGTGTGTATACGTTCATGTGTTTTTAAGTTGCCCAGTCGAGAGAAACTCTTCCCACAATCAGAGCAGGAGAAAGGCTTCTCTCCTGTGTGTGTTCTCTGATGAATTTTTAACTCAGCTAATCTTGTGAAGCATTTTACACAGTCAGAGCAGGAGTAAGGCTTTTGTCCTGTATGTATAGGTTCATGTTGTTTTTGTCACGATCGTCGTTTATAGAGGAAGCGGACCAAGGCGCAGCGTGTGCAAAATACATCTCTTTAATTAGAAAGAGAGAGAAAAACACGAAACCGAACACTATACAAAACTTACAAAACAACAAACGACCGTGAAGCTAAATAACGTAAGTGCACCGACAAGCAACAAACGTTCAACATAGACAATTACCCACAAAACACATGATGCCCATGGCTGCCTTAAATATGGTTCCCAATTAGAGACAATTAACCACAGCTGTCTCCAATTGAGAACCAATCCAGGCAGCCATCAACATACAAACACCTAGACAAGACATTTCCCCATAAACCTACAAACCCCTAGACAAACAAAACACATACTACACCATGTCACACCCTGACCTAACTAAAATATAAATGAAAACAAAGATAACTAAGGCCAGGGTGTGACATAACCCCCCCCTTAAGGTGCGAACTCCGGGCGCACCAGCATAAAGTCTAGGGGAGGGTCTGGGTGGGCGTCTGTCCACGGTGGCGGCTCTGGTACTGGTCGTGGTCCCCACCCCACCATAGTCACTACCCGCTTTCGTAGCCTCCTCCAAATGACCACCCTCCAACTTAACCCCACTGGATTAAGGGGCAGCACCGGACTAAGAGGCAGCACCGGACTAAGGGGCAGCACCGGACTAAGGGGCAGCACCAGGATAAGGGGCAGCACCGGGCTAAGGGGCAGCACCGGACTAAGGGGCAGCACCGGACTGAATGGCGGATCCTGGCTGGCTGGCTCTGGCGGATCCTGGCTGGCTGGCGGATCCTGGCTGGACGGCTCTGGCGGATCCTGGCTGGCTGGCGGATCCCGCCTGGACGGCTCTGGCGGATCCTGGCTGGACGGCTCTGGCGGATCCCGGCTGGTTGGCGGATCCCGGCTGGACGGCTCTGGCGGATCCCGGCTGGACGGCTCTGGCGGATCCCGGCTGGACGGCTCTGGCGGATCCCGGCTGGACGGCTCTGGCGGATCCCGGCTGGACGGCTCTGGCGGATCCCGGCTGGACGGCTCATGGCAGGCTGACGGATCTGGCTGCTCATGGCTGGCTGACGGATCTGGCTGCTCATGGCTGGCTGAAGGATCTGGCTGCTCATGGCTGGCGGACGGATCTGGCTGCTCATGGCTGGCTGACGGATCTGGCTGCTCATGGCTGGCTGACGGATCTGGCTGCTCATGGCTGGCTGACGGATCTGGCTGCTCATGGCTGGCTGAAGGATCTGGCTGCTCATGGCTGGCGGACGGATCTGGCTGCTCATGGCTGGCTGACGGATCTGGCTGCTCATGGCTGGCTGACGGATCTGGCTGCTCATGGCTGGCTGACGGATCTGGCTGCTCATGGCTGGCTGACGGATCTGGCTGCTCATGGCTGGCTGAAGGATCTGGCTGGTCCTGTCTGGCGGAAGGCTCTGGCTGATCCTGTCTGGCGGAAGGCTCTGGCTGATCCTGTCTGGCGGAAGGCTCTGGCTGATCCTGTCTGGCGGAAGGCTCTGGCTGATCCTGTCTGGCGGAAGGCTCTGGCTGATCCTGTCTGGCGGAAGGCTCTGGCTGATCCTGTCTGGCGGAAGGCTCTGGCTGATCCTGTCTGGCGGAAGGCTTTAGCGGCTCCTGTCTGGCGGAAGGCTTTAGCGGCTCCGGTCTGGCGGACGGCTCTGAAGGCTCATGGCAGACGGGCGGCTTAGCAGGCTCAGTACAGACAGGCCGTTCATGCAGCGCTTGGCAGACGGACAGTTCAGACGGCGTTGGGCAGACGGGCAGTTCATGCAGCGCTTGGCAGACGGACAGTTCAGACGGCGTTGGGCAGACGGGCAGTTCAGGCGCCGTTAGGCAGACGGCAGACTCTGGCCGGCCGAGACGCCCTATAGGCCTGGAGCGTGGTGCCGGAACTGGAGGTACCGGGCTGAGGACACGCATCTCAGGGCTAGTGCGGGGAGCAGCAACAGGGTATGCTGGACCCTGGGGACGCACATAATGCCTAGTGCGTGGTGCCGGAACTGGTGGTCCCGGGCTGAGGCGAGGAGGTGGCGCCGGAAATACCGGACCGTGCAGGCTTACTGGCTCCCTTGAGCACCGAGCCTGCCCAACCTTACCTGGTTGTATGCTCCCCGTCGCCCAACCAGTACGGGAAGGAGGAATAACCCGCACCGGGCTATGTAGGCGAACCGGGGACACCATGCGTAAGGCTGGTGCCATGTAAGCCGGCCCGAGGAGACGCACTGGTGGCCTGATGCGTTGGGCCGGCTTCATGACATCCGGCTCAACGCTCAATCTAGCCCGGCCGTTACGTGGAGCTGGAATGTACCGAACCGGGCTATGCACGCGTACAGGAGACACCATGCGCTCTACTGCGTAACACGGTGTCTGCCCGTACTCTCGCTCTCCACGGTAAGTACAGGGAGTAGGCGCAGGTCTCCTACCTGACTTCGCCACACTCCCTTTAAGGCCCCCTCCAAGAAATGTTTGGCTAGTGCTCACGGGCTTCCAGCCTTGCCTCCGTGCTGCCTCCTCATATCGCCTCCTCTCGGCTTTAGCTGCCTCCAGCTCTTCACGAGGACGGCGATATTCTCCCGGTTGTGCCCAAGGACCCTTTCCATCCAGTATCTCCTCCCATGTCCATGAATCCTGTGTAGGTGGATCCTGTTGCCGCTTGACACGCCGCTTGGTCCTAGATTGGTGGGTAATTCTGTCACGATCGTCGTTTATAGAGGAAGCGGACCAAGGCGCAGCGTGTGCAAAATACATCTCTTTAATTAGAAAGAGAGAGAAAAACACGAAACCGAACACTATACAAAACTTACAAAAACAACAAACGACCGTGAAGCTAAATAACGTAAGTGCACCGACAAGCAACAAACGTTCAACATAGACAATTACCCACAAAACACATGATGCCCATGGCTGCCTTAAATATGGTTCCCAATTAGAGACAATTAACCACAGCTGTCTCCAATTGAGAACCAATCCAGGCAGCCATCAACATACAAACACCTAGACAAGACATTTCCCCATAAACCTACAAACCCCTAGACAAACAAAACACATACTACACCATGTCACACCCTGACCTAACTAAAATATAAATGAAAACAAAGATAACTAAGGCCAGGGTGTGACAGTTTTAAGGTGCCCAGTTGAGAGAAACTTGCCCCACATTCAGAGCAGGAGTAAGGCTTCTCTCCTGTGTGTATACGTTCATGTTTTTTAAAGTGGCCCAGTCGAGAGAACATCTTTCCACAGTCAGAGCAGGAGTAAGGCTTCTCTCCTGTGTGTGTTCTCTGATGAACATTTAGGTCAGATGATGTTGTGAAGCATTTTACACAGTCAGAGCAGGAGTAAGGCTTTTCTCCTGTATGTATACGTTCATGGTTTTTAAAGGTATCCAGTCGAGAGAAACTTGCCCCACAGTCAGTGCAGGAGTAAGGCTTCTCTCCTGTGTGTATACGTTCATGTGTTTTTAAGTTGCCCAGTCGAGAGAAACCCTTCCCACAGTCAGAGCAGGAGTAGGGCTTCTCTCCTGTGTGTGTTCTCTGATGAACTGTCAGATCCTGTGATCGTGTGAAGCTCTTCCCACAGTCAGTGCAGGAATACAGATTCTCTCCTGTGTGTATTTTTAGGTGTATTTTTTAGCTTTGATAGAATTGGGAAAATCTCCTCACAATGTGGGCAGTGGTGAAACCACTTAGCTCTGCGATCTTCCTGCTGTTGCTCTCTGGATGTAATGAATGTCTCAATGTCACCTGTGTGAACAGAATAAAAAAAAGTCAATTGGTGTGATATGCACTGAGTGTACAAAACATTATGAACTCTTTCCATGACATAGGTGAGAGCTATGATCCCTTATTGATGCCACTTGTTAAATCCACTTCAGTGTCGATGAAGGGGAGGAGACAGATTAATGAAAGACTTTTAAGCCTTGAGACAATTGAGACATGGATTGTGTATGTGTGCCATTCAGAGGGTGAATGGTGTGTTTTAATCAAATCAAATACAAAAGCTGAAGTATATACGCACATCCAGGTAATCAAATCCACCATATGCACTGAGCTTGTCTGACAGGTTGAAGCGCACTAAATACTAAATAAATGATAAGCGTACCAGAGAGTCTGTTGAAACGTTTTATTGTTAAGCCTTTATTACAGAAAAGACTAAAAACAGTTGCATTGATTCGTGAATGCAATTTCCGAAATGGAACGGTTTATTTATTGTTTATGCTAATTATTCAAGGGTTGCTTTGTTATTTTAAAACCAAAAATGCTTGATTGCATTTCAATGACTTGGATGGTGTGTGATGACATGAACAAATGAATGATTGATACAGTAGCCTATATACAGTGTGCAAGAGTATTCCAAGATAAATATACAACACAGGGAATTAACGATCAATGGAAATAGTTGTTTTTCAGTTCAACATCTGTTTAGTATCTATGTAGGGGTTCCAGTCCGGGACTCATACAGTGAGGGAAAAAAGGATTTGATCCCCTGCTGATTTTGTACGTTTGCCCACTGACAAAGAAATGATCAGTCTATAATTTTAATGGTAGGTTTATTTGAACAGTGAGAGAAAGAATAACAACAACAAAAATCCAGAAAAACGCATGTCAAAAATGTTATAAATTGATTTCATGTT
>LR778274.1:25256086-25295244 GCA_902810595.1 Coregonus sp. 'balchen'
TGTTCCATTTCATCCACACCATTCTTATGTACAGTGGGGAAAAAAGTATTTAGTCAGCCACCAATTGTGCAAGTTCTCCCACTTAAAAAGATGAGAGAGGCCTGTAATGTTCATCATAGGTACACGTCAACTATGACAGACAAAATGAGAAAAAAAAATGCAGAAAATCACATTGTAGGATTTTTAATGAATTTATTTGCAAATTATGGTGGAAAATAAGTATTTGGTCAATAACAAAAGTTTCTCAATACTTTGTTATATACCCTTTGTTGGCAATGACACAGGTCAAACGTTTTCTGTAAGTCTTCACAAGATTTTCACACACTGTTGCTGGTATTTTTGCCCATTCCTCCATGCAGATCTCCTCTAGAGCAGTGATGTTTTGGGGCTGTCGCTGGGCAACACAGACTTTCAACTCCCTCCAAAGATTTTCTATGGGGTTGAGATCTGGAGACTGGCAAGGCCACTCCAGGACCTTGAAATGCTTCTTACGAAGCCACTCCTTCGTTGCCCGGGCGGTGTGTTTGGGATCATTGTCATGCTGAAAGACCCAGCCACGTTTCATCTTCAAGGCCCTTGCTGATGGAAGGAGGTTTTCACTCAAAATCTCATGATACATGGCCCCATTCATTCTTTCCTTTACACGGATCAGTCGTCCTGGTCCTTTTGCAGAAAAACAGCCCCAAAGCATGATGTTTCCACCCCCATGCTTCACAGTAGGTATGGTGTTCTTTGGATGCAACTCAGCATTCTTTGTCCTCCAAACACGACGAGTTGAGTTTTTACCAAAAAGTTCTATTTTGGTTTCATCTGACCATATGACATTCTCCCAGTCCTCTTCTGGATCATCCAAATGCACTCTAGCAAACTTCAGACGGGCCTGGACATGTACTGGCTTAAACAGGGGGACACGTCTGGCACTGCAGGATTTGAGTCCCTGGCGGCGTAGTGTGTTACTGATGGTAGGCTTTGTTACTTTGGTCCCAGCTCTCTGCAGGTCATTCACTAGGTCCCCCCGTGTGGTTCTGGGATTTTTGCTCACCTTTCTTGTGATCATTTTGACCCCACGGGGTGAGATTTTGCGTGGAGCCCCAGATCGAGGGAGATTATCAGTGGTCTTGTATGTCTTCCATTTCCTAATAATTGCTCCCACAGTTGATTTCTTCAACCCAAGCTGCTTACCTATTGCAGATTCAGTCTTTCCAGCCTGGTGCAGGTCTACAATTTTGTTTCTGGTGTCCTTTGACAGCTCTTTGGTCTTGGCCATAGTGGAGTTTGGAGTGTGACTGTTCGAGGTTGTGGACAGGTGTCTTTTATACTGATAACAAGTTCAAACAGGTGCCATTAATACAGGTATCGAGTGGAGGACAGAGAAGCCTCTTAAAGAAGAAGTTACAGGTCTGTGAGAGCCAGAAATCTTGCTTGTTTGTAGGTGACCAAATACTTATTTTCCACCATAATTTGCAAATAAATTCATTAAATATCCTTCAATGTGTTTTTCTGGATATTTTTTCCTCATTTTGTCTGTCATAGTTGACGTGTACCTATGATGAAAATTACAGGTCTCTCATCTTTTTAAGTGGGAGAACTTGCACAATTGGTGGCTGACTAAATACTTTTTTTCCCCACTGTATACTTTGGTGTCTTTTTAAATTCCCCAATCTGTAGAATCTCGTCTCCCAGTCAGTGCAGTGATAAGTCTTCTCTACAGTGTGTAACCGTTGGTGTGTTTTTACGTTGCCCAATCAGGAGAATCTCTTGCCGCATTAAGAGCAAAAGTAAGGCTTCTCTCCTGTGTGTATACGTTCATGTTGTTTTAAGGAGCCGAGTTGAGAGAAACTTGTCCCACATTCAGAGCAGCAGTAAGGCTTCTCTCCTGTGTGTATACGTTCATGTTGTTTTAAGGTGCTGAGTTGAGAGAAACTTGTCCCACATTCAGAGCAGGAGTAAGGCTTCTCTCCTGTGTGTATACGTTCATGTGTTTTTAAGTTGCCCAGTCGAGAGAAACTCTTTCCACAATCAGAGCAGGAGTAAGGCTTCTCTCCTGTGTGTGTTCTCTGATGAATTTTTAACTCAGCTAATCTTGTGAAGCATTTTACACAGTCAGAGCAGGAGTAAGGCTTTTGTCCTGTATGTATAGGTTCATGTTGTTTTAAGGTGCCCAGTTGAGAGAAACTTGCCCCACATTCAGAGCAGGAGTAAGGCTTCTCTCCTGTGTGTATACGTTCATGTTTTTTAAAGTGGCCCAGTCGAGAGAACATCTTTCCACAGTCAGAGCAGGAGTAAGGCTTCTCGCCTGTGTGTGTTCTCTGATGAACATTTAGGTCAGATGATGTTGTGAAGCATTTTACACAGTCAGAGCAGGAGTAAGGCTTTTCTCCTGTATGTATACGTTCATGGTTTTTAAAGGTATCCAGTCGAGAGAAACTTGCCCCACAGTCAGTGCAGGAGTAAGGCTTCTCTCCTGTGTGTATACGTTCATGTGTTTTTAAGTTGCCCAGTCGAGAGAAACCCTTCCCACAGTCAGAGCAGGAGTAGGGCTTCTCTCCTGTGTGTGTTCTCTGATGAATTTTTAACTCAGCTGATCTTGTGAAGCATTTTACACAGTCAGGGCAGGAGTAAGGCTTCTCTCCTGTATGTATACGTTCATGAATTTTTAAGCTGTCCAGTCGAGAGAAACTCTTCCCACAATCAGAGCAGGAGTAAGGCTTCTCTCCTGTGTGCACTCTCTGATGAACTGTCAGATCCTGTGATCGTGTGAAGCTCTTCCCACAGTCAGTGCAGGAATACAGATTCTCTCCTGTGTGTATTTTTAGGTGTATTTTTAGCTTTGATAGAATTGGGAAAATCTCCTCACAATGTGGGCAGTGGTGAGACCTCTTAGCTCTGCGATCTTCCTGCTGTTGCTCTCTGGATGTAATGAATGTCTCAATGTCACCTGTGTGAACAGAATAAAAAAAAGTCAATTGGTGTGATATGCACTGAGTGTACAAAACATTATGAACTCTTTCCATGACATAGACTGACCAGGTGAGAGCTATGATCCCTTATTAATGCCACTTGTTAAATCCACTTCAGTGTCGATGAAGGGGAGGAGACAGATTAATGAAAGACTTTTAAGCCTTGAGACAATTGAGACATGGATTGTGTATGTGTGCCATTCAGAGGGTGAATGGTGTGTTTTAATCAAATCAAATACAAAAGCTGAAGAATATACGCACATCCAGGTAATCAAATCCACCATATGCACTGAGCTTGTCTGACAGGTTGAAGCGCACTAAATAGTAAATAAATGATAAGCGTACCAGAGAGTCTGTTGTAACGTTTTATTGTTAAGCCTTTATTACAGCAAAGACTAAAAACAGTTGCATTGATCCCTGAATGCAATTTCCGAAATGGAACAGTTTATTTATTGTTTACGCTAATTATTCAAGGATTGCTTTGTTATTTTAAAACCAAAAATGCTTGATTGCATTTCAATGACTTGCATGCTGTGTGATGACATGAACAAATGAATGATTGATACAGTAGCCTATATACAGTGTGTAAGAGTATTCCAAGATAAATATACAACGCAGGGAATTAACGATCAATGGAAATAGTTGTTTTTCAGTTCAACATCTGTTTAGTATCTATGTAGGGGTTCCAGTCCGGGACTCATACAGTGAGGGAAAAAAGGATTTGATCCCCTGCTGATTTTGTACGTTTGCCCACTGACAAAGAAATGATCAGTCTATCATTTTAATGGTAGGTTTATTTGAACAGTGAGAGACAGAATAACAACAACAAAAATCCAGAAAAACGCATGTCAAAAATGTTATAAATTGATTTGCATTTTAATGAGGAAAAGTATTTGACCCCCTCTCAATCAGAAAGATTTCTGGCTCCCAGGTGTCTTTTATACAGGTAACGAGCTGAGATTAGGAGCACACTCTTAAAGGGAGTGCTCCTAATCTCATCTTGTTACCTGTATAAAAGACACCTGTCCAAAGAAGCAATCAATCAATCAGATTCCAAACTCTCCACCATGGCCAAGACCAGAGAGCTCTCCAAGGATGTCAGGGACAAGATTGTAGACCTAAACAAGGCTGGAATGGGCTACAAGACCATCGCCAAGCAGCTTGATGAGAAGGTGTCAACAGTTGGTGCGATTATTCGCAAATGGAAGAAACACAAAATAACTGTCAATCTCCCTCGGTCTGGGGCTCAATGCAAGATTTCACCTCGTGGAGTTGCAATGATCATGAGAACGGTGAGGAATCAGCCCAGAACTACGCAGGAGGATCTTGTCAATGATCTCAAGGCAGCGGGGACCATAGTCACCAAGAAAACAATTGGTAACACAATACGTCGTGAAGGACTGAAATCCTGCAACGCCCGCAAGGTCCCCCTGCTCAAGAAAGCACATACAGTGGGGAAAAAAAGTATTTAGTCAGCCACCAATTGTGCAAGTTCTCCCACTTAAAAAGATGAGAGAGGCCTGTAATTTTCATCATAGGTACACGTCAACTATGACAGACAAATTGAAGAAACAAAATCCAGAAAATCACATTGTAGGATTTTAATGAATTGATATGCAAATTATGGTGGAAAATAATTATTTGGTCACCTACAAACAAGCAAGATTTCTGGCTCTCACAGACCTGTAACTTCTTCTTTAAGAGGCTCCTCTGTCCTCCACTCGTTACCTGTATTAATGGCACCTGTTTGAACTTATTATCAGTATAAAAGACACCTGTCCACAACCTCAAACAGTCACACTCCAAACTCCACTATGGCCAAGACCAAAGAGCTGTCAAAGGACACCAGAAACAAAATTGTAGACCTGCACCAGGCTGGGAAGACTGAATCTGCAATAGGTAAGCAGCTTGGTTTGAAGAAATCAACTGTGGGAGCAATTATTAGGAAATGGAACACATACAAGACCACTGATAATCTCCCTCGATCTGGGGCTCCACGCAAGATCTCACCCCGTGGGGTCAAAATGATCACAAGAACGGTGAGCAAAAATCCCAGAACCACACGGGGGGACCTAGTGAATGACCTGCAGAGAGCTGGGACCAAAGTAACAAAGCCTACCATCAGTAACACACTACGCCGCCAGGGACTCAAATCCTGCAGTGTGAGACGTGTCCCCCTGCTTAAGCCAGTACATGTCCAGGCCCGTCTGAAGTTTGCTAGAGTGCATTTGAATGATCCAGAAGAGGATTGGGAGAATGTCATATGGTCAGATGAAACCAAAATATAACTTTTTGGTAAAAACTCAACTCGTCGTGTTTGGAGGACAAAGAATGCTGAGTTGCATCCAAAGAACACCATACCTACTGTGAAGCATAGGGGTGGAAACATCATGCTTTGGGGCTGTTTTTCTGCAAAGGGACCAGGACGACTGATCCGTGTAAAGGAAAGAATGAATGGGGCCATGTATCGTGAGATTTTGAGTGAAAACCTCCTTCCATCAGCAAGGGCATTGAAGATGAAACGTGGCTGGGTCTTTCAGCATGACATTGATCCCAAACACACCGCCCGGGCAACAAAGGAGTGGCTTCGTAAGAAGCATTTCAAGGTCCTGGAGTGGCCTAGCCAGTCTCCAGATCTCAACCCCATAGAAAATCTTTGGAGGGAGTTGAAAGTCCGTGTTGCCCAGCAACAGCCCCAAAACATCACTGCTCTAGAGGAGATCTGCATGGAGGAATGGGCCAAAATACCAGCAACAGTGTGTGAAAACCTTGTGAAGACTTACAGAAAATGTTTGACCTGTGTCATTGCCAACAAAGGGTATATAACAAAGTATTGAGAAACTTTTGTTATTGACCAAATACTTATTTTCTACCATAATTTGCAAATTAATTAATTAAAAATCCTACAATGTGATTTTCTGGAATTTTTTTCCTCATTTTGTCTGTCATAGTTGACGTGTACCTATGATGAAAATTACAGGCCTCTCTCATCTTTTTAAGTGGGAGAACTTGCACAATTGGTGGCTGACTAAATACTTTTTTCCCCCACTGTATACAGGCCCGTCTGAAGTTTGCCAATGAACATCTGAATGATTCAGAGGAGAACTGGGTGAAAGTGTTGTGGTCAGATGAGACCAAAATCGAGCTCTTTGGCATCAACTCAACTCGCCGTGTTTGGAGGAGGAGGAATGCTGCCTATGACCCCAATAACACCATCCCCACCGTCAAACACGGAGGTGGAAACATTATGCGTTGGGGGTGTTTTCTGCTAAGGTGACAGGACAACTTCATCGCATCAAAGGGACGATGGACGGGGCCATGTACCGTCAAATCTTGGGTGAGAACCTCCTTCCCTCAGCCAGGGCATTGAAAATGGGTCGTGGATGGGTATTCCAGCATGACAATAACCCAAAACACACGGCCAAGGCAACAAAGGAGTGGCTCAAGAAGAAGCACATTAAGGTCCTGGAGTGGCCTAGCCAGTCTCCAGACCTTAATCCCATAGAAAATCTGTGGAGGGAGCTGAAGGTTCGAGTTGCCAAACGTCAGCCTCAAAACCTTAATGACTTGGAGAAGATCTGCAAAGAGGAGTGGGACAAAATCCATCCTGAGATGTGTGCAAACCTGGTAGCCAACTACAAGAAACGTCTGACCTCTATGATTGCCAACAAGAGTTTTGCCACCAAGTACTAAGTCATGTTTTGCAGAGGGGTCAAATACTTATTTCCCTCATTAAAATGCAAATCAATTGATAGTATTTTTGACATGCGTTTTTCTGGATTTTTTTGTTGTTATTCTGTCTCTCACTGTTCAAATAAACCTACCATTCAAATTATAGACTGATCATGTCTTTGTCAGTGGGCAAACGTACAAAATCAGCAGGGGATCAAATCCTTTTTCCCTCACTGTATACACATATCCTTAAAAAAATAAAAATGTCCTTTATTACTTTCCAACCCCACCACCCCTCCCCTAATTGGAGTAAACTAGTGAACAACAAAGCTTAGGCCTCTACTTCCAGCTTATACATACTATATACATTTTATGGACACAGTCAATTTTACAATAGTTCTATTTTGTTTGTTTTTACTCCTCAACCTCTCTGATCATTTTCATGATGTCCATCCGGTTTGCGTCTGTATGTCATATCTTTCAAACTGTGCTCTTTCACAAAAGTTATTAACCTATAACTGATAGAAGAATTTGGTAATGACTAATTATTACACTCCACTTTGTGGAATGTGTTAGAATCATGAGACTATAATCTAATAATGTGTGTGCGTAGGACAAGTAAAGATTATGACATTGTGTTACTATTTAGCAATGTGAGTAGGAGTTAGGCCAGACAACAAAGGAGAAGGAGAACTGTTAGGCTTGACAACTTGTGACAACTGTGAAACCAAGATAAGGTAATAGGCCTCCCAATTTAGGGAGGGGAGGAAACCGTTAGGCTTGGAAGAGATTATGAAACATGTTGCAGGATATGATAATGATTTATATGTGTACAGTGGAAAAATACAGCCCGCCTAAAGCGGGGTGGGACTTTTACTCTGATGTGTGTGTATAAAAGATGGACTCTGAACTTGAGAGGGCAGAGCGCTCTCAATGAATAAAAGGCTGACCATTGCAGAATTGGGTCATTGTTTAATTTATTTAAACTAGAGATTTACACCTCAGGAATTATTCAAAGATTTAAGAAGTGTTTGACTTCAACCATTGAGATAACAATTCTCGTGACAATAACCTACATACTTATTAACTTAACTAGATCTTTCCTTACAGCACTCAACCACACGACTGGACAATAATCAAGATAAGACAAATCTAGAGCCTGCAGAACTTGATTTTTAGAGTGTGGTGTCAAAAAAGCAGAGCATCTATTACGGACAGAACTCTTCCCATCTTTACAACCATTGAATCTATATGTTTTGACCATGACAGTTTACAATCTAAGGTAATGCCAAGTAATTTAGTCTCCTCAACTTGTTCAACAACCACACCATTCATTACCAGATTCAGCTGAGGTCTAGAATTTAGGAAATTATTTGTACCAAATACAGTGCTCTTAGTTTTAGATGTTCAGGGCCAGTTTATTACTGGCCACCCATTCCAAAACAGACTATACTGGTGTCATCCATGCAAGTCTCAGTAGCATGAAATAACATCTACCTTCTCATTGAAACAGTTAATCATGAAACAGTTGTACTGCAACTTTTCATGCACAGTGGGAAGTTGGAATGAACCTTCTCTTACCATGAGAAACAGATTTCCCAATCTTCTCCTCCTCTTCTTTATCTTTAATGTTGACATTCAGCTCCAGTGTTTGACTGCAGTCTTCCAGCTTCACTGATGCCATCTCTGGTACCTGCGGTGCAAACTGGACTCGACTGTCAATCAGGACCCAGAGACTGTAGGTTTGGACTCAGTGTGAAAGGAGAGGGCCAGGCTGGGTTTGTCCTCACTGTTGATGTTACAGGCCTCAGACTTAATCCTAGTCGGCCTGTAGTAATAAAGAGAAACAGACAACAGTCTTGACATTTCTGGAACTTTCTTTATCCTCAAAAAATATATTATATTTGTTAACATATAGACTAATATGTTATAAATTGTGTTCTTACACTGGTATGGTTATGCCCTATGAGAGATGTACAACTGCGCATGTGCGAAAATAAAGAGAGGGCATTTTCCCGCGTTCTGGTTGAAACACCAACGATGAACATGTGTGTTTATTCCTCAGTTAAGTAAGCCGGTATTCCTGTCCTGAAGATGACAGCACCAACAGGTTATGGGCCCAGGAGGGAACATGGAAGCCGATGGAATAGATTATGTTTCGACGGAGATGAAAAAAACTACGAGTTATGGGAGACGAAGTTTTTGGGACACTTGCGTTTGCTAGGGCTAAAGGCCACCATATTGAGCGTGGATGAAGATGAAGAAGACGGAGAGAAAAATGAAGAAGCCTACGCCGAATTGATACAGGTTTTGGATGATAAAAGTCTTTCCCTGATAATGAGAGAAGCAGCAGATGATGGGAGAAAAGCGTTGAAGATATTGAGGGAACATTATGCAGGTAAAGGGAAGCCACGTGTGATTAGCCTCTACACTGAGCTAACTTCTCTTCAGAAAGCCAGTGACGAAAGTGTTACGGATTATATCATTCGTGCTGAGACGGCTATTACAGCACTGAGGAATGCTGAAGAGACTTTAAGTGACGGGCTGTTGATTGCAATGATTCTGAAAGGTTTGCCCGAATCATTTAAGCCGTTTGCCATCCACATAACGCAGAGTGACGAGCCGACAACTTATGGCAAGTTCAAAACCAAGTTGAGGAGCTATGAAAGCACCGAGAAGTTTAGCGCCATTTCCACTGACGACAACGTGATGAAGGCAAGTAACATTACAGTTAGCTGGCCAAGAGGAAGAGATAAAGGGACCGAGATAACCTGCTTCAACTGTGGCCAGAAAGGGCACAAGGCCCGGGAATGTACTGTTACTGGAGAGCACAGAGAACGGAGACAGTGGTGTAGTTTTTGCAAGCGCTCCACTCATACTGACGCAAATTGCAGAAGAAAAAGAAGAGACAAAGTGAAACAAGCAACAGATGCTGAAGGCCACACATTTGCATTCAAAATAAGTGACTGTCAGGTTCGTGGACTGAAACATAAAGGGCTGATGGTTGATACGGGAGCAACGTCACATATAGTCACAGACATCGGGAAGTTTAAGGAGTTTGACGAGACTTTCAAACCGGAAAAACATTCCGTGGAGCTGGCTGACGGAACAAGAACGAATGGTGTCGCGGAGAGGAGAGGTGCAGCGGAGGTTTACCTGAGAGACAACACGGGTCGTCGGGTGAAAACAACGCTGACGAAGGCGCTGTACGTGCCGTCGTTTCCACAGGACATTTTCTCTGTTAAAGCAGCGACAGCCAACGGAGCTTCAGTCAACTTCCGACAGGGGTGTAACAAGCTCATCCACAAGAACGGTACCACTTTTGACATCGAGGAGTACGATAGACTTTACTATCTTAACACTGTAAGTGATGAAAATGATTATGGCTGTCATGGGTGCTATGATATTCACACATGGCACAAAATTCTTGGCCACTGTAATTTTGAGGATGTGTCAAAGTTAGAAAATGTGACAGAGGGAATGAAAATCACAGGTAAGATTGACAAATCTACCCTCAACTGTGAAATCTGCACACAGGGAAAATTTGTTCAGAGCAGAAACAGAGAGCCTGATGAAAAGGCAAAAGCAGCTCTTGAGCTTGTGCACACTGATTTGGCTGGCCCTATTGAGCCAGAGGCGAAAGATGGGTTCAGATATACTCTAGCATTTACGGATGATTATTCAGGGGCAGTTTTGTGTATTTCCTAAAAGCAAAAAGTGATACTGTAAAAGCTACTGAGAAGTTTATTGCTGATGTGGCCCCTTATGGGAAAAATAAAGTGTGTCAGGTCAGATAATGGCACAGAGTCACAGCCAAAGAGTTCCAGTCACTGCTCAGTAAGAATGCCATAAGACATGAAACTTCAGCCCCTTACTCACCCCATCAAAATGGGACCGCTGAGAGAAATTGGAGAACACTGTTTGAAATGGCAAGATGCATGCTACTTGAGAGCAACCTACCAAAGAACTTGTGGACATATGCTGTAATGACTGCTGCAGTAATTCGCAATAGGTGTTACAATAAGCGTGTAGGACAGACTCCACACTACATGTTTACTGGGAGAAAGCCTGATCTTTCAAAGATGAAAGAATTTGGATCTGTTTGCTATGCATACAGACAGAACAAGAAAAAGTTGGACTCAAGATGTGAAAAGGGTATTTTTGTCGGGTATGATAAAAATAGTCCAGCATACCTAGTCTACAACCCAGACACTGGAAAAGTTCTTAAAAACAGGTTAGTCAAGTTCGTTACAAAAGGTGTAGTCGAACGCCAAACTCAGACAGATTTGGAAATGAGTGATGATCTTCATGGGGAGAGATTTCAATCCCCCATGCCAAAAGCCAAGATGGCAGATCAAAATTCCAAAGAGACACAAGATGTGCAAATCGAGACTTCAGATAGTCAGAGTCCACGCTATCCAGACAGAGGAGGAAGAAACCCCAGTACTTAAAAGACTATGAGTGTAAAGTGAAGTGTGATGACCTAGTGTTGACTACTGCTACAGAGTAATGTGCAATGCACCACAAACCTTCAAAGAAGCAATGATTTCACCAAAATCAGAGATTTGGGCTACTGCTATGAAGGAGGAGATGGATTCCCTTAGGGAAAATGATACATTCACATTGACCACACTGCCAGAGGGTAAAAAATGCAGTGGGGGGCAGGTGGGTCTATGCGGTCAAAAACAATTCAGATGAGACTGAGACATACAAGGCAAGATATGTTGCAAATGGGTATAGTCAAGTGGCAGGAATAGACTATAAGGATACTTTTTCTCCAACTGCAAATATGACATCAGTACGCTGTTTGATGCAGCTAGCAGCTCAGTATGACTTAGAGTTACATCAGATGGATGTCAAAACAGCATATCTACATGCTCCTATTGACTGTGAAGTGTACATGGAGCAACCAGAGGGTTTTGAAGTCAGGTCAGATACAGGTGAGCAACTAGTCTGCAAACTGAACAAGTCACTGTACGGCCTGAAACAGTCAGGAAGGAACTGGAACAAAATGTTGCATGATCACCTTAGTGAAAATGGTTTTACACAGAACCCAGCTGATCACTGTGTTTATAACAAAACAAACTGCAACAGAAAGGATCATTTTGATAATTTGGGTCGATTATCTAATTATCGCTGCTAGTGATAGTGACTCACTCACAAGTGTAAAAGAAATGTTAAGTGAAAAATTTAAGATGAAAGATCTTGGGAGGCTTAGACATTTCCTAGGCATTGATTTTACACAAAGTGAAGGGAAAATAAAGATGAACCAAACAAGGTACATAACCAAGATACTGGAAAGGTTTGGTATGTCATACTGTAAAACAAGGTCAACACCATGTGAACAAAAACAAAACTTTGATGGTGATGGTGAACCTATTGATTCAAAAAGGTATCGTGAAGTGATAGGCAGCTTGATATATGTGATGACATGTACAAGACCGGATATCAGTTGGATTGTCAGCAAGCTGTCACAATACCTATCAGAACCAAAAGAGGCAACACTGGATAACAGCTAAACATGTGTTGAGGTACTTGAAGGGGACAATGAATCAGGAGTTGTGTTACAAAAAGGGGGTGGAAAAACTCAACCTCGTAGCATATAGTGATGTGATTGGGCAGCAGATCAAAGTGACAGACGAAGCATAACAGGGTATTGTTTTAGTTTAACTAAATGTGGACCTGTTATTTCATGGAGGTCTAAGAAGCAGCCAACAGTAGCTTTATCTACATGTGAAGCAGAGTACATGCCACTGGCTGCTACTACTCAAGAAAGTTTGTACGTTGTACAGTTATTGGGCCAGATGGATAGTGAGTGCCAATATGCACCAGTAACAATCTTTGAAGATAACCAAGGTGCAATTGCTCTGTCAAAGAACCCAGTATGTCGTCAGAGATGTAAACATGTCGACATCAGATATAATTTAATTCAATCTGCACTCAGTGATGGTAAAATAAGTATTGAATATTGTCCAACGGCAGACATGGTTGCAGATGTTTTGACTAAACCTGTAACGAAGTTCAAAAATGAAAAATTATTGGGTTATATGTTTGGAATATAAACTGACATTTGTGAGATGTATAACTGTAAGCTAAATGTTGTCACGGATTCGGCCGAGGCTGCTCCTCCTCCTTGCTCGGGCAGGCTTCGGCGTTCGTCGTCCCCGGAGTACTAGCTGCCACCGTTGAATGTTATCGATGTTTGTTTGGTTTTGTCTTCCTTGTACACCTGTTTCCATTTAGTGTTCATTATGTCCCCTATAAGTTTCTCGTTTTGTTTGTAGTTAGTTGTGTGTAATTGTACGCCTGTCTGTTGGATTTTGCATTCTCGTATTCAAGAGTAGTTACGCACTGTTTGCGCATCTCTTGTATTTAGTGTTTTACGCACTGTCTGCGTATCACTCGCCTCCGTCGTTTGAGGCTCTTTATTTTGTATTTGTCCTTTTCCTCACTAGTAAAGTCTGTTTGGATTAAGCTTCTGTGTCCTGCGCCTGACTCCACCACCACATCGACATCAGTACCACTGACAAATGTGTTGATAAAGTTAGGTTGAATACGACAGTATAAGAACAAGTGGGGGTGTTAACATATAGACTAATATGTTATTAAATTGTGTTCTTACACTGGTACAATCATGCCTATGAGAGATGTACAACTGCGCATGTGCGAAAATAAAGAAAAGGGCATTCCCCCGTTCCGGTTAAAACACCAACGATGAACATGTGTGTTTATTCCTCCGTTAAGTAAACCGGTATTCCTGTCCTGAAGATGACAGCACCCAACACAGCTCAATCACCGCGGCGCTGCTGCTCTAGAGACTCTGTTTACATCATTGAGGTACTCCTGCCGCCTTGTGGCAAAAAGCGGGTCTATATTCTCTCCTGTTAATTTGTTTCTGAAAACGATGGATTGAGAGTCCTGTTTATGGTTAACTAATATAGAAGTGTGTTCATCAACAGAAATTTTAACATAACATTAGTGGTTTAGTGACATGGCATCTTATAATGGTGATGATGAACCCAAATTCACTGCTGGGTGGGGGAGGTTTTTCTCATACCCTGATCAAACCCTTGTAAAGCGTTGTAGATGCAGTAGGTTCCCCCATGTTTTGCTCCACTAAATATACTGATGAAAGCTCTTCATCTAGTGTTAATCAAAATGCCCCTGTAGATGGTTTAGCTGAGCTGGTCACTCAGCTAGCCCGGGAAATAGGGAGCTCCATTAGGGAGGAAACACAGAGTGGCAGGTCCAGCACTCATGAGCCACCAGTAAGTACAGAGAAGATAGGTGATCATCACTCAGAGTCAGCAGGATATGTAGACCTCAGTAAAATGAAGTTCATCATGCAATCAGACGTGAAGGAACCTCCTACATATAGAGGAGATGGGACAGACAAATGCTCCATTCATGAATGGGAGGAGTTGATGAGAATATACTTGAGGAGGAAGGGATGTCCTGTTGGGGAACAATCGGATGAGATGATTAGTCGATTATCTGGCAAAGCAAGAGACATGGTAAAGATAAATGTACGCAATGAGACAACTGTTGATCCTAAAGAGAAGCCAGAGATTGTATTTGGCATTCTGAAACATAATTTCAGCGAATTGTCCTCCTCATGCATGCCTTTAGCTGATTTTTACAATACTAAACCTGTACCCAGAGAGGCTGTTATGGAGTATTGGGTTCGATTGAACAAGGCCGTAGATGTCGCTGACGAGGGTCTTAAGAGACAAGGTAAGAAGATTGACAGCTCCAACTCAGATGTCGTCATGATGTTTGTACATACTGCCCTGACCCCAAACTGGCAGCAGTATTCCAATACAAGTCTGCTGAGAAATGGACTGCGAGTGAAGTACAGGAGAGAATCTATGAACATGAACGCCGCAGAAAGGCCACCATGTGTCATTCTACCACTGTATCCTCAAAGCAAGTAAAAGTACATCCCCAGACAACTCAGTTTGAAGGCGGGGCCAATGCGTGCCGTGACACTTCTCTCACATCAAGCACCAAACAAGATGGGCAGAGTGCAAGTATCGAGAGGCTCATTCACCTGCTTGAACGTACCTTAGAGAAGAGCATACATTTACATTTTAGTAATTTAGCAGACGCTCTTATCCAGAGCGACTTACAGTTAGGCAGTGAGTGCATAATTTTTTTTTTTTCATACTGGCCCCCCATGGGAATCGAACCCACAACCCTGGCGTTGCAAACGCCATGCTCTACCAACTGAGCTACACGGGGCCTACCACCTCTTATGGTTTCACAGACACAGGCCAGGGCGCCATGTTTCTCCGCCCAGCCCTTCAGGCATAGGGATATGCAGGGTTTGTGGCTCAACAGATCACTCCACTGTGATGCACTGTAAACATGAGAACCTGTGCTTCTGGTGCTTTTCCCCAGATCATTGGAAGTCAAATTGTCCAAAAACAGGGGGAACGCTATGCCAATCCCTGCGGTGAGAGAATCCCAAAAACACAGCAGCAGAGAAACCCACTACAGCAGCAACCGTTAAAACTGACACGCCCACAGGTGAAGGGGGGAAATGTGGGTGTTCAACTGTCTACCCCCAAGAAAGAATCTGATGATCTTGAGAAAACATATGAGATGTTGTGCTCTGATGTGAAAGAAAGAGAGAAAATGGTTATGTTAGGTTCACAAGAGGTTGAGGCTTTTTCAGATTTGTTTTACACCTCTGTGTCTGTACATGGGAAAGTGCAGCTTAAGGACATGCTTGACACTGGGTCTATGGCCTGTACATTGAGTGAACCTACTGAGCAGAGACTTTTGGAAGCAGGTGCCCTTCCGCAGCTATATCAGCCTCCTAAAGAGTTAGTGTTAGTGGGTTGTGGGGGGAAGAAGGCCTCATCAAAGTGTTTCTATGACTTGGAGATGCTTATCTATGGGATTGATGTTAAAGTGCCCACCCTAGTTGTTCCTGGACAGCGTGATGATCTTATCCTGGGATCGAATGTCATTAAGCATCTATTGCATGAGATGAAGGGCACTGACGAATACTGGAAGCTAGTCAACAACATGGATGGCCAGACTCACTCACCAGAGGGTGAGCAGTTTCTGCAGATGATGACAAGTGTCACAAGATGGAAGGGACAGCAAGTTGATGGCAAGATTGGGACCGTGCAGCTCACTCAAGCTGTGACTCTTTTTCCCAAGACTGAACACTTAGTTTGGGGTAAACTTCCTAAAAATATGGCATTGTCTCCAGGCAGCACTGTAATAGTCGAGCCTACCAGGTCAAAGGTCATGACCAGAAACATACTTGTGGGTAGAGTTATTACGCCCATGTGGGGAGATGGCTGGTTCCCTTTAAAGGTAGTAAACTGTTCAGATAAACATCTCACTCTAAGACGTAACATGAAGCTGGCCGATGTGTCTACATGCTTGGCTGTTGAGGATGCAACCATTTTTACAGGGCCTTCATGAGGTGAGGAAGACCCCAGTGGAACAGAAGCAGGATGACATTGGCTGCCACAACCTGAAACAAAGACTGTCTGATCTAGGATTAGGAGACATCGACATTGATGGATGCCAAGTGACTGACCAGTGGAAGGAGAAGCTTGTGAATACCATTATAAAATATGAAGACATCTTCTCAAGACATAATCTGGACTGCGGAGAAGCCAGGGGTTATGTTCACTGTATCCATCTGGTTGATGACAGACCCTTCCACCTACCATACAGAAGGGTTCCGCCTGCTCATTACCTGAAGCTGAGGAAAGTATTAACAGATATGGAGGAAGTAGGCCTTATACGCAAGTCGGTTAGTGAGTATGCCTCCCCTTTAGTCATGGTATGGAAGAAAGACGGGAGTCTGATGTTATGCACTGACTTCAGGTGGATGAATGCACGAACGGTGAAGGTCGCTCATCCCCTTCCTCATCAAGCAAATTGCCTCGCAGCCCTTGGTGGCAGTGCATTTTTCAGCACCACGGACTTGAAGTACACAGCCTTTACCACACCGATGGGACTTTATGAGTACAATCGCATGCCACAAGGGCTGTGTAACAGTCCGGCCTCTTTCATGAGAATGATGTTAAGTATATTTGGGGACCTACATTTCTCAAATCTCCTTTGTTACCTAGGTGACTTGTTGGTCTTTGCACCCACCAAGGAACTGGCTCTGCAGCAACTTGAAGTTGTGTTTAGCCGTCTAAGTGCCAGCAATCTCAAACAAGCACCAAAGAAATGCCACTTCCTACGAAGAACAGTGAAATTCCTCGGACATATCATTAAAGAGGACGGTGTGTCAGTGGACGCTGAGAAGGTGGAGGCCATTGCCAAGATGAGCCAAGCCCAACTGATGTACTCCCTCTGCTCGGAGGCTGAAATACTTCTTAGGTATGGTATTATATTACCAGCACTTCATTCCTGATTGTTCCTCCATAGCCAAGCCTTTGTTTGCACTCACTGGGGGTCAAAAGAGAAGAGGAAGAGATGGGAGGAAGAAGGGCAACAGTGGGATTTTTCGGAAGCTGACGCTATTGGATTGGACTGAGGAGTGTGTCATTGCATTCCAGAAGCTGAAGGATGCTCTTCTGAATTGTGTCGTGCTGGCTCACCCTGATTTTGAGAGGCCGTTCATTCTCTTCACTGACGCTTCTTTGGATGGTCTTGGGGCTGTGCTTTTTCAAGTGCCTGAAGGTGAAAATAAAGTAAGGCCCATAGCATTGGCAAGCAAGACCCTGAGAAAGTCGCAGAGAAGGTATCCGGCACACAGACTTGAATTTCTAGCATTGAAATGGAGCGTGTGTGAGAAATTCAGTCACTGGCTTAAGGGGCATGAGTTCACTGTCTGGACAGATAGTAACCCGTTAACATACATCATGACAAAACCCAAGCTGGACGCTTGCGAGCAAAGATGAGTTGCCAAGCATATCCCAGGCAGCAAGAACACAGTAGCAGATGCACTAAGCCGCGACCCATTTGCAGTGACTGCCGCGCAGCGACTGATGAGGGAGTCCTACCTAGCACTTCTGTCTGAGGCTGTTGGGACGCTGAATGACGATGTCCAAGATGCCTTCCGGTGGGCTTCCTATCCCCAGGAGATAACCTCCTAGACCACTGCTGAAGTGAAAGCTATATGTCAGCTCCAATATTGACTGGGAATGTTCAACGGAGATGCAAGCAATCCAGCTTGGTTCCAACATCCAACAGCTGCTTTCTCCTGGTATTGACACTTTGCCTGAACTCTCGCATGAGGAACTTCGAGGTCTCCAGCTGCAAGACTCTGTGATTTCCAAGGTCACCCCTTTCGTCTTCAATAAGAAACGGCCCACCAGACGAGACCGATATGCTGTTTCTTCTAAAGTGTTGTTGCTGATGAAGCAGTGGGACCGCTTGATCCTAAGAGAGGGAGTTCTGTATCGTGTCATTAAGGAGAGTCACACGAACCGGAGGAAGTTCCAGTATGTCTTACCAGAGGTGTTGCGACTCAAAGCAATGACCGGCATTCACAACCTTGCAGGACATCAAGGCCAGGCTAGAACTCTAGCCCTGGCCAGACAGAGGTTTTTCTGGCCTGCAATGGAGAGAGACATCAAGGAGTATGTACACTTCTGCCAGAGATCCGTTCTAGCAAAGACTCCAGAGCCAGAACCTAGATTCCCGTTAGAGAGCATCAAAACCTGCTCTCCCATGGAGTTGGTGTGTTTGGATTTTTGGACAGCGGAAGACAGTAAGAAGAACTCAATTGACGTTCTGGTGGTGACTGACCACTTCACTAAACTTGCCCATGCATGGTCATGCAGAAACAAGACAGCCAAGCAAGTAGCTCGTAAACTGTGGGATCATGTCTTCTGTGTCTACGGATTTGCTACAAGGATCCATTCTGATCAGGGCGCGAATTTCAAGAGCGCGTTAATAGCAGAACTGCTTAAGCTCTCTGGTGTCCAAAAATCAAGAACCATGGCATATCACCCAATGGGGAATGGAGAGACTGAACGCTTCAACAGGACTTTAGGCAGCATGCTCAGGAGTCTACCCCTGAAAACCAAGGAACATTGGCCTGAACAAATCCAGTCATTGACATTCGCCTATAATGCCACTGTTCATGAGACCACGGGCAATGCTCCATTCTTTCTCATGTTTGGTAGGGTCCCTCGGCTACCAGTGGACGTTGTACTTTGTTTTAGTGATCCAATTTACATTTTAGTCATTTAGCAGACGCTCTTATCCAGAGTGACATACAATTAGTGAGTGCATAAATGTTTTATACTGGCCCCCCGTAGGAAGTGATGTTCCACAATGTCTTGGACGGTGTTGTGGATTGCAACAAGTATGTCGAGACGCTGATCACTGGGCTGAAGGAAGCTGTGAGTGTTGCCCAAAGGCACACTGACAAGCAACAGAGACGACAAGGTCGGGAGTACGACAAGCGGGTTAAAGGCATCAGTTTGTCCATGGGGGATCGTGTCCTCATCGCCAACAAGGGTGAAAGGGGCCGTCGCAAGTTGGCTGACAAGTGCAATCCCGAGATTTTCACAGTGACTTCAGTCCACCCACAAACTCACATGTACAGAATCCAAGACCGTGATGGCAGAGAGAAGGTGGTTCACAGAAATCTACTGCTGCAGGTGAACTTCCTGCCATTTGAAATTGATGATTCAGAGTACTTCAATGACAGTGATGCTGCAGGACCTTCGATCAATGTAGATGCAGGAGAGGCCATGCATTCCGGCGATGGACTGGACAGGGAAGACATGGAGGACTCTGGGGAGGAAAGTGCATCTTGGATGGCGGAGGATTCAAGCGATTACTCCGAGCTCTGGACATTGGATGGAAAGACAGAACCAGAAGAACCTCGCCTGCCTGAGGAAATTGACCTGGGAAGCACCTCTGAGATCCTGGAGCTGATTCCTTCAAACCCTCCTTTGATCAATGATCTAAGGCCAGAACCACTGTTAGCCACCATGGCCCCTAGCCCAGTGGCGGGTCACACAAGGGCGGGGAGGGTAGTTAAACCAGTCAAGAGACTAATTGAGTCAATCCCCCAGAAGGTGCAAGTTGAACATAGTACAGAGATATAGTACAGAATTCATATTTTTTTACGGCTAAGAAGGTAGATATAGTGTAAGAGGCACTATGCATCTGGGGGCAGTTGAAGGCCTGACCAACTTTCACTTGCCCTAAACCCTATGGGTAGCTTTGAGCTGAATTCAGAATTATGCCTTGAGTTTAGTAGATTATTTTGTTTCGTTTTACAAGGTTGGTGAAATTCAGGAGGGGTGAATGTAACAGTTGTTAAAGTACTTTGTGAATTTCACCAGGTTCATATATTAATATAGCAAGTTGATTTGTTATTATGCATGCCTGCATCCTGGGAATAGGGGAGTGTGTACTTATGTTTGGCCCTGCGTGCTCGTTCTCAAATAATTTTGATGGACTATGAGAGGTAGGCACGCTTTTTCTGTCGTCTTCAGAAAAGTTAGATTCCTTTAAGCACAAAGTCGTACACACAGTGTTTTGTATATGAATAATGTTGTATATTTAGAGTTTACTCATAAGTGCATGGTATTGTTAAGATGCAATTGTAATTGTACTTTTTAGGATGATATTAACATTCAGAATTGTGGTTACTAGCTAGCTAAGGTATTGTATGTGTGAACGATGGCTAGCTCCTCGACTGATCCCAGTCCTTTGTATTGTGCGTCTATGTTGTAGAAAGAGGCGACAATGGGCAGAATATATTTGTGCTCTACAAATGTTTTGTCTTTTCTTTTGGATACAGGTATGTGGTTTTATCTATGTAAAATGTATGTTATGTGTTGATACATTATAAGGAGAGGCTGTACTAATTTTTGCATTCTAGAAAATAATTTTGATGCACTATGAGAGAAAGAGGCGACAAACCCGTCTGGATTACTGCAACTTGCTGTTGGCTGGGCTCCCTGCCTGTGCCATTAAACCCCTACAACTTATCCAGAACGCTGCAGCCCGTCTGGTGTTCAACCTTCCCAAGTTCTCTCATGTCACCCCGCTCCTCTGCACACTCCACTGGCTTCCAGTTGAAGCTCGCATCTACTACAAAACCATGGTGTTTGCCTACGGAGCTGTGAGGGGAACGGCACCTCCTTACCTTCAGGCTCTGATCAGACCCTACACCCAAACGAGGGCACTACGTTCATCCACCTCTGGCCTGCTAGCCCCCCTACCTCTACGGAAGCACAGTTCCCACTCAGCCCAGTCAAAGCTATTCGCTGCTCTGGCACCCCAATGGTGGAACAAGCTCCCCCACGACGCCAGGACAGCGGAGTCACTGACCACCTTCCGGAGACACTTGAAACCCTACCTCTTTAAGGAATAACTGGAATAGTATAACAGTAATCCTTCTACCCCCCTCCCCCACCCCCCCATAATGTTTTTTTTTAAGGGTGGTTGTCCCACTGGCTATCCTAAGTTGAATGCACCAATTTGTAATTCGCTCTGGATAAGAGCATCTGCTAAATGACTTAAATGTAAAATGTAAAAATGGGCAGAACATATTTGTGCTCTACAAATGTTTTGTCTTTTCTTTTGGATGCAGAGAGAATTCTGATTAATTAAAACAGCCTGATATCCGAAGTCCACGTCTATAGTCCCAATCAATCACACACAACGCAGAGATACAGCCGTGCAGTACAGCACCGGTTACACTGACATGGGGGAGGGGCCAGAAAATGTAGCCAAACTTTAATGAGACTTTGAATTAACCTACATGAATGATGATGGGACAACCTTAATTCCGTGCCCTGGCTACATTTTATTAGCAGAGCGGTATGAAAGGACATTGAGCACCTGAGCAGTGAACTGCTCCATAAGCGATGAGCGGGATTTCCAAATACTCAACTCCGCTCACATACTCTGCCCACGATATCGTTTTGAAAGGAGCCCAATTTACAGGAAAACCACAGACATGGCAACCCTGTTTGTAGGCAAGGTCATGGCTATGTTGGCTAGTATTGGGGATTTATTATTCTCCTAAATTGATGGGATGACTAACTTAGAAAGAATGCATTCTTGACTGGGCTAATGTAGGCTGTGACACCTGGCAGGCTGTGATTGATGTGAAGAGCTGTTTTAGGGGGTAAAATGAGATAAGGATTGTGTCTTCAAATGCTAGACTATACTGGTTCTTTGTGATCTGTGAACCTTCCTTGGACGTAGGAATGATGTCTAAGGGAGCTGGCTCTTCTCACAATGATAGGTTGTTATGATAAACTTGTGCCTGGCTGAAGTGTGCAACAAATGGCGCCGAGGAGATGAGACCAACCCCTGAACCAACGGATTGGCTGAGTAAAGTTTAAACCACACTCAGTTCTTTACTCTGATTGGCCAGCAGAGAAGTGGGAAACTTTCTCTGTCAGAGTATTTGAGCAACAATCTTTAACAATGGATTTAGTTCTCTGAAGTGCCCTGCGAGGTATTTCAAAGAGCCCGTATATACGAAACATCATATTTACCATTGAAGGTTTTTGCATTAATTAAAATAACTAGTATATCTTAGAAGTCGTGTTGACCTCTTTTGTTCCTAATACCAGATTTGAATTGACGCGACTTTGACAATTGGTGACCCCGACGTGATCTGGTAGAAGGGACTTCGCTGGGTAAATGTCCGGCCCATTTGGTCACCTCTTTCATCGAACCGTGTGTTTCACAAACTGCCCGGGCTTCTAAAAAGGTAAGCAGATACCTATTGTTAAATAACCAAAGATCTGCACATTGGCTTTATCCAAATTAATTTTGTGAAACACCTGTCTGATGTAAGTGAACTAAATTATGAAACTATTATGAGTAGATAAGCACAATATTGTGACATGCAAACCTTTGCTAAATGTGATGTTTAAAACCATGGTACCAGAGAGTGTTGGTTCTACCGGCAAGGTCCGTTAAGATACGGCTAGGTTCAGGAGACAATACTGACATCTACCGGCAAGGTCCGTAATTGCGACAATACGGCTAAGGTTCGGAAGATATAGGGAATAATTGGTTTAAGTAATTGCTATCGGCAAGGTTCGTAACTACGACAGTACGACTAAGGTTAGAAGAATTACACCGGCAAGGTCCGTAACTACGAGGATACGGCTAGGTTCGGGAAATTTTAGATATAGGGAATAATTGATTTAAGTAATTGCTATCGGCAAGGTTCGTAACTACGACAGTACGACTAAGGTTCGAAGAATTACACCGGCAAGGTCCGTAACTGAGATACGGCTAGGTTCGGGAAATTTTAGATAAATACTAGCGACTGGCAAGTTCCATAACTTCGAGGATATGGCTAGGTTCAGCGGAGTATTTTTTAAAAGATAGTAGAAGAGGCTGTGTGCCCAAATAGATTGTGTGTGGAATATAAGTGTGTCATTTATGACTGTGTGACATGGGTGTCATTTATGACTGTGTGACATGGGTGTCATTTATGACTGTGTGACATATTTGACTGTATGATAGGATTATGACTGTGTATTGTGAGTGAGGGCGATAACTGTGTACTATTTTTGCTGTGTGATAACTGTATACTACGCTTAACTGTGTACCATTTTTGGCTGTGAATACAAATAATATTTTAAAACAGTAAATAATGAGAATTACAAATAGGAAATAAGGTTTAAATTGTGCAAACGTTAACAAAAGACACCCATAGGAGGTACTATAAAAAGTTAGACAGTGCGAGTGTTGTCGTATGCATGAAAGTGTGAATGATAAACCTGTATACCTTGATAGAAAACAAATTGGGAATCAAAAGACGTTTGTGGCTGTTCAAACGGTATAATTTGGGAATAAATGTTGGATTTGTGGTTACTCAAACCATATAACCCGTCAGTGACAATCGAAAACATGAAATGAAAAGTGATGAATGAGTGTGACTGAACTAAAACGTTTGAACTGACATATTTGAAATATAACATTTGGTGTTTGAAATAGCATAATACTGCTTTTGAATAGTTGTGTCGAAACAATTCGGTTTAGTATTTGATTTGATGTTTGATGTTTGACATAGCATAATACTGGTTTTAGGTGCTTGGTGTGGGCTATTTGGTTTATTATTTGATTTAACGTTTGATGTTTGACCGTGCAAAATACTGGTTAAACAATTAGACCGAAATAATTCGGTTTATCGTTGAGATATAGGCGTGCACCAACTTTAACTAGTTAGGTGGGAATTATTTGATTTAAGTGGGTAGACTAGAGTGCTTTGAGTAACGGCGGAATATTGGAGGCGCGCTGGGACGAGAAGCAGCTCCTCACAGCTCCTCAAAAAGTAGAGTTGCGAGGGGAGGGGCTGGAGAGAGCGAAAGTGTGGCTTTTGGAGCCAGAAAAGACTGGCAGTTGGCTGGGAACGCATGTGGGTATCTGACGAGAGAGTGTTCTAAACTTGCTCACCGAACGCAGACGTGCGTCATGGGTGAGAAAGTAGAGAATATTAACATTAGCATTTTTGGTAATTTGGCAGACGCTTTTGTACAGAGCGATTTATGGGAGCAATTGGGGTTGAGTGCCTTGCTCGAGGGCACATCGGCAGATTTTTCGCCTGGTCGGCTCGGGGATTGTAACCGGCGACCTCTCGGTTGTTGGCGCGGCGCTATTGGTCACTAAACTGCCAGCCGCCCCATATGAGTTTAAGATTGTGGCGTTGTTGGATAATATGATGGCGGAATAAACTGACCATAAGTAATGTTGTTTTAGACGTAATGTATAATATAGTACAAAGCAAATAGAGGGTTAAATTGAACTAATTATCATGGTAGAGCTAACGTAGTACAGTGAGGGAACTTCATTTTGTGTCAGAGGGTAAGATGAGATCATTAATGGTACTATTGGTGGAAATCTATTTATCATTTCAAGGCATGGAGTAACAATCTGCATTTATGAGTGTAAATTCCACGGCTGATGTGTTGATTGAATGGGTACGATGGAGTATTTGGTTTGGTAATGTTGAATGGACTATTTGTAGCGTGTTTAGGGGTTAAATAGAAAAACTCACGTATTCAATAGGGAATGGGTAAGAGAGAGAGAGTTTTTTGCTGAGGTGAAACCTACTGCGATTTTCATTTGGTGACGTCACTTGCTCTATGAACTGGGAGTAGTTACTTTGAGAGCATCGCAGATGGTGTGGAGTGACTGGCGATGTCCCTGGTTCGAACACAGGTAGGGACAGTAGACAAAGCTTTCGCAGTGGGGCTATATACCTAGATTACTATGTGGATTGAGAAATGTGAAAGGTTGAATTAGATAGCTTAAATATAAGTATTTTAGATAAGTCTATGAAAATATGTTACAAGTACGAATGACATTATTTCCTAAGAAGGAAGATTGTAGGGACATTTCCCGCGCCTCCCCCATAATGTAGGAAGGAGCAGGAGAGGGAAAGGAGAGATAAGAGACAGGACATAGTTCAGATGGTAGGAATGTCATTAAGCGTATGCTGATAAACGATAGGAAGTATTTGTTTTATTAATTAGGGCCTAATCAGAGAGAACAGTTAAATAAATTGAATAGCGAACTGAAATGGGTTAGCGGGAAAATACAAAATAATTGGACGATTTTAGAACGATAATTTATTTTGGTTAGGATGAAAGTATGCATTGGCTGTTGTGCTGGGGAAATAGCGCCAGCCTGTGGTGGGTCCTGGATTGGTAAAACAGTGGGGACAGGAACAATATAATGGGAGACAGATTTTCCTAGGGGGTAATAAATAATTGATAAATGGATCATTTGAGATGAGATCACATGTAGCAGAGTTAGGGTAATCAATTAAATAATCATTGTATACTCGAGGAATTTTGAGTGGTTTAATGGATTAGTTAGGAGGAATTAGAATGATACAAACAATTATTGATGGGTTAAGACTGGGAATATCTATCATGTTTTGTGTGTACTACCATCTTTAGATTATAACTAGGAGAAAGAGATTAGCTCATCTCAGTTAGGCAGTATTTAGGTCATAAAAGTGAGCTATCAAATTGAGTGAGGCCTGGCTATTTGTGATAGTTGTTTTTTCAAATTGGGTTAAAATGGGTTCACAGAGCCAGAGGCTGTACAGAGAAAGGTGGAGCCCCCATGTTGCCCTAGTGAAAGAACATTCAGAGGAATGGTTATCACTAGGTAAATGGATAAAACAGGGGAAAAACATTACTGATTAGCAGAATACACCAAATGGGGATCAGTATGGCCACTCCACTGGGAGATATAGAAGAAAGTTACATTGGAGAGCAAAAAACCCAGCCCAGTGTCCATCTGGAGATAAGTTTTAACGGATGACAGGAAGAGATTTTCTTAACTCAGGAACAGGAGGCTGAGTTAGAAGCAATTCCGTTCAAATTATGGTCACAAGGACAGCAGATGTAGGACTAATTAAGGGGGTAGCTCCAGTACAAGTGATTCCTCGATTCGATAATAGACCATACCAAAAGCAATATACTATGAAACCAGAAGCAATAAAAGGGATAACACCTACATTTGAGCATTTACTTGAGGGAGGGGTGATAATTCCTGGAGATGTGGTACAATGCAACTCTCCAGTATTTCCTGTTAGAAAGGAGGCACCTAGCGCCGACTGGAGGATGGTCATGGACTTGCAGGGGGTTAATAGAAATATCATTCCCAGAGTTCCATGTGTACCAGATCCACATACATTGCTGAACCAATTGAAACCAGAGAACTCCTATTTTACAGTGATAGATTTAGCTAATGCTTTCTTTAGTATCCAAGTTCATCCGGATAGTCAGGGGTGGTTTGGCTTTACTTTTCAGGGAAGGAAATGGACTTAGGCTAGGATACCTCAAGGCTACTCGGAAAGTCTTACAATCTTAGCCCAGGCTATAACTAGGAATTTGGGAAAGTTTGAACCTAGGGAAGGAAGCCAAATGTTAGTTTATGTAGATGTTATTATATTGGCTAATCCCACTCAGGAGGGATGTAAGAAGGATACAATCCAATTGTTAACCTTCCTTGGCAGAGCGAGGTAATTTACCTAGGACACACTATAACACAGGAGGGGCGAATGTTAAACTCATCCAGGAAAACTGCTATATTTGAAGCGCCAAAACCGATAAAACAAAAAACAAATGATGAGCTTTTTGGTAATGATAAAGTGCTGTAAAGTTTGGGTACTCCATTATGTACTGCATATGGGTAAATTAAGTGATCTTATCTATGGGAAGGCAATGGTGGCCCATGGTAAAGTAATTTGGAACTCTAAGGAGGCATACATACATCAGGGATGTTATCCAAATGGTAGAGAGTAACGAGGGATATGACATTGGTAGTGATTTAAAGATTATGAAGTTTTTTGGTGGGCTATTAGATATAACTGGGTTAATCATGAACATAGAGTTTTTATTCTTTGTTGCTAGACAGAAGACTTAGGTGACCTAAAAAATAGACTTGTCATGTCCAACAATTAGTCTTCAGGTCAAGCCCGGGAGAGCCTGGGTAGAACAGAGTTTGAACTAAACATAAGTGTTTTTACAAGATAAGAGATTGATTGATTGGATTACTAATTGATTCTGAACTGGATGAAAGTTGAATTTAGCTGCCATAAAAGACAAAGGAAGTGGGAGGAGCAATAAAGAAGCAAAAGACAATCTCAAAAATGAAAGGCATGGCAATTGAATGATAAATTACATAAGGATGGTTTAGAAAGGTGGTAATATTGACACATGGGCAAATCATGTGTCAAAAAGGGGGAGTGATAGGATTAAATAATAATGATAGGATTAAATAAAAATAAAAAAACAACAATAGAAATTGAGAGCTCAACATGTATGTGTGAAGATAGTTTATTAACCACACCCGTATGTCAGAGGTTTTGTGCCCCACAGGTGAACTAAAGGAGAAGGTGACCCACTCTATCTCACCAGGAGACTGGGTGTGGATCCAGTCCCTAAAAGAAGAAAAACTGGAAGCAGGCCTGTTGGGAAGGGCCCTATCAAGTCCTATTAGATCCACCTGGGTGCATGTCACACACTGCAAAAAGGTAAACCCAGTTACACCTGATGAACAAACACAGAGTTAGGAGAAAGAACCGATCACCACTAGGGCTCGGGGGTTGGCTCCTTAACGAAGATTCCCTTACCCTGTCTGATCATCCCTGTGTGAGTTCGGTAGAAGGTGAAGCAATGGGTTGGCGTCTGACATGTTCTCAGGGCGAGGGTGGGGATTCACAGGTCTCCTGACGGTAGGTAGCTGTCTGATTGTGGGGGCCATATTCCTAACACACTCAAACCCTTCTGATCAGCCGAAAGTAGTAGTTAACCTAAAACAAGTTGATAAAATAATACCTGAGCACAGTCTACGAAGGCATAGGAGACAGCTAGATGTAGGGAAAGGGGAAGTTTAGGGACTTTAGGGGAGGACATCACTGTATGTCACCATGTACATCCTGGGACTATGTAGTTGCTCATATCGAGAGCGTGGGGGATATGTAAATCTCCATACACAGTTTAGGGACAGGTGTAGTATTGTGAAAGTAGGGAATTACCAGAAATGGCAGTGCGACCCATAGAAGGGTAGGTACTGTCTGAAAGTCTGAAGTGCGCAAAAACAGGTTTATCCTCCATGCAAGCCACCTGGGAATGTGGTGAAAGAGTCTTGTAGTAACTTGAACTATCTGTATCCCCCGATAACAAAGTCATTCCGACCTAGGTTGCCTACGTTTGAAGTCTCAGGGGATTCTAATTGTTTTTTAGGACTAGTAAGATAGGATACAGAGTAGGGCATCTTAGCACCTGCTCCTACACAGAGAATATCACAACTAAAAGAGACCATGACTAATCTCTCCTCTTTGTTGCAGCCAGAGGATTTTAGGAACTAAAACCAGGCCCGTGCTGACATCTGATGATTGTGTGGTGATAACTGATTGTGAACTCAACTACATATGTAAACAATCAAACGTGTCAGAGACTGGTGAGTTGTCACGTAGAAAGTAGGACCTCCTCCCGGGATCCTTTGATGAAAGGATCCTGTGATGGGATAGGAGCACCTCGAGGGGTTCCAGAAAAATTCAAAGCTAGGAATCAGATCGCAGTTGAGTTTGAATCAAGTCTTTTTTGGTGGTCAACAATTAATAAAAACGTAGATTGGATAAATTATATTTACTATAACCAGCAAAGATTTATAAACCACACTCGTGATGCAATAAAGGGATTAGCTGAGCAGACAGCGGCAACTATCTTAATGACATGGCAGAATAGAATAGCTTTAGATATGCTTTTGGCTGAGCGGGGCGGAGTTTGTGTTCTGTTTGGACATATGTGCTGTATTTTCATCCTCAAACAATATAGCACCGGACGGGTCAGTGACAAAAGAGCTTCAGGGGAGTAACTACACTGACGAACAAACCGGCTGAGAGATCTGGTATTGATAGCTCCATAAACGGTTGGTTTGATAACATATTTGGGAAATGGAAAACTATTGTTGTAACTATTCTGGGTGAAGTTATAGCTTCTATGGGTATACTTGTTCTTTGTGGATGTTGTCTTATTTCCTGTGTCTGAGGTTTGGTGACAAAGGAGATGGGGAAGGTGATTTCCCAACAGATGGTGAGATACGGCCCAATCCTGGACTCCGACCTAAGGAATTAAGGATATGACCTACCAGGCTTGGTGGAGTGACACTAGAGGGTGTCTAAAGGGGGCCAAAATATACTTCTCTGTTTGTGGTTTATGTTTTAATAGTCATATGTTTTGTGTTCTATTAATCCTGTGTTTTATGCTTTATTAATCAAGTAAACCATGTGAATGTTTGTCTTTCCTTATGTGATGATTTGAAGTTCTTTGATGACTGGTAACAATTTGCAAGTGGGGTGTAGATGAACTGAGGGTTTTAATTTTTTAGTATCATTATGGCCTATTAATAAAAGTGTGATTTTTTGTTTGTATTGTATTATAATGAATGACAATCTGTGTTTTCTTATTTTTTGAATCACACCTTATTAGGTGTGAAAAGGGGGATTATTGGGGATTTATTATTCTCCTAAATTGATGGGATGACTAACTTAGAAAGAATGCATTCTTGACTGGGCTAATGTAGGCTGTGACACCTGGCAGGCTGTGATTGATGTGAAGAGCTGTTTTAGGGGGTAATATGAGATAAGGATTGTGTCTTCAAATGCTAGACTATACTGGTTCTTTGTGATCTGTGAACCTTCCTTGGACGTAGGAATGATGTCTAAGGGAGCTGGCTCTTCTCACAATGATAGGTTGTTATGATAAACTTGTGCCTGGCTGAAGTGTGCAACAAATGGCGCCGAGGAGATGAGACCAACCCCTGAACCAACGGATTGGCTGAGTAAAGTTTAAACCACACTCAGTTCTTTACTCTGATTGGCCAGCAGAGAAGTGGGAAACTTTCTCTGTCAGAGTATTTGAGCAACAATCTGAAACAATGGATTTAGTTCTCTGAAGTGCCCTGCGAGGTATTTCAAAGAGCCCGTATATACGAAACATCATATTTACCATTGAAGGTTTTTGCATTAATTAAAATAACTAGTATATCTTAGAAGTCGTGTTGACCTCTTTTGTTCCTAATACCAGATTTGAATTGACGCGACTTTGACACTAGCTAAGCTAATGCGCAGAACATACAGACATGGCAATCCTGTTTGTAGGCAAGGTCATAGCTATGTTGGCTAGCTAAGCTAATGCGCAGAACACGTCATTGGGGTCTAACGGTCGTCTCACGACGAACTGCGCATATACAGGCGGTCAACTCAAAGGCACTCCTTCAAAGTTTTTTGGGATGAAAATAAAAACTTGTCAGTTGTTTTCACGTCATCTCAATGAAATTAAGTTGAACCAACGTTGAATTTACGTCTGTACCCGGTGGGGTAATGAATTGAGATATGAATTATGAAAGTCCATTTTCTTTTTCAATGGGGGCTTATTTATTTTTGAGCACATGCTCCCTGAAAGGTCTGTGCATGGTCCTGACACAAGCTATCACACACATGCCTCATACTCACAAACACACTCGCATATACAGTCACACACACACAGCCAACGCTCAGTGTTGAGGAGTAGTGAACTACATTAAACTATACTGAACAAAAATATAAACGGCACATGCAACAATTTCAAAGATTTTACAATTCATGGCCCAGCCAATCAGAATGAGTTTTTCCCTGCAAAAGGGCTTTATTACAGAAATAAATACTCATCAGTGGGACCAACACTTTACATGTTGTGTTTATTTTTGATCAGTGTACATTTACTTTTGATACTTAAGTGTATTTCAAACCAAATACTTTTAGACTTTTACTCAAATAGTATTTTACTGGGTGACTTTTACTTACTTGAGTCATTCTCTATTAAGGTGCAGTATCTTTACTTTTACTCAAGGATGACAATTTGGTACATTTTCCATCACTGGTTAAAAGGGCAGTGCCAGAGGACCTGAGGGGCCTACTGGGTACATAACTTAAAAGCATGTCTGACATGTATTGGGGTGCACAATCGTGGATTTATTTAAAAAACCCAAAAAAATATTCTAAAACTCACAGGCAGCCAGTGCAGAGACCTTAAAACTGCTGTAATGTGTACTCTCCATTTGGTCTTGGTCAGTACCCGTGCTGTAGTATTCTGTATGTTTTGCAGTTGACCAATGGCTTTCTTGGGTAGACCAGACAGGAGAGCATTACAGTAGTCAAGCCTGCTTGTAATAAAAGCATGGATGAGTCTCTTTGTGTCAACCTGAGAGAGAAAAGGCCTTACCTTGGCAATGTTCCTCAGGTGGTAAAAAGTTATTTTGGTCACATTCCTAATGTGTGATTCAAAATTAAGTTCAGAATCTAAAATGACACTTAGGTTTTTTACCTGGTGTTTTATCTGTATTGCCTGTAAATTCAAATGTGCGGCTAGATTCTCTCTCTGTGCTTTGGCTCCAACAATAAGTACCTAGGTATTGTCTTGATTTAGCTGGAGGAAGTTGTGAGCCATCCAAGTATTTAAAGCACTAATACAGTTGTCACGCCCTGACTCTGAGGACTCTCATTTGTTGAGTCAGGGTGTGATTTTCCTTGTTGTGTATGTTCCTATGTGTTATTTTCTAGGGTTGGATCTAGTAGTTATAGATCTATGTTGGCCTGTGTGGTTCCCAATCAGAGGCAGCTGTTGCTCGTTGTCTCTGATTGGGGAGCATACTTAGGCAGCCTATTGGCACTAGTTAGTTGTGGGATCTTGTTCCGTGTGAGGTTTGTTGTGTGTACCGTAGGACGTCACGTATCGTTAGTTTATTGTCTTTGTTCGTTGTGTTTATTCTATTATTAATAAACATGAATGCATATCACGCTGCGCCTTGGTCCTTCTCGTTCGTCAACGATCGTGACAGAAAATCCCACCAGACCTGGACCAAGCAGTGTGCCGAGGAGAGAGGATGGACTTGGGAGGAGATGAGCGAGAGGCTGGCAGGAGGGATGGAGGCCATGATCACGGGGGAGAGACAATCCCCCAAAACAATTTTTGGGGGGCACACGCCGTGGATGACGAGGCAGCAGGAGGCCGCGATAGGGCGGTTCCGCCGGTTAGCAGAGGAGGCCACCAGATTAGGGGGGCCATTGGTTCAGAGGGAGCAGAAGGAAAGTGTAGAGGCACGGCGAGAGGAGCTGGTTAGGCAGCAGAAGGAGCGGGGGTTAATGAAGGAACCCAGTCCCGCTCCTCGCACCAATCAAGTGGTGCGTGTCGCCAGTCCGGTCCGGCCCGTTCCTGCTCCCCGCACTAAGCCAGTGGTGCGTGTTCCCAGTACGGTTCGGCCCGTTCCTGTTCCTCGCATCAAGCCTGTGGTGCGCGTCGCCAGCCCGGTTCGGCCCGTTCCTGTTCCTCGCACCAAACTAGTGGTGTGCGTCGCCAGCCCGGCCCAGCCTGCTCCTGTCCCTCGCACCAAGCCAGTGGTGCGCGTCGCCAGCCCGGTCCGGCCTGTTCCTGCCCCTCGCACCAAGCCAGTGGTGCGCGTCGCCAGCCCGGTCCGGCCTGTTCCTGCCCCTCGCACCAAGTCAGTGGTGCGCGTCGCCAGCCCGGCCCGGCCTGTTCCTGCCCCTCGCACCAAGCCAGTGGTGCGTGTGTCCAGTCCGGCACAGCCTGTCCCTGCTCCCCGCATCAAGCCAGTGGTGCCAGTGTCCAGTCCGGCACGGCCCGTGCCTGTTCCACCGGTCAGCTGCTCCACTCCGGAGCCAGAGCAATCCGCTCCACCGGGGTCCAGTCCAGCTCCGGTCAGCGGCTCCACTCCGGAGCCAGAGCAGTCCGCTCCACCGGTGTCTGATCCAGCTCCGGTCAGCGGCTCCACTCCGGAGCCAGAGCAGTTCGATCCACCGTCGTCGGGTCCAGCTCCAGTCAGCGGTTCCAGTCCAGACCCAGACGTCAGCCCCTCTCCAGGTTCGGGGTCTCCCACACCAGGGTCCAGACAGGGCTTGGTACGTCGTGGGAGGAAGGAGAGGGGAAGCAGCGCGCCGAGGTCCAGACCAGACCAGGGGCGCAGCAGGGAGGTGGAGAGTAAGGGGTGGTCACGCCCGGAGCCGGATCCGCCTCCAAGGCGAAATGCCCACCCGGCCCCTACCCTGTTATACGTTTATGTGGCGCGGTCGGAGTCCGCACCTTTGGGGGGGGGGTACTGTCACGCCCTGACTCTGAGGACTCTCATTTGTTGAGTCAGGGTGTGATTTTCCTTGTTGTGTATGTTCCTATGTGTTATTTTCTAGGGTTGGATCTAGTAGTTATAGATCTATGTTGGCCTGTGTGTATCGTCTGCGTAACAGTGCAAATAAATGCTGTGCTTTCTGATAACGCTGCCAAGGGGTAACATATACACTGCTCAAAAAAATTAAGGGAACACTTAGACAACACAATGTAACTCCAAGTCAATCACACTTCTGTGAAATCAAACTGTCCACTTAGGAAGCAACACTGATTGACAATAAATTTCACATGCTGTTGTGCAAATGGAATAGACAACAGGTGGAAATTATAGGCAATTAGCAAGACACCCCCAATAAAGAAGTGGTTCTGCAGGTGGTGACCACAGACCACTTCTCAGTTCCTATGCTTCCTGGCTGATGTTTTGGTCACTTTTGAATGCTGGCGGTGCTTTCACTCTAGTGGTAGCATGAGACGGAGTCTACAACCCACACAAGTGGCTCAGGTAGTGCAGCTCATCCAGGATGGCACATCAATGCGAGCTGTGGCAAGAAGGTTTGCTGTGTCTGTCAGCGTAGTGTCCAGAGCATGGAGGTGCTACCAGGAGACAGGCCAGTACATCAGGAGACGTGGAGGAGGCCGTAGGAGGGCAACAACCCAGCAGCAGGACTGCTACCTCCGCCTTTGTGCAAGGAGGAGCAGGAGGAGCACTGCCAGAGCCCTGCAAAATGACCTCCAGCAGGCCACAAATGTGCATGTCTCTGCTCAAACGGTCAGAAACAGACTCCATGAGGGTGGTATGAGGGCCCGACGTCCACAGGTGGGGGTTGTGCTTACAGCCCAACACCGTGCAGGACGTTTGGCATTTGCCAGAGAACACCAAGATTGGCAAATTCGCCACTGGCGCCCTGTGCTCATCACAGATGAAAGCAGGTTCACACTGAGCACATGTGACAGACGTGACAGTCTGGAGACGCCGTAGAGAACGTTCTGCTGCCTGCAACATCCTCCAGCATGACCGGTTTGGCGGTGGGTCAGTCATGGTGTGGGGTGGCATTTATTTGGGGGGCCGCACTGCCCTCCATGTGCTCGCCAGAGGTAGCCTGACTGCCATTAGGTACCGAGATGAGATCCTCAGACCCCTTGTGAGACCATATGCTGGTGCGGTTGGCCCTGGGTTCCTCCTAATGCAAGACAATGCTAGACCTCATGTGGCTGGAGTGTGTCAGCAGTTCCTGCAAGAGGAAGGCATTGATGCTATGGACTGGCCCGCCCGTTCCCCAGACCTGAATCCAATTGAGCACATCTGGGACATCATGTCTCGCTCCATCCACCAACGCCACGTTGCACAAAAGACTGTCCAGGAGTTGGCGGATGCTTTAGTCCAGGTCTGGGAGGAGATCCCTCAGGATACCATCCGCCACCTCATCAGGAGCATGCCCAGGCGTTGTAGGGAGGTCATACAGGCACGTGGAGGCCACAGATACTACTGAGCCTCATTTTGACTTGTTTTAAGGACATTACATCAAAGTTGGATCAGCCTGTAGTGTGGTTTTCCACTTAAATTTTGAGGGTGACTCCAAATCCAGACCTCCATGGGTTGATAAATTTGATTTCCATTGATAATTTTTGTGTGATTTTGTTGTCAGCACATTCAACTATGTAAAGAAAAAATTATTTAATAAGATTATTTCATTCATTCAGATCTAGGATGTGTTGTTTAAGTGTTCCCTTAATTTTTTTGAGCAGTGTATAAACTGAACAGTATCGGACACAAAATCGAACGCCACGTGATATGCATTTTCTCTGAGTTATGTTGACCAAGGATGCCAAAACTCTTGATCGGTTAAATAGGTCCTAAACAAATTTAGAACTGGTCCGGAGAGGCCAACCCACCTCTACAGTCTGTCCAGAAGGACATCATGGTCAACAGTGTTGAATGCAGGACTTAAATCCAAGAGTATAAAGACAGAGAGCTGTTTGGCATCTGTGTTGGCTCTAAGATAATTTACCACTTTAACTAAGGCTGTCTCTGCTCTGTGGTGGGCACAAAAAACAGATTGGAATTTTACAAAAATGCAGTTGGCACTTAAAAAAAATATAGCTGTTTGAAATTTCTCCAGAATTTTGCTTAAGAATGGAAGCTTGGAGATTGTTCAGCTTTTAGCAATTTCCAGCCAATCTAGATTACTTTTCTTCAGAAGGGGTTTCACCATTCCAAGATGGCGTAGCAGTGCGGTCGTGTACTCTGTAGTGTGTCCGTGTAAATAGCCTGTTTTTAGTTTTTTGTCTCTTTCGTATATATTTCTCAATCACACTTTTCATCCTTCAACTAAATATACTTTCCTGCAACCCGCCTCACCCAATGTGGAACAGATTCTATTATTTATTTTACCTTTTTATCCAGAACTTCCAGTTGAAACTAGCCAGCTAGCCAGCTAACTAGCTACTTGCTATTAGCCACCGTTAGCGGTTTTCACCATTGTCCATGGCCTGCACTACCTACCAGCCAGCTCTAGCCTGTACTATTATCGGCCTGTCTTCACAGCGCGCTATCGACCAAGAACATATCGGATTTTCTGCCGGAATCACTGAATCACTGGACCTTAACACCAGATCATCGCAACTAGCTAGCTGCAACCGAATGGATGTTGTTGGCTAATCACCACCGCCCCCGAAGCAAGCACCAGTTAGCCTTGAGCTAGCCTCGAGCCAGGCCCATCTCCCGGCTATCTTCCTCTCTGTCAACCGGATGGGACCTCATAGTGTCGACACGGAGCCCCGCTGATCCATCACGAATGGTCTGCCGACGTAATCGTCTGATGTGGTTTCAACAGGCTTCCCATTGCGACGACCACGAAGATCCATCTGCTAGCCCCGGCCCGCTAGCACACGCAATCAACAGCCGTGCTTCCTGCTCGCCTGTGCTGTAGCAGCCATTCGAACTGCTCCCGGTCTCACCTATTGCTGTTCACTGGACCTTATGATCACTCAGCTGCACAGCTGATGCCTGCTGGACTGTTCCTTTACACGGTATCCCCATCCTGTTTATCTGTCCTGTTTATCTGTTTAGCCTCAGCCCAAACTTTCGTCGCCATTACCAGTTGTTGTCTTAGCTCTCTCGAATAACACCTGTGATTGCTTTATGCCTCTCTCCTATGTCAATATGCCTTGCCTATTGCTGTTCCGGTTAGTTCTTATTATACAGTTTCACTGTAGAGCCCCCAGTCCTGCTCAACCAGCCTCAGAGAGCTCCTTTGTCCCACCCCCCATACACGCGGAGACCGGCTCAATCGGTGCCTCCAGTGGTGCTATCTCTTTCATCGTTACCCAACGCTTAGGTTTACCTCCACTGTACTCACATCCTTCCATATCCTTGTCTGTACATAATGACCTTAATCTATTCTACAATGCCCAGAAATCTGTCCCTTTTATTCTCTGTACCCAACGCACTAGAAGACCAGTTCTTAAAGCCTTTAGCCGTATCCTTATTCTACTCCTCCTCTGTTCCTCTGGTGATGTAGAAGTTAACCCAGGCCCTGTAGCGCCTGGGGAGTAGGAGTGATACTGGGGGCTATCATTTGTTGTCTTCTGTAACCGTAAAAGCCTTGGTTTTTTGCATGTTAGCATCAGAAGCCTCCTCCCTAAGTTTGAGTTATTCACTGCGTTAGCACACTCCGCCAACCCTGATGTTCTAGCAGTGTCTGAATCCTGGCTTAGGAAGACCACCAAAAACTCTGAAATGTCCAATCCTCAACTACAACATTTTCTGTCTAGATACAACTGCCAAAGGGGGCGGAGTTGCAATCTACTGTAGAGATAGCCTGCAGAGCTCTATCCTACTATCCAGGTCTGTGCCCAAACAATTTGAGCTTCTACTTCTAAAAATCCACCTCTCCAGAAATAAGTCTATCACTGTTGCCGCTTGCTACAGCCCCCCCTCAGCCCCCAGCTGTGCCCTGGACACCATATGTGAATTGATTGCTCCCCATCTATCTTCAGAGTTTGTACTGCTTGGTGACCTAAACTGGGATATGCTTAACACCCCGGCCATCCTACAATCTAAACTTATCAAGGAACCTTCCAGGTACAACCCTAAATCCGTAAACATGGGCACCCTCATAGATATCATCCTGACTAATTTACCCTCTAAATACACCTCCGCTGTCTTCAACCAGGATCTCAGTGATCACTGCCTCATTGCCCGCGTCCGTAATGGGTCCGCGGTCAAACGACCACCCCTCATCACTGTCAAACGCTCCCTAAAACACTTCAGTGAGCAGGCCTTTCTAATTGACCTGGCCCGGGTATCCTGGATGGATATTGACCTCATTCCGTCAGTAGAGGATGCCTGGTTGTTCTTTAAAAGTGCTTTCCTCTCCATCTTAAATAAGCATGCCCCGTTAAAAAAATTCCCAACTAAGAACAGATATAGCCCTGGTTCACCCCAGACTTGACTGCCCTTGACCAGCACAAAAACATCCTGTGACGTACTGCATTAGCATCGAACAGCCCCCGCGATATGCAACTTTTCAGGGAAGTCAGGAACCAATATACACAATCAGTTAGGAAAGCAAAGGCTAGTTTTTTTCAAACAGAAATGTGCATCCTGTAGCACTAACTCCAAAACGTTTTTGGGACACTGTAAAGTCCATGGAAAATAAGAGCACCTCCTCCCAGCTGTCCACTGCACTGAGGCTAGGAAACACTGTCACCACAGATAAATCTACGATAATCGAGAATTTCAATAAGCATTTTGCTACGGCTTGCCATGCTTTCCACCTGGCTACACCTACCCCCCGGCCACCAGCTCTGCCCCCCCTTCCCCCGCTGCAACTTTTGGCCCATTCCTCCTGACAGAGCTGGTGTAACTGAGTCAGGTTTGTAGGCCTCCTTGCTCGCACACACTTTTTCAGTTCTGTCCACAAATGTTCTATAGGATTGAGGTCAGGGCTTTGTGATGGCCACTCCAATACCTTGACTTTGTTGTCCTTAAGCCATTTTGCCACAACTTTGGAAGTATGCTTGGGGTCATTGTCCATTTGGAAGACCCATTTGCGACCAAGCTTTAACTTCTTGACTGATGTCTTGAGATGTTGCTTCAATATATCCACATAATTTTCCTTCCTCATGATGCCATCTATTTTGTGAAGTGCACCAGACCCTCCTGCAGCAAAGCACCCCCACAGCATGATGCTGCCACCCCCGTGCTTCACGGTTGGGATGGTGTTCTTCGGCTTGCAAGCATTCCCCTTTTTCCTCCAAACACAACGATGGTCATTATGGCCAAACAGTTCTATTTTTGTTTCATCAGACCAGAGGACATTTCTCCAAAAAGTACAATCTTTGTCCCCATGTGCAGTTGCAAACCGTAGTCTGGCTTTTTTATGGCGGTTTTGGAGCAGTGGCTTCTTCCTTGCTGAGCGGCCTTTCAGGTTATGTTGATATAGGACTCATTTTACTGTGGATATAGATACTTTTGTCCCTGTTTCTTTTTTTTATATATATATATTTATTATTTTTTTTTGGTTTTTTAAATTATTTTTTTGGGGGGGGGAATGGATCAGCTTAATATTCCAGATAGATTGTATCTTCTATCAATGTAATTGTCTGCATCACTTCCAATCCCCCATGTCTTTTTTTATTTTTTATATATATATTCCCCTTTATTACTTCTCAACCCCCACCATCCTTTCCCCACCCGGAGCAAACTAGTGAACAACAACGCCAGGCCTCTACTTCCGGTCTATACTTACTATCCACACCTTATGGACAGAGCCAACCTTACAACATTCTATATATATATATATATATATATATATATATATATATATATATATTTATTATGTTTTTTGCTCCTGAACTTCTTCTACTCTCAACCTCTCCGATCATTTCATGATGTCCACCGGTC
>LR778274.1:25295344-25375344 GCA_902810595.1 Coregonus sp. 'balchen'
CCGCCCATTGGACATCGAGGGGGCACCGGCGTACTCCGTGAGGTCCATCTTGGACTCGAGACGTCGGATGGGGGGTCTCCAATATCTAGTGGAGTGGGAGGGGTACGGTCCGGAGGAACGGTGCTGGGTGCCGAGGAGAGACATTTTGGACCCGTCTCTCCTGACGGAATTCCATCGTGGGCACCCGACGCACCCTGCTCCGCGTCCTCCTGGTCGTCCCCGAGGCCGGAGTCGGCGCACGTCTGGAGCCGCGCGTCAAGGGGGGGGTACTGTCACGGTTTCGGCCGAGGCTGCCTCTCTTCCTTGTTCGGGCAGGCTTCGGCGTTCGTTGTCTCCGGAATTCTAGCTGCCATCGTTGCATGTTTCTATGTTTGTTTGCGTTTGTCTGTTTGTTGTGACACCTGTTATCGTTTAGGTTAATTAGCGTCCTATAAGTTACTCGTTGTGTTTGTCCAGTGTTGTGTGTGATTGCTTTATTGTCTGTCGTGCGTTACTGGACGTGTTTACATTATTCGCTCGGTTGAGCTATCTCTCCACTGTGTTGGAGCGTTTTACGCACCTGTGTAGTGCGCCCGTTTGTTTTGTCCACCTACGTGCGGAGTTTCGCCTCCGGGCCAGTTTGTTCATTTTTCCCTTGTGGAATTCACTAAAGTCTTTTGGACTGTACTTCGGTGTCCTGCGCTTGATTCCACCACTACACCCACCTACAGCATCACTGACACTAACAAACCAAAAGGAACAAGATCCCACAAACACTGTGGGAAAACTGGCTGCTTAAGTATGGCTCCCAATCAGAGACAACAAGCAACAGCTGATACTCGTTGCCTCTGATTGAGAACCACACTGGCCAACATAGAAACACAATACTAGAATAGAACGTAGAACCAAAACACATAGACTCTGGCTCAACATACACACCCTGGCTCAACATATTAGAGTCCCCAGAGCCAGGGTGTGACAGTGCATGACACAAGTAATTTTTCCAACAATTGTTTACAGACTATTTCACTTATAATTCACTGTATCACAATTCCAGTGGGTCAGAAGTTTACATATACTAAGTTGACTGTGCCTTTAAACAGCTTGCAAAATTCCAGAAAATGATGTTATGGCTTTAGAAGCTTCTGATAGGCTAATTGACATAATTTGAGTAAATTGGAGGTGTACCTGTGGATGTATTTCAAGGCCTACCTTCAAACTCAGTGCCTCTTTGCTTGACATCATGGGAAAATCAAAAGAAATCAGCCAAGACCTCAGAAAAAAAATTGTAGACCTCAACAAGTCTCGTTCATCCTTGGGAGCAATTTCCAAACAATAGTACGCAAGTATAAACACCATGGGACCACGCAGCCGTCATACCGCTAAGGAAGGAGACGTGTTCTGTCACCTAGAGATGAACGTACTTTGGTGCGAACAGTGCAAATCAATCCCAGAACAACAGCAAAGGACCTTGTGAAGATGCTGGAGGAAACAGGTACAAAAGTATCTATATCCACAGTAAAACAAGTCCTATATCGACGTAACCTGAAAGGCCGCTCAGCAAGGAAGAAGCCACTGCTCCAAAACCGCCATAAAAAAGCCAGACTATGGTTTGCAACTGCACATGGCGACAAAGATCGTACTTTTTGGAGAAATGTCCTCTGGTCTGATGAAACAAAAATAGAACTGTTTGACCATAATGACCATCGTTATGTTTGGAGGAAAAAGGGGGATGCTTGCAAGCCGAAGAACACCATCCCAACCGTGAAGAACGGGGGTGGCAGCATCATGCTGTGGGGTAGCTTTGCTGCAGGAGGGACTGGTGCACTTCACAAAATAGATGGCATCATGAGGAAGGAAAATTATGTGGATATATTGAAGCAACATCTCAAGACACCAGTCTGGAAGTTAAAGCTTGGTCGCAAATGGGTCTTCCAAATGGACAATGACCCCAAGCATACTTCCAAAGTTGTGGCAAAATGGCTTAAGGACAACAAAGTCAAGGTATTGGAGTGGCCATCACAAAGCCCTGACCTCAATCCTATACAAAATGTGTGGGCAGAACTGAAAAAGCGTGTGTGAACATGGAGGCCTACAAACCTGACTCAGTTACACCAGCTCTGTCAGGAGGAATGGGCCAAAATTCACCCAACTTATTGTGGGAAGCTTGTGGAAGGCTACCCGAAACGTTTGACCCAAGTTAAACAATTTAAAGGCAATGCTAACACATACTAATTGAGTGTATGTAAACTTCTAACCCACAGGGAATGTGATGAAATAAATAAAAGCTGAAATAAATCATTCTCTCTACTATTATTCTGACATTTCACATTCTTAAAATAAAGTGGTGATCCTAACTGACCTAAGACAGGGCATTTTTACTAGGATTAAATGTCAGGAATTGTGAAAAACTGAGTTTAAATGTATTTGGCTAAGGTGTATGTAAACTTCCGACTTCAACTGTACATAGTCAATGGTAGGCGTCGAGGGGACTCCTACGGTAGGTACACCTATAGCTCATGTCTTGGCAGTAGTACTGTAGACTACTTTATCACTGACCTCAACCCAGAGTCTCTTAGAGGGTTCACAGTCAGCCCACTGACACCCCTATCAGACCACAGCAAAATCACACTCTACCTGAACAGAGCTATGTTCAATCATGAGGCATCAAAGCCAAAGGAACTGAATAATATTAAGAAATGCTACAGATTGGAAGGAAAGTAGTGTGGAAATCTACCAACAAAACTATTAGGCAACAACACATTCAATCCCTTCTAGACAATTTCCTGGACAAAATGTTTAGCTGTAATAGTGAAGGTGTAAACGTGGCAGTAAAAATAGCTTCCCTATCAAATCTAAAAATGTCAAGCAGACAACCTAAGAAAATTAACAACAATGACAAATGGTTTGATGAACAATGCAAAAACCTAAGAAAGAAATTGAGAAACCTATCCAACCAGAAAACCTGAGCCTACGCCTTCACTATGGTGAATCACTAAAACAATACAGAAATACACTACGGAAAAAGAAGGAACAGCACGTCAGAAATCAGCTGAATGTAATTGAACAATCTATAGAATCTAACCACTTCTGGGAAAATTGGAAAACTCTAAACAAACAACAACACGAAGAGTTATCTATCCAAAACAGAGATTACATTTACATTTTCATCATTTAGCAACTTACAAATTGGGATGTATGTGTAAACCACTTCTCCAATCCTTTTGGCCCTATAACAAAGAACAAACAGCAAAAACATATACATGATCAAATAAAAATCTTAGAATCAACTATTAAAGACTTCCAGAACCCACTGGATTCTCCAATTACATTGAATGAACTACAGGACAACATACAAACCCTCCAACCCAAAAAGGCCTGTGGGGTTGATGGTATCCTACATGAAATTATAAAATATACAGACCACAAATTCCAATTGGCTATACTTAAACTCTTTAACATCATCCTCAGCTCTGGCATATTCCCCAATATTTGGAACCAAAGACTGATCACCCCAATCCACAAAAGTGGAGACAAATTTGACCCCAATAACTACCATGGGATTTGCGTCAACAGCAACCTTGGGAAAATCCTCTGCATTATCATTAACAGCAGACTAGTTCATTTCCTCAGTGAAAACAATGTACTGAGAAAATGTAAAATTGGCTTTTTACCAAATTACCGTACGACAGACCACGTATTCACCCTGCACACCCTAATTGACAAACAAGCAAAACAAAACAAAGGCAAAGTCTTCTCATGCTTTGTTGATTTCAAAAAAGTGTTAGACTCAATTTGGCATGAGGGTCTGCTATACAGATTTATGGAAAGTGGTGTTGGGGGAAAATATACAACATTATAAAATCCATGTACACAAACAACAAGTGTGCGGTTAAAATTGGCAAAAAACACACACATTTCTTTCCACAGCTTAAGCCCGACCCTCTTCTACATACTGTAAATATCAACGAATTGGCGAGGGCACTAGGACAGTCTGCAGCACCCGGCCTCACCCTACTAGAATCTGAAGTCAAATGTCTACTGTTTGCTGATGATCTGGTGCTTCTGTCCCAACCAAGGAGGGCCTACAGCAGCACCTAGATCTTCTGCACAGATTATGTCAGACCTGGGCCCTGACAGTAAATCTCAGTAAAAGACCAAAATAAAGGTGTTCCAAAAAAGGTCCAGTTGACAGGACCACGAATACAAATTCCATCTAGACACCGTTGCCCTAGAACACACAAAAAACTATTAATACCTTGGCCTAAACATCAGCTCCACAGGTAACTTCCACAAAGCTGTGAACGATCTGAGAGACAAGGCAAGAAGGGCCTTCTACTTAACACATTGGAAAGAATTTACAAAAAAACAGAGCAAACTAGAATGCTATTTGGCCCTAAACAGAGAGTACACAGTGGCAGAATACCTGACCACTGTGACTGACCCAAAATTAAGGAAATCTTTGACTATGTACAGACTCAGTGAGCATAGCCTTGCTATTGAGAAATGCCGCCGAAGGCAGACCTGGTTCTCAAGAGAAGACAGGCTATGTGCACACTGCCCACAAAATGAGGTGGAAACTGAGCTGCACTTCCTAACTTCCTGCCAAATGTATGACCATATTAGAGACACATATTTCCCTCAGATTACACAGACCCACAAAGAATTCAAAAACAAATCCAATTTTGATAAACTACCATATCTATTGGATGAAATACCACAGTGTGCAATCACAACAGCAAGGTTTGTGACCTGTTGCCACAAGAAACGGGCAACCAGTGAAGAACAAACACCATTGTAAATACAACCTATATTTATGTTTATTTATTTTCCCTTTTGTACTTTAACTATTTGCACATCGTTACAACACTGTATATATACATAATATGACATTTGAAATGTCTTTATTCTTTTGGAACTTTTGTGAGTGTAATGTTTACTGTTAATATTTATTGTTTATTTAACTTTTGTTTATTATCTACTTCACTTGCTTTGGCAATGTTAACACACGTTTCCCATGCCAATAAAGCCCTTAAATTGAATTGAAATTGAAATTGAATTGAGAGAGAGAGAGAGAGAGAGAGAGGGGGAGAGAGCGGGGTGGGGTGGGGGGGGGGGGGGGGGGAGAGACGAGGGAGAGAGAGAGAGAGACAATACACATAACCAGACAAGTTGTACCTCCCATCATCTCACATCTACTTAAATCAATCAAATTAAAGCCAAACATTCTGGGCATCTAGGCTGGCTATATAGAGGACAAAATTGCTTTGAATATTTCACCAATTCAGCATACAGCATAATGGGGGATGTGCATAACGATGGAGGAATTCAGCATACAGCATAATGGGGGATGTGCATAACGATGGAGGAATTCATCATACAGCATAATGGGGGATGTGCATAAAGATGGAGGAATTCATCATACAGCATAATGGGGGATGTGCATAAAGGTGGAGGAATTCATCATACAGCATAATGGGGGATGTGCATAAAGATGGAGGAATTCATCATACAGCACAATGGGGGATGTGCATAAAGGTGGAGGAATTCATCATACAGCATAATGGGGGATGTGCATAAAGATGGAGGAATTCATCATACAGCACAATGGGGGATGTGCATAAAGGTGGAGGAATTCATCATACAGCATAATGGGGGATGTGCATAAAGGTGGAGGAATTCATCATACAGCATAATGGAGGATGTGCATAAAGATGGAGGAATTCATCATACAGCACAATGGGGGATGTGCATAAAGGTGGAGGAATTCATCATACAGCATAATGGGGGATGTGCATAAAGGTGGAGGAATTCAGCATACAGCATAATGGGGGATGTGCATAACGATGGAGGAATTCATCATACAGCATAATGGGGGATGTGCATAAAGATGGAGGAATTCATAATACAGCATAATGGGGGATGTGCATAAAGGTGGAGGAATTCATCATACAGCATAATGGGGGATGTGCATAAAGATGGAGGAATTCATCATACAGCATAATGGGGGATGTGCATAAAGATGGAGGAATTCATCATATAGCACAATGGGGGATGTGCATAAAGGTGGAGGAATTCATCATACCGCATAATGGGGGATGTGCATAAAGGTGGAGGAATTCATCATACAGCATAATGGGGGATGTGCATAAAGATGGAGGAATTCATCATACAGCACAATGGGGGATGTGCATAAAGGTGGAGGAATTAATCATACAGCATAATGGGGGGTGTGCATAAAGGTGGAGGAATTAATCATACAGCACAATGGGGGATGTGCATAAAGATGGAGGAATTCATCATACAGCACAATGGGGGATGTGCATAAAGGTGGAGGAATTCATCATACCGCATAATGGGGGATGTGCATAAAGATGGAGGAATTCATCATACAACATAATGGGGGATGTGCATAAAGGTGGAGGAATTCATCATACAGCATAATGGGGGATGTGCATAAAGATGGAGGAATTCATCATACAGCACAATGGGGGATGTGCATAAAGGTGGAGGAATTCATCATACAGCATAATGGGGGATGTGCATAAAGATGGAGGAATTCATCATACAGCACAATGGGGGATGTGCATAAAGGTGGAGGAATTCATCATACAGCATAATGGGGGATGTACATAAAGGTGGAGGAATTCATCATACAGCATAATGGGGGATGTGCATAAAGGTGGAGGAATTCATCATACAGCATAATGGGGGATGTGCATAAAGGTAGAGGAATTCATCATACAGCATAATGGGGGATGTGCATAAAGGTGGAGGAATTCATCATACAGCATAATGGGGGATGTGCATAAAGGTGGAGGAATTCATCATACAGCATAATGGGGGATGTGCATAAAGGTGGAGGAATTCATCATACCGCATAATGGGGGATGTGCATAAAGGTAGAGGAATTCAGATACTATTCAGATACTAGCACTACCCAGAGTTCTTAAACTACGGTGCGCGACAGGGTTCAATCTGGCAGTAAATCAGCACAATCTACTTTTTCTTTATTTCAAATCGCAGCCGTCTTGGAGTTAGAATTGGAATCACGTAACTGTGCTAGTGGAGTTAGAATTGGAATCACGTAACTGTGCTAGTGGAGTTAGAATTGGGATCATGTAACTGTGCTAGTGGAGTTAGAATTGGGATCATGTAATTGGGATCATGCTCCCGAGTGGCGCAGTTGTCTAAGGCACTAGAGATCCTGGTTCGAATCCAGGCTCATGATACAATGACTATGAGGCTAACCTAAACCCAGAAACACACACAGCATATCTTTTCACAAAGAGGGTCTGTTTTTAGAAAGGATGTAAACAGGCTAATTAAAGATCAGCATCCAGAAAGAGATAACAGCTGGGTGTCTGTCTGTGTGTGTCTGTGTGTGTGTGTTTCTGTGTGTGTGTGTGTGTGTGTGTCTGTGTGTGTCTGTGTGTGTGTCTGTGTGTCTGTGTGTGTGTGTGTGTGTGTGTCTGTGTGTGTGTGTGTGTGTGTGTGTGTGTGTGTGTGTGGTGTGTGTGTGTGTGTGTGTCTGTGTGTGTGTGTCTGTGTGTGTGGTCTGTGTGTGTGTGTGTGTGTGTGTGTGTGTGGTGTGTGTGTGTGTGGTGTGTGTGTGTGTGTGTGTGTGTGTGTGTGTGTCTGTGTGTGTGTGTGTGTGTGTGTGTGTGTGTGTGTGTGTGTGTGTGTGTGTGTGTGTGTGTGTGTGTGTGTGTGTGTTACTGGCTCTGTCAGTTCACTTTGAACATTAGCTGTTATTTCTAACAGAAGCCAACCGGTGACGCACATGGTCCGTCTCTCCATTGTTAGCTATTTAAAACTAGTTTACTGGTTTATCTTACTGTAATACAGTGGGCTGGAGGAGGCATTTGCTGCCATGATCCTTTGTCGTCTTCAATGCTGCCTGTGCTCACACACACACACACACACACACACACACACACACACACACACACACACACACACACACACACACACACACACACACACACACACACACACACACACACACACACACACACACACACACACACACACACACCCCACACTCGTTGTGCTTAAGCCATGTCATAAACCAGGTTGATTTGTGATTCTGTTCAAGCTTTGATAATCCCTGTCATCTGTCTCAACATACCGATGGTGTTTTAACCAGCCAATATCCGCCCGGGCATCGTGCACCAGATCAATACACAGCCATCGTTTGCATTCAAGATCCTAAATGACAGAGAAAACTATTGATTTCTTAATTTTCTTGTTTTACCTTCTGTTCTGTCTCTCTCTTTCAGGTGAAGCTGTTTTATTGCCAGTTCAGTTCCAGAGGCAGAAGGACAGGCAGTCTCTGTTATTGGAAGTTACAGTTTTGGCACCAACATGGAGTAAATCTTAGAAGGGAAGGGTATCTTCATAACAACGTCATAACACATTCATAACCCATACATACCTCATTCATAAGCAGTACATAAGCATTTCATCTTAAAACCTCGTCTTGAACCAGTAAATTAGGAAATTGATTCATCTGTTTTTTTTCTCCAATCTTTCAAAGGATTCAGTGATGATGTCATATCCTGTCTAATCAAGACCAGTAGTTGTACTGTTGACATGATCATTGAGACACAGTCACACAGTGGGACGGCTGCCAAGATACCACGTGGGTGCAGTCAGATGCTATGTATATATATATATATATATATTCTATACTGAGTGTACAAAACATTAACAACACCTTCCTAATATTGAGTTGCACCCCACCCCCTTTTGCCCTCAGAAGAGTCTCAATTATTCTGGGCATGGACTCTACAAGGTATCGAAAGCGTTCCACAGGGATGCTGGCCAATGTTGACGCCAATGCTGCCCACAGTTGTGTCAAGTTGGCTGGGTATCCTTTGGGTGATGGACAATTCTTGATACGCATGGGAAACTGTTGAGTGTGAAAAACCCAGCAGCGTTGCAGTTCTTGACCAAACCGGTGCGCCTGACACCTACTACCATAGCCCGTTCAAAGGCACTTAAATATTTTGTCTTGCCCATTCACCTACTGAATGGCACACATACACAACCCATGTCTCAATTGTCTCAAGGCTTAAAAATCCTTCTTTAACCTGTCTCCTCCCCTTCATCTACACTGATTGAAGTGGATTTAACAAGTGACATCAATAAGGGATCATAGCTTTCACCTGGATTCACCTAGTCAGTCTGTCATGGAAAGAGTAGGTGTTCTTAATGTTTTGTACACTCAGTGTATTTATATATATATATATATATATATATATATATATATATATATATATATATATATATATATATATATATACACATAGTGTATCTGTCCAACTGTTTGAAGACTTACATTCCACCTCTAACTCAAAGCCTAGAGGGCCAGCATTGTGATGAAAATGACGATGGTCCATTGACTGTAATGATAACGTAATAACAGGGTTTCATGTTGACTCACCCAGACTGGAGGAGTTGTGGTGGTCTCCTCCGTTCTGTCCGTCTGTCCCATGATGATGATGCAGGTGGTGGTTACTATGGTAACCCCCCATCAACTCCAACTTGATCTTCTTGTTCTTCATGGCCTCAGCAAGAGCAGCCGCTGTCAGACCTGAGAGAGCGATGGAGAGAGAGGAGAGGAGAGAGAGAGAGAGGGAGAGAGAGAGAGAGCGAGAGATTTGAGGAGAGATAGAGAGAGAGGGAGCGAGAGAGAGAGAGGAACAGATAGAGAGAGAGAGAGAGGCGAGAGAAGAGAGAGAGAGAGTGAGAGAGAAGGAGAGAGGAGGAGTGGAGAGGAGAAGAGAGAGCAAGGAGGGGGAGTGATTTAGAGAGAGCGACGCGCGAGGCGCAAGAGAGGCAGCGAGCGCTATATAGATATAGAGATAGCTACGCCCCGAAAAGAGAAAGGTGATGGTACAAAGAGAGCGAGATCAATAAAATGTAGATCAATGTCCTCTAGTCTAGTGGATTATGGGTAACAGCCGGTTTTTAAAAGAACAATGCTAGAGATCCATCTACAGTGAGCTCCAAAAGTATTGGGACAGTGACAATGTGTTGTTGTTATGGCTCTGTACACCAGCACTTTGGATCTGAAATGATACAATGACTATGAGGCTAACCTTTAACCCCAGTGGGCTATATCAGGGCCACACAGAGTGTTTCTGGGTAGTCTTAAACAAATCTACTTTGAAACAAAAGTATACACCTCAAACACATGGTTATGGGCTTAAAAAAAGAAGACACCTGTATCATGTCAGATATAGAGTTGGAATTCATTACATTTTGAGTTTGCATCCCAATATTACACTTTATATACATCACAGAAGACTGAAATATAACAAAACTGTTTGACATAGAAACATCGGATTTTGGGCGTAATACATTTATTTTATTTTATTAACGATATAATTATGAAGAATATTAATAACATTCCACCCATGAGGCCACTAGGTAATTTGACTGCAGGAAAGGGCTACAGTGTAGACTGTCAGCTTTAATATGAGGGTATTTTCATCCATATCAGGTGAATTGTTTAGAAATTCCAGCACTTTTTATACATAGTCACCCCATTTTAGGGGACCAAAAGTATTGGAACAAATTCACTTCTATGTATTTGGTCCCAAATTCATAGCACACAGTGATTACATCAAGCTTGTGACTCTACACATTTGTTGGATGCATTTGCTGTTTGTTTTGGTTGTGTTTCAGATTATTTTGTGCCCAATAGAAATGAGTGGTAAATAACTTATTGTGTCATTTTGGAGTCACTTTTATTGTAAATAAGAATATAATATGTTTCTAAACACTTCTACATTAATGTGGATGCTACCATGATTACGGATAATCCTGAATGAATCGTGAATAATGATGAGTGAGAAAGGTACAGACGCACAAATATCATCTACCTATCTCCATAGTGGCCCTTAAAGCAGCAGTAACATCCGACTCTGACTCTCCTCCAAGTGAAGTCATTTTAAACGGACAGTAATATGCATGATAAAGTCTCTATTTGTCATTAAAATCACTGAGCTAGTTAAGGACAACTCTGCTCTGAAATTAACTGAGCCTTGCCATTAAAAACGTATCCTACTCTTTCCCTATTTTCTCCCTCTGTTCCTCTGTTCTCTTTAGCAAATGTCAAGATCACAGCGGGAAAGAAGCCGTCGCCCCATCGAGACTGGAGAGGATGATATCAAAGGTTTCCTTCAGGTTTACACTTGGCTAAACAAAACGCAATTCTGTTCTGCCTCCCTTTCCCTCCATCCCTCTCTCCCTCCCCCCTCTGTCCCTCCCTCCCTCTCTTTCAGTCTCCTGTGGCCTTTCAGTTCTAATCTCCTCTGCTGACATTGATGTTGTGACCTCTCTTCCAGTTAAAAGAGCTAAGAGACGCTCTCTCAGGCCCAGTGAGTATTACTTTGAGTCTGACTGTCTCCCAGAGACACCACTCTCTGAGGCTGAGGATGCTTTTGAACACAGAGAGTAAAAATGACTTTTAGAAATGGCTTCTTTTGAGGTGGAGAAGGAACAGATCGAGTTTCACAAAACCACACAAAGAGAAGGGCAGCTTTGAACACTGAACGGTGAATACAAACTTCACAGAGCAAAGGTAGAGAGGCCTGGAGAGATGGGGTGTAACTCAGCAGCACTGTGAGAACACAGCCTACAGGAGCACTGTGAGAACACGGCCTACAGGAGCACTGTGAGAACACAGCCTACAGCAGCACTGTGAGAACACAGTCTACAGCAGCACTGTGAGAACACATCCTACAGCAGCACTGTGAGAACACAGCCTACAGCAGCACTGTGAGAACATAGCCTACAGGAGCACTGTGAGAACACAGCCTACAGCAGCACTGTGAGAACACATCCTACAGCAGCATTGTGAGAACACAGCCTACAGGAGCACTGTGAGAACATAGCCTACAGGAGCACTGTGAGAACACATCCTACAGCAGCACTGTGAGAACACAGCCTACAGGAGCACTGTGAGAACATAGCCTACAGGAGCACTGTGAGAACATAGCCTACAGCAGCACTGTGAGAACACAGCCTACAGCAGCACTGTGAGAACATAGCCTACAGGAGCACTGTGAGAACATAGCCTACAGGAGCACTGTGAGAACACAGCCTACAGGAGCACTGTGAGAACATAGCCTACAGGAGCACTGTGAGAACATAGTCTACAGCAGCACTGTGAGAACAGAGCCTACAGCAGCACTGTGAGAACATAGCCTACAGGAGCACTGTGAGAACATAGCCTACAGGAGCACTGTGAGAACATAGCCTACAGGAGCACTGTGAGAACACAGCCTACAGGAGCACTGTGAGAACACAGCCTACAGCAGCACTGTGAGAACATAGCCTACAGCAGCACTGTGAGAACACAGACTACAGCAGCACTGTGAGAACATAGCCTACAGCAGCACTGTGAGAACTCAGCCTACAGCAGCACTGTGAGAACATAGCCTACAGGAGCACTGTGAGAACACAGCCTACAGTAGCACTGTGAGAACACATTCTACAGCAGCACTGTGAGAACACAGCCTACAGCAGCACTGTGAGAACATAGCCTACAGCAGCACTGTGAGAACACAGCCTACAGGAGCACTGTGAGAACATAGCCTACAGCAGCACTGTGAGAACATAGCTTACAGCAGCACTGTGAGAACACAGCCTACAGGAACACTGTGAGAACATAGCCTACAGGAGCACTGTGAGAACATAGACTACAGGAACACTGTGAGAACATAGCCTACAGCAGCACTGTGAGAACACAGCCTACAGCAGCACTGTGAGAACACAGCCTACAGCAGCACTGTGAGAACACAGCCTACAGGAGCACTGTGAGAACATAGCCTACAGGAGCACTGTGAGAACATAGCCTACAGGAACACTGTGAGAACATAGTCTACAGGAGCACTGTGAGAACATAGTCTACAGCAGCACTGTGAGAACATAGCCTACAGCAGCACTGTGAGAACACAGCCTACAGGAGCACTGTGAGAACATAGCCTACAGCAGCACTGTGATAACACAGCCTACAGGAGCACTGTGAGAACATAGCCTACAGCAGCACTGTGAGAACCCAGCCTACAGCAGCACTGTGAGGACATAGCCTACAGGAGCACTGTGAGAACAGAGCCTACAGCAGCACTGTGAGAACATAGCCTACAGGAGCACTGTGAGAACATAGCCTACAGGAGCACTGTGAGAACATAGCCTACAGGAGCACTGTGAGAACACAGCCTACAGGAGCACTGTGAGAACACAGCCTACAGCAGCACTGTGAGAACATAGCCTACAGCAGCACTGTGAGAACACAGCCTACAGCAGCACTGTGAGAACATAGCCTACAGCAGCACTGTGAGAACACAGCCTACAGGAGCACTGTGAGAACATAGCCTACAGCAGCACTGTGAGAACATAGCTTACAGCAGCACTGTGAGAACACAGCCTACAGGAACACTGTGAGAACATAGCCTACAGGAGCACTGTGAGAACATAGCCTACAGGAGCACTGTGAGAACACAGCCTACAGGAGCACTGTGAGAACACAGCCTACAGCAGCACTGTGAGAACATAGCCTACAGCAGCACTGTGAGAACACAGCCTACAGCAGCACTGTGAGAACATAGCCTACAGCAGCACTGTGAGAACTCAGCCTACAGCAGCACTGTGAGAACATAGCCTACAGGAGCACTGTGAGAACACAGCCTACAGTAGCACTGTGAGAACACATTCTACAGCAGCACTGTGAGAACACAGCCTACAGCAGCACTGTGAGAACATAGCCTACAGCAGCACTGTGAGAACACAGCCTACAGGAGCACTGTGAGAACATAGCCTACAGCAGCACTGTGAGAACATAGCTTACAGCAGCACTGTGAGAACACAGCCTACAGGAACACTGTGAGAACATAGCCTACAGGAGCACTGTGAGAACATAGACTACAGGAACACTGTGAGAACATAGCCTACAGCAGCACTGTGAGAACACAGCCTACAGCAGCACTGTGAGAACACAGCCTACAGCAGCACTGTGAGAACACAGCCTACAGGAGCACTGTGAGAACATAGCCTACAGGAGCACTGTGAGAACATAGCCTACAGGAACACTGTGAGAACATAGTCTACAGGAGCACTGTGAGAACATAGTCTACAGCAGCACTGTGAGAACATAGCCTACAGCAGCACTGTGAGAACACAGCCTACAGGAGCACTGTGAGAACATAGCCTACAGCAGCACTGTGATAACACAGCCTACAGGAGCACTGTGAGAACATAGCCTACAGCAGCACTGTGAGAACCCAGCCTACAGCAGCACTGTGAGGACATAGCCTACAGGAGCACTGTGAGAACACAGCCTACAGCAGCACTGTGAGAACATGGCCTACAGCAGCACTGTGAGAACATAGCCTACAGCAGCACTGTGAGAACATAGCCTACAGCAGCACTGTGAGAACACAGCCTACAGCAGCACTGTGAGAACATAGCCTACAGCAGCACTGTGAGAACACAGCCTACAGCAGCACTGTGAGAACATAGCCTACAGCAGCACTGTGAGAACTCAGCCTACAGCAGCACTGTGAGAACATAGCCTACAGGAGCACTGTGAGAACACAGCCTACAGTAGCACTGTGAGAACACATTCTACAGCAGCACTGTGAGAACACAGCCTACAGCAGCACTGTGAGAACATAGCCTACAGCAGCACTGTGAGAACACAGCCTACAGGAGCACTGTGAGAACATAGCCTACAGCAGCACTGTGAGAACATAGCTTACAGCAGCACTGTGAGAACACAGCCTACAGGAACACTGTGAGAACATAGCCTACAGGAGCACTGTGAGAACATAGACTACAGGAACACTGTGAGAACATAGCCTACAGCAGCACTGTGAGAACACAGCCTACAGCAGCACTGTGAGAACACAGCCTACAGCAGCACTGTGAGAACACAGCCTACAGGAGCACTGTGAGAACATAGCCTACAGGAGCACTGTGAGAACATAGCCTACAGGAACACTGTGAGAACATAGTCTACAGGAGCACTGTGAGAACATAGTCTACAGCAGCACTGTGAGAACATAGCCTACAGCAGCACTGTGAGAACACAGCCTACAGGAGCACTGTGAGAACATAGCCTACAGCAGCACTGTGATAACACAGCCTACAGGAGCACTGTGAGAACATAGCCTACAGCAGCACTGTGAGAACCCAGCCTACAGCAGCACTGTGAGGACATAGCCTACAGGAGCACTGTGAGAACACAGCCTACAGCAGCACTGTGAGAACATGGCCTACAGCAGCACTGTGAGAACATAGCCTACAGCAGCACTGTGAGAACATAGCCTACAGCAGCACTGTGAGAACACAGCCTACAGCAGCACTGTGAGAACACAGCCTACAGCAGCACTGTGAGAACACGGCCTACAGCAGCACTGTGAGAACACAGCCTACAGCAGCACTGTGAGAACACAGCCTACAGCAGCACTGCGAGAACACAGCCTACAGCAGCACTGTGAGAACACAGCCTACAGCAGCACTGTGAGAACATAGTCTACAGCAGCACTGTGAGAACATAGCCTACAGCAGCACTGTGAGAACACAGCCTACAGCAGCACTGTGGTTCAAAATATAAGACTGTAAAATAGAGGTGATGACATAAAAACAAAAAAATCACACTTTAACTGACACATCTGTGCGTGCATGTGGGACTGTGCATGTGGGACTGTGCATGTGGGACTGTGCATGTGGGACTGTGCATGTGGGACTGTGCATGTGGGACTGTGCGTGTGTGTCTGTGTGTCTGTCTGTGTGTGTGTGTGCTATGCAGGTCCCTCACCAGTAGGGGGCATGATTCCAGAATGAGACAGAAGGTGTTGGTTCTCTGATGACATCATACTCTGAGCCCTCTTTGGGGGGCGACCAGGGCGCGAGCTGGAAAAACAATCAAAGACATGACATCAGTTATACAGAGGCTTTTAATCCAGACAGACTCACAGTACAGTGAGCATACATTTGTTGTATGAGTATGTGTGATCCCTGCGGGAATTGAACCAACAACCTTGGCTTTGCATCATAAAGGATAACTTTTTTGGATGATCTCAGCCTGTAAGTAGATATCAATTGCATACTCCTCAGGTCCTCTCTCCTCTCTCCTTGTCTCCTTCTCAAAACCCATTGGATGAGAAGTTCAGAGGGCAGGTGCCTCCGACCTTCTCAAAACTCATCCAATGGGTTCTGAGAAGGAGACAAGGAGAGAGGAGAGAGGAGAGAGAGATGAGAGAGAGAGGAGAGAGAGGAGAGAGCGAGGAAAAAAAGGGGAAAACCTGCCCCCAAAAAAAACCCCCCCCCCCCCAAAACCCCCCAAAAACAAAACAAATTTTAAAAAACCCAAAAAAACCCCCCCAAAAAAGCCCAAAAAAACAGCCCGGAAAAAACAACCCCGGGCCCCCCAAAAAACCCCCCCCGGGGGGGAAAAAGCCCCCCCCGGGAAAATTTAAAAAGGGGAAAAAAACAACCCCAACGGTTTTAAAAAAAAAAAAAAAAGGGGGGGGGAAAAAAAAAAAAACCCCAATTTCCACCAAAAAAGGGGGTTTTTTGGGGGGGGGGGGAAAAAAAAGGGGGGGGGGGGAAAAGGGGTTTTTTTGGGGGGGGTTTTTGGGGGAATTTTGGGAAAAAAAAGGGGGGAACCCCTTTTTCAAAAATTTTTTTAAAAAATTCCCAAAACCAAAAAAAAAAGGGGGGGGGGGGTTTTTTTTTTTGGGGGGGTTTTTTTTGGGGGCCCCGGGGGGGTTTGGGGTTTTTTGGGGTGGGGGGTTTTTTTGGTTTTTTAAAAAAAGGGGGTTTTTTTAAAAAAATTTTTTTTAATTTCCCCCTATCCCTCCTTTTTTAAAAAGGGGGGGGAAAACCCCCTAAAAATTAAAAAACCCCTTTTTTTAAAAAAAAAAAACCCCCCCGGGGGGAAAAAAAAAAGGGGGGGGGGAAAAAAAAAAAAAAAATTTTTTTTTTTTTAAAAATTTTTTTTTGAAAATTTTTTTTGACCCCCCCCCCCCTTTTCCCTTCCCCCCCCCCGGGGGGGAGGGTTTTTCCCCCCCCTTTTTTTTTAAAAAGGGGGGAAAAAAAAAAAAAAAAAAAAAAATTTTTAAAAAAAAAAAAAAGGGGGGGGGAAACCCAAGGGCCAGGGCCCAAAAAATTTTTTTTAAAAAAAAGGGGGGGGGGAAAAAAGGAGGAAAAGGGAAAAAGGGGGGGGCCCCCTTGGGGGGGGAAAAGGGGGGGGATCCCCCCGGGGGGGGAAAAAAAGGGGGGGGGGAAAAAAAAGGGGGGGGAAAAAAATTTTGGGGGGGGGAAAAAATTTTGGGGGGAAAAAAAAAACCCCCGGGAAAATTTAAACCCCCCCCTTTTTTTCAAAAAAAAAAATTAAGGAAAAGGGGGGGAAAAAAGGGGGAAAAAGGGGGGGGCCCCAAAAAAAAGGGGGGGTTTTTTGGGGGAAAAAGGGCCCCGGGCCCCCCCAAAAAAATTTGGCCCTTTTTTAAAAAGGGGGGGGGCCCCCCGGGGGGGGCCCCCCAAAAAGGGGGGGGAAAAGGGGAAAAAAAAAAAAAAAAAAGGAAACCCAAAAAAAAAGGGGGGGTTTTTTTTTTGGGGGGGAAAAAAAAAAAAAATTTTTTTTTTTTTTTTTTTTCCTTTTTCCCCCCCTCTTTTTCCCCCCCCCCCCCCCTTTCCCCCCCCTCCCCAAACCCCCCAAAAGGGGGAAAAAAAAAAAACCTTTAACCCCCCCTCCCAAAAAACCCCCCCCCTTTTTTTCCCCCCCGGGGAAAAAAAAGGGGGAAAAAAATTTTTTTTTTTGGGGGGAACCTTTAAAAAGGGGGTTTGGGGGTTGGGGGGGGGGCCCCCCCCCCCCTTTTTCCCCCTCCCAAAATTTTTTTCTTTTTTTTCCCCCCCCCCTCTCCCCTTTTTTTCCCCCTTTTTTTTGGGGTTTTTTTTTGGGGGGGGTTTTTTTAAAAAAAAAAATTTAAAAAAGGGGGGGGGGGGGAAAATTTTTTCCGGTTTGGGGGGGGGGGGGTTTAAATTTTCCCCCCCCCCCCCAAAAAAAACCCCCCGGGGAAAAATTTTTTTTTTTAAAAAAAAAAAAAAAAAAAAAAAATTTTTTTTTCCCCCCCCAAAATTTTTTTTTCCCCCCCCCCCCCTTTTTTGGGAAAAAACCTTTTTCCCCCCCTTTTAAAAAAAAAAGGGGGTTTAAAAAAGGGGGGGAAAAAAAGAAAAAATTTTTAAAAAAATTTAAAAATTTTTTTTGGGGTTTAAGGGGAAAAGGGGGGTTAAAATTTTAAAAAAAAGGGGGGGTTTTTTTTGGTTTCCCCCAAAATTTTTAAAAAAAAAATTTTCCCCCGGGGGGGGGTTGGGGGAAAAAAAAAAGGGGGATTTAAATTCCCCCCAAAAAACCCCCTTTTTTCCCCCCGGGGGGGGCCCCTTTTTTAATTTTTTTCCCCCCCCTTTTTTGGGTTTTTTGGGGGGGCCCCCCCCCAAAAAAAAAAAAACCCCCCCCCCCCCCCCTTTTTAAAAAAAAAAAGGAAAAAAAAACCCCCCAAAAAAAACCCAAAAAGGTTTTTAAAAAGGGAAAAAGGGGGGTGGGGGGGAAAAGGGGGGGGGGGGGGGGGGGGGGGGGGCGGGGGGGGCCCGGGAAAGGGTTCCCCTTTAAAAAACCCCCTTTTTTCCCCCCCCCCCCCCCGGGCCCCCCCCCCCCTAAACCCCCCCCAAATTTTGGGTTTGGGGGGGTTAAATTAAAAAAAAAAAAAAAGGCCCCCCCCAAAAAAAAAAAAAATTTTTTTCCCCCCCCCCGGGAAAAAAACTTTTAAAGGGGGTTTTTTTTTTTCCCCCCCCCCCCCCGGGAAAAAAAGGGGGGGGATTCCCCCCCCAAAAAAAAAAAATTTTTTTGGGAAAAGCCCAAAAAACCCCCCCGGGAAGGGGGTTTAAAAAAAACCCCCGGGGGGGGGGGGAACCCCCCCCCTTTTTGGAAAAAGGGGCCCCCCTTTTTTTCCTTCCCCCGGGAAAAATAAAATTTTTGGGGGGCCCCCCCCCCCGGGGGGAAAAAATTAAAAAAAATTCCCCCCTTTTTTTCCCCCCCTTTTTCCCAAAGGGGGGGGTTGGGGGGGGGTTTAAAAAACCCCCGGGGGGGTTTTGGGGAAGGGAAAAAAAGGGGGGGGGGGGGGGAGGGGGGGAGGGAGAGGGGGAGGGGGAAAAGGGGGGGAAAAGGGGGAGAGAGAAACCCAAAAAAAAAAAAGGGGGGAGGGGGGAAAAACAAACCCCCCCGGGGGGGGGGAAAAAATTAACCAAACCCCTTTTTTTCCCTAAATTTTTCAAAAAAGGGGTTTTAAAGGGTTCCCCCCCCAAAAAAAAAAAAAGGGGGGGGGGGGAAAGGGGGGGGGGGGGGGGGGGGGGTGGTGGGGGGGGGGGGGGGGGGGGGGGGGGGGGGGGGGGGGGGGGGGGGGGGGGGGGGGGGGGGGGGGGGGGGGGGGGGGGGGGGGGGGGGGGGGGGGGGGGGGGGGGGGGGGGGGGGGGGGGGGGGGGGGGGTTTTTTTTTTTTTTTTTTTTTTTTGGGGGGGGGGGGGGTTTTTTTTTTTTTTGGGGGGGGGTTTTTTTTTTTTTTTCCCAAAAAATTTTTTTTTTTTTTTAAAAAAAATTTTTTTTTTTTTTTTTTTTTTTTTTTTTTTTTTTTTTTTTTTTTTTTTTTTTTTTTTTTTTTTTTTTTTTTTTTTTTTTTTTTTTTTTTTTTTTTTTTTTTAAATTTTTTTCCCCCTTTTTTTTTTGGGTTTTTTTTTTTAAAATTTTTTTTTTTTTGGGTTTTTTTTTAAATTTTTTTTTTTTTTTTTTTTTTCCCCCTTTTTTTTTTTCCCCTTTTTTTTTTTTTTAAATTTTTTTTTTTTTTTTTTTTTTTTTTTTTTTTTTTTTTTTCCTCCTTTTTTTTTTTTATTTTTCCCTTTTTTTTCCCCCCCTTTTTTTTCCCCCCCCCCCCCCTTTTTTTTCCCCCCTTTTCCCCCCCGTCCTTTTTGGGGGGGGAAAAAAGGGGGTTTTTTCCCCCGGGGGGCCCCCCCCCTTTTTTTTTTTCCCAAAATTTTTAAAAAAAATTTTTTTTTTTTGAAGGGAAAAGGGGGGGGGGGGTTCCCGGGGGGGCCCCCGGGCCCCCAAAAAAAGGGGGGAAAACCCTTAAAAAAAACCCCCCCCAAAAAAAAAAAAAAAAAGGGTTTTAATTTTCTTTTTTTTTCTTTAAAAAAAAAATTTTTTTGGGAAAAAAAATTTTTTTTTAAAAAAAAACCTTTTAAAAAAAATTTTTTTTTTTTTTAAAAAAAAAAAAACCTTAAAAAAAAAAAAGGGTTTTTTTTGCCTTTTTTTAAAAAAAAAAATTTTCCCCTTTTCCCTTTTTAAAATTTTTAGGGGACACATGGGGGGATGAAAGTAAGGCAGGGCAAAGAGTTCAACTTGGCTTGACATCCAAAAAAGAAGTCACAAGGATTTACCATCATGGACAAGACTGGGGGGGTGAAATTACAAACAGGGACAGAGTTCAACTTGGCTTGACATTCCAATAAACAGGAAACACCAGGACATACACATCTAGACGTGTTCCATTACCCTCACAGACAGACGGATAGAACTGCTTTAAAGACTCCGTCTGGAAGATTTTTTATGTACTTTTCTGTTGTGACCCCACTCTTCGATATTAAACCCAACTTACACTGTGGCTTTAAGCAGATCTCTGTAATGTGTATACCAACAACAGCCAAACCAGTAAGAAGATACAACTCTCTCTAATATCTGGTCAATAATCTGATAATAACAGTATTACACCACATGTAGCCTACAGACAGAGTTTAGACAGAGTGTACTGTAGCCTAGCTAAAAATACACAGAACTCTCTCCTCTCTCTAGTCTCGTGTTGTGGTGAAAGGTTTGGCAGGTTAATTTGATGAGCTGATTTGTAGCTCCAGAGTTCCCTGCCCTCCTATAATGAGTTGTTATTATTGTCACTCATTATTATTTGAACCAATAGGGACGTGACTAGTTATTATTTGAGCCAATAGGGACGTGACAGGTGACATTCTCCAGTCTGGAGGGAGGGGCACCGACATGTGATACTCTCCTTTAAATGTGTCAGTCAGACGCCAGCCCTACAAATTACCCTATATTGTCATATTAGACACTATTAGACAATATTAGACAATATAGGGTCTCAATATAGGGTCTCAATATAGGGTCTTAATATACAGTGAGGGAAAAAAGTATTTGATCCCCTGCTGATTTTGTACGTTTGCCCACTGACAAAGAAATGATCAGTCTATAATTTTAATGGTAGGTTTATTTGAACAGTGAGAGATAGAATAACAACAAAAGAAACCAGAGAAACGCATATCAAAAATGTTATAAATTGATTTGCATTTTAATGAGGGAAATAAGTATTTGACCCTTCTCAATCAGAAAGATTTCTATCTCCCAGGTGTCTTTTATACAGGTAACGAGCTGAGATTAGGAGTACACTCTTAAAGGGAGTGCTCCTAATATCAGTTTGTTACCTGTATAAAAGACACCTGTCCACAGAAGAAATCAATCAATCAGATTCCAAACTCTCCACCATGGCCAAGACCAAAGAGCTCTCCAAGGATGTCAGGGACAAGATTGTAGACCTACGCAAGGCTGGAATGGGCTACAAGACCATCGCCAAGCAGCTTGGTGAGAAGGTGACAACAGTTGGTGCGATTATTCGCAAATGGAAGAAACACAAAATAACTGTCAATCTCCCTCGGCCTGGGGCTCCATGCAAGATCTCACCTCGTGGAGTTGCAATGATCATGAGAAAGGAATCAGCCCAGAACTACCCGGGAGGATCTTGTCAATGATCTCAAGGCAGCTGGGACCATAGTCAACAAGAAAACAATTGGTAACACACTACGCCGTGAAGGACTGAAATCCTGCAGCGCCCACAAGGTCCCCCTGCTCAAGAAAGCACATATACAGGGCCGTCTGAAGTTTGCCAATGAACATCTGAATGATTCAGAGGAGAACTGGGTGAAAGTGTTGTGGTCAGATGAGACCAAAATGGAGCTCTTTGGCATCAACTCATCTCGCCGTGTTTGGAGGAGGAGGATTGCTGCCTATGACCCCAAGAACACCATCCCCACCGTCAAACATGGAGGTGGAAACATTATGCTTTGGGGGTGTTTTTCTGCTAAGTGGACAGGACAACTTCACCGCATCAAAGGGACGATGGACGGAGCCATGTACCGTCAACTCTTGGGTGAGAACCTACTTCCCTCAGCCAGGGCATTGTAAATGGGTCGTGGATGGGTATTCCATCATGACAATGCCCCAAAACACACGGCCAAGGCAACAAAGGAGTGGCTCAAGAAGAAGCACATTAAGGTCCTGGAGTGGCCTAGCCAGTCTCCAGACCTTAATCCCATAGAAAATCTGTGGAGGGAGCTGAAGGTTCGAGTTGCCAAACGTCAGCCTCGAAACCTTAATGACTTGGAGAAGATCTGCAAAGAGGAGCGGGACAAAATCCCTCCTGAGATGTGTGCAAACCTGGTGGCCAACTACAAGAAACGTCTGACCTCTGTGATTGCCAACTAGGGTTTTGCCACCAAGTACTAAGTAATGTTTTGCAGAGGGGTCAAATACTTTTTTCCCTCATTAAAATGCAAATCAATTTATAACATTTTTGACATGCGTTTTTCTGGATTTTTTTGTTGTTATTCTGTCTCTCACTGTTCAAATGAACCTACCATTACAATTATAGACTGATCATTTCTTTGTCAGTGGGCAAACGTACAAAATCAGCAGGGGATCAAATACTTTTTTTCCCTCACTGTAGGGTCTTATTATAGGGTCTTATTATAGGGTCTTATTATATTGTCCTATTAGACACAAAGGCCTGTTAACACCAGGAGGGTGGTAGTTTCCCCTCCTCTCCTCTCCTCTCCTCTCCTCTCTCTCCTCTCCTCTCCTCTCCTCCTCTCCTCCCTCTCCTCTCCCCCTCTCCTCTCCTCTCCTCTCTCCTCCTTGCCCTCCCCTATCCCCTCCCCTCCTCTCCTCTCCTCTCCTCTCGCTCCTCTTCCTCTCCTCCCTCTCCTCTCCTCCCTCTCCTCTCCTCTCCTCCTCTCCTCTCCTCTCCTCCTCCTCTCCTCTCCTCTCCTCTCCTCTCCTCTCCTCTCCTCTCCTCTCCTCTCCTCTCCTCTCCTCTCCTCTCCCTCTCCTCTCCTCTCCTCTCCTCTCCTCTCCCTTTGGTAAGAAAGAGCTGAGAAGATGTGATGTGGTTTAATCATCATCACCATAGGACTTCTCTTTCTTTCTCTCTCTGTCTTTTTCTTCTTCCCACACGTTGTATCTTCCTGCATGCGTCGGCTATTTCTAATCATGTCCTAATGAACCACGAAACACAAACGCACACTCAGCCACACACAATACCCTCTATTTTAGCTTACTACGTAAAAGGTGAAAGATTTAAAAAAAGGTTACATTTCCCAAATATTCTCTTTCAGCACTCAGAATGAAATAAAATAGAAGTGTCCCACTCTTCTCTCTTTGCTGTGAACTATGTCTCTCTGTCACGGCGTCCTTCAAAAGCTTTGTCTACTTCAGCAGAATGGAAGAGCTAGCACAATGACCAGCGAACTACAGGACAATAACCAACGAACTACAGCACAATGACCAGCGAACTACAAGACATCGACCAGCGAACTACAGCACAATGACCAGCGAACTACAGCACAATGACCAGCGAACTACAGCACAATGACCAGCGAACTACAGCACAATGACCAGCGAACTACAGGACAATGACCAGCGAACTACAGCACAATGACCAGCGAACTACAGGACAATGACCAGCGAACTACAGCACAATGACCAGCGAACTACAGCACAATGACCAGCGAACTACAGCACAATGACCAGCGAACTACAGGACAATGACCAGCAAACTACAGGACAATGACCAGCGAACTACAGCACAATGACCAGCAAACTACAGCACAATGACCAGCAAACTACAGGACAATGACCAGCGAACTACAGCACAATGACCAGCAAACTACAGCACAATGACCAGCGAACTACAGGACAATGCTATAGCTGTGGAACTCAACTAGCGTTAGTGTAACAGAAATTGTCTCCAATGTCAGTGCCTTGAACTTAATGTATGTGGCCCTTATTGGCCAATAAGCTACCTTGTCTGAGAGTGACAGTTGATCGTTGCTATGCTCTGGAAATGTGTAAACTGCCGGAATAACATGAGAACTAAATGCCCTGTATCTGTTTTGTAAGGGTCATACATTATCCTGTACTGAAACCTATTTATTACATACAGACGGGGGCCATCTATACATTATCCTGTACTGAAACCTATTTATTACATATAGACGGGGGCCATCTGTACATTATCCTGTTGCATGTACATCTACAAAGTGGTATAGCCAACCAGACAACCAGACAAACAGGACCATAGAACTAGAATCCATGTCATGTATTCAGCCCTATCCTATGTGGGTCAGACCAGGCCATTCATTCATCCTTTTGTCCTTGATTCAATGAGGGTTCAATGGTCTACAGAAATAGGCTGTTTTATCCAGAGCACAGAATAAATCAGGCGATCTGTTTTCGGTGTCTGGCAGATACGGGACAGAGTATCTTTAACACACACACATACACACACGTCTTTAACACTGTGAGAACACTTCTCCTCAGAAGTCACTGAAACTTTGGGGATGAAACTACATTATGATCCATCATCGTTTTTATACACAACGTTTTAAACCACATCTTAAAAAAAAAAAAGTCTTAAGGATTTAAGTGCATTCTTAAAATAGACTGTGTGAGTTTCTCATAACTAAGTCTAATTTTACTTCCCAGGAACAAACTTGGCCCTAAGACTCATATGAGATGACTGTTCTCCTAAACATCCTCTGCTTGTGTGTGGGATTTTAACTGGACTGCAAATGTCCACTACTTCCATTGCGTTAGTCAAATAAAGTGTGGGATGCAATCATCTGATGACGATCCATACATCATCACTAGCAAAACAAGACTGGATTCCTCAAGGAGAGAAAAGAAAACATAAAGAAGAAAAAAACGGAGCTAATTTACCAAGAAACAACCCTGACAGGCCCATATGGAGTCTGTAGAGTTCACATAGACAAAGGTTGTGTTCTAAATGGCACCCTGTTCCCTACATAGTGCACTACTTTTAACCAGGGTCCATGGCACCCTGTTCCCTACATAGTGCACTACTTTTAACCAGGACCCACAGGTCTGTGCCATTTGGAAGTCCTTTTCGGCCCCTGTTTTAAAGTGTGGTGCCGTCACCCTGAGTTCAGCCCAACTACAAAGCTCAGGAACTTTCCAGTAGTTTCCCTTCATTAATTAGTGTTTACTAAAACCTGCAGGAGTTCTGCCTTACTGATGGAAAGCAGGGTTAGAGTACACACACACACACGGACGGACACACACACACACACACACACACACACACACACACACACACACACACACACACACACACGGACGGACACACACACACACACACACACACACACACGGACGGACACACACACACACACACACGGACGGACACACACACACACACACACACACACACACGGACGGACACACACACACACACACACGGACGCACACACACACACACACACACACACACACACACACACACACACACACACACACACACACACACGGACGGACACACACACACACACACACGGACGGACACACACACACACACACACACACACACACACACACACACACACACACACACACACACGGACGGACACACACACACACACACACACACACACACACACACACACACACACACACACGGACACACACACTCTGTTACAGAAAAACATCAAGTACACAGACAAAACAGAGATAAAAGTGGTTGCTTAATGTCAGTTCAGTTCCCCTTGGCTTTCCTTCACAACATACTGTTTATTTACACACTAACTGATCACTCTGTGGGAATGTGTTTGCGTGTACAGCATAATCCGTGTGTGTGTGTGTGTGTGTGTGTGTGTGTGTGTGTGTGTGTGTGTGTACAACAGTGTGTGTGTGCATCTACAGTATGTTTGTATCAGTATTTTTATTTAACCTGTATTTATCCAGGTTAGTCTCATTGAGATGAAATCTCTTCCAACCTGTTTTAGAGAGACCTGTCTGGGTGTGTATCTACTGGAGGGGTGGGGTGCTACCAGCTGCTCCCCTCCAGTTGGCTTTTAACCAGAGCAACAGTTCATGAGTCACACAAACAACTAGCCACTAACTACTAACTAACTAACAACCAGTCAGCTCAGACCAGTCAGCTCTTTTAGTCTATGCACATATTAAGGATTGTGCCTTTAATACCTCTCTCTTTAACACCAAGTGATTTACAGTAACACAACATAGCCAACCTAGCCAGCCCTAGACCCCTAAAGAGCTTTACAGTAACACAACCTAGCCAGCCCTAGACCCCTAAAGAGCTTTACAGTAACACAACCTAGCCAGCCCTAGACCCCTAAAGAGCTTTACAGTAACACAACCTAGCCAGCCCTAGACCCCTAAAGAGCTTTACAGTAACACAACCTAGCCAGCCCTAGACCCCTAAAGAGCTTTACAGTAACACAACCTAGCCAGCCCTAGACCCCTAAAGAGCTTTACAGTAACACAACCTAGCCAGCCCTAGACCCCTAAAGAGCTTTACAGTAACACAACCTAGCCAGCCCTAGACCCCTAAAGAGCTTTACAGTAACACAACCTAGCCAGCCCTAGACCCCTAAAGAGCTTTACAGTAACACAACCTAGCCAGCCATAGACCCCTAAAGAGCTTTACAGTAACACAACCTAGCCAGCCCTAGACCCCTAAAGAGCTTTACAGTAACACAACCTAGCCAGCCCTAGACCCCTAAAGAGCTTTACAGTAACACAACCTAGCCAGCCCTAGACCCCTAAAGAGCTTTACAGTAACACAACCTAGCCAGCCCTAGACCCCTAAAGAGCTTTACAGTAACACAACCTAGCCAGCCATAGACCCCTAAAGAGCTTTACAGTAACACAACCTAGCCAGCCCTAGACCCCTAAAGAGCTTTACAGTAACACAACCTAGCCAGCCCTAGACCCCTAAAGAGCTTTACAGTAACACAACTTAGCCAGCCCTAGACCCCTAAAGAGCAAGCAACAGCACAGTGAAAGGCAAGGAAGAAACTATGATTTAAACAAGCTCGCGTCGACTGACAAATTAAGGAGTGTGCTTTTAATTCTGCTCTTTCTAACTCATATCCTCCTGTATGATTAAAGCACATCAAACAGTCATCAGGAGTCTCCCAGAGCAGGCAGGATCCGTCTTAATTGCAGCATTGTAAAACCTGATAATTAGCCTTCGCAGTTAGAGGTTCATAAAGAGAGGAGAGGAGACGCCTAGCTATAGAGATCACTACTAATGATGTCACACAAACACAGGTAATAGACCAACACCAAACACTCCACTTTAAAACAACGTATATTCTATCCTATTACATTCAAACCACGTACGCAAGACCTGATGGGGTTTTGCTGGCCGTCTGGCCAAAACGTCAGGCCTCAGATGTATTTCTGCGAACATACGCGTGTGTGTAACTGTTTGTGCAACTGTGTGTGTGTGTGTGTGCTCTGTGAAGTGGAGTCAGAAAGCTGAGGTTCCCTAAGGTGGATTAATGAAAAAGCCTTTCATGGAAAAGTCATCAAGCAGAGAGAAGTGAGGGAAAGATGGAAGAACATGTGGTGAGCTGCAGGATGCACCGGGAATGTGTGTGTGTGTGTGTGTGTGTGTGTGTGTGTGTGTGTGTGTGTGTGTGTGTGTGTGTGTGTGTGTGTGTGTGTGTGTGTGTGTGTGTGTGTGTGTGTGTGTGTGTGTGTGTGAAGGGGGCATGGTGTGTGACCTCTTGTCTCAGACTTTAATTAAAATCTCACCCAGACGTCCTCTTCCACGCCACGGCTCAGATTCCCACAGCTCTGTTCACACACGCACACGCACACGCACACACACACACGCACACACGCACACGCACACGCACACGCACACACACACACACACACGCACACACACACACCCACACACACACCCACACACACACACACGCACACACACACACACACACACACGCACACACACACACACACACACACAGGACTCAATTGACTTCATTTACAGTATTTATAAGACACACTGTTCTGTCCACTCCACATCTCAACACTGTTCTGTCCACTCCACATCTCAACACTGTTCTGTCCACTCCACATCTCAACACTGTTCTGTCCACTCCACATCTCAACACTGTTCTGTCCACTCCACATCTCAACACTGTTCTGTCCACTCCACATCTCAACACTGTTCTGTCCACTCCACATCTCAACACTGTTCTGTCCACTCCACATCTCAACACTGTTCTGTCCACTCCACATCTCAACACTGTTCTGTCCACTCCACATCTCAACACTGTTCTGTCCACTCCACATCTCAACACTGTCTGTCCACTCACATCTCAACACGGTTCTGCCACTCCATATCTCAACACTGTTCTGTCCACTCCACATCTCAACACAGTTCTGTCCACTCCACATCTCAACACTGTTCTGTCCACTCCACATCTCAACACTGTTCTGTCCACTCCACATCTCAACACCAAACAAACATCCACTGGACCAGCCTAATCAGGTTAATATACCAATGACATGCTAATACACATACATCTTATTGAGGCCAATGGCTGAGAAAAATGTACTGAGAAATACTGTACGCAGAAATGTGTGTGTGTGTGTGTGTGTGTGTGTGTGTGTGAGTGCGTGTGTGTGTGTGTGCGTGCGTGAGTTTTTGTGTGTGTGTGTGTTTGCTGAAACATGAAACACTAACAGGAGGACACACAGCAGCTGGAGCTTAGTTGAAGAGACAAAGCAGACAGACAGACAGACAGCTCTCTCTCTCTCACACACACAGACACACACACACTCACACAGACTCAAACACACTCCCTCCTCCCTGGAAACCACCAGCCCATCCAGTCCCACTTTGAAAACAGGGGATGAAAGAAAGGGAAGTGTTACAGTCAAAACAGTGGAACAAATACTCTGTCAACTCTGACTGTACAGTACAACAATACTGGGTGGGAGGGGACGGCTGACTGACTGACTGACTGGCTGGCTGGGTGACTGACTGACTGGCTGACTGGACGACTGACTGACTGGCTGGGTGACTGACTGACTGGGTGACTGGACGACTGACTGGCTGACTGGGTGATTGACTGGCTGACTGGGTGACTGACTGAACTGGTGACGGACGCGATGTGGCTGGGGATGATGAGGCTGACGGACGACTACTGACTGGCTGGTGCTGACTGACGGGTGACTGACTGAGGGGTGACTGATGCTGAGGCGGGGGTGACTCTGACGACTGGGTGATGACTGACTGACTACTGGGGGGGACTGACTATGCTGGGTATGCGACGGCGGGGTGACTGACTGACTGATGGCTGGGTGAGGGCTGACTGGCGACTAACTGACGGCTGACGGGGCTGGGTACTGACGACGGCTGGGTGAGGGTACAAACGGGCGGGCTGAGGGGCTGGGTGATGACGACGAGGGCTGGGTACTGGCTGAAACGCTGACGGGGGGCTGCGGGGCTACTAACTGACTGGCTGGCGGGCTGGTGGGGGGTGACTGGCTCTATGACTGACTGGGCTGGTGATTAACGGCTGACTGGCTGACTGCTACTGTTGACGGGCTGGCGGGTGACGGCTATTGACTGGCTTATGCTCCCCAGAGGGGTAATAGCAGTGTTTTTGGGAAAAAAGGAAAGCCATGTGATGCTGTTTTGTCTATCTATTTTAAACCCCCCCCCCCCCCCCTCTTTCCCCAACAACAAAACCACCACATCCCTGGGGTGATATGTTGTTGTCTGAGGGCCAAAGCCGTGTAATGATGCAGTGGGCAGCAGAGACTGGAGAAAGGCCCGAAAGATAAAAAAAAAAGCCCAAACCAAGGGGAGTGGGTTCCCCCCCCCCCTCTTTCCCTCTTTTCCCCCCCCCCCCCCTTTTTTTTTTTTTTTTTTTTTTTTTTCCCCCCCCCCCTTTTTTTTTTTTTTTTTTTTCCCCCCCCCCCCCCCCCCCTTCCCCTTTTTTTCTCCTTCCCCCCCCCCTCTCCTTTCTTCTCTTTTCCCCCCCCCCCCCTTCCTCCTCCTTTTTTTTTCCCCCCCCCTTTTTTTTTCTTTTCCCCCTTTTTTTCCCCCCCTTTTTTCCCCTTTTTTTCCCCCTTTTCCCCCCTCCCCCCTTTTTTTTTTTTTCTTTTTTTTTTTTTTTTTTTTTTTTTTTTTTTTTTTTTTTTTTTTTTTTTTGGGTTTTTTTTTTTTGGGGTTTTTTTTTGGGGAAAAAATCCGGGGGCCCCCCCAAAAGGGGAAAAAATTTTTAATTCCCCCCAACCAAACCCCCAAACCCTTTCCCCCCGGGGGGGGGGTTTAGGACTAAACGATTTTTGGGGGGTTTTTTTGGGGGGGGTTTTGGGGGGGGTTTTTTTGGGGGGGGGGGGAGGGGGGGGGGGGGGGGTTGGGGGGGGGGGGGGGGGGGGGGGGGGGGGGGGGGGGGGGGGGGGGGGGGGGGGGGAAAATTGGGGGTTGGTGTGCTTTAAAAATGGAAAGGAGAGAAAGAGGAAAAGAGAAAACCCCCCCAAAGGGTTTTTAAAAAAAGAAAGCCCGGGGGGAAAAAAAGGGGAAAAAAACCCCCCCAAAAGAAGCAGGAAGGGGGGGGGAGGAGGGTTTAAACTCTTTGGGGCCCCCCTTTTTCATTAAAACTAAATTTTCCCTCTCTCCCCTCTCTTCTCCCTTTTCCCCCTTCTCTCCTTCCCTTTTTTCCTTTTCCCTTTCCCTTTTCTTCCCCCTCTTCTTCTCCTCCTCTTCCTTTCTTTTTTCTCTCCCTTTTCCTCTTTTTTTCCCCCCCCTTTCCCCCCCCCCCTTTTCCCCCTTTTTTCCTCTTTTCCCCCCTTTTTTCTTTTCTTTTTCTCCCCCCTTTTTTTTTCCCTTTTTTCCCCCTTTCTTCCTCCCTTCCCCCCCCCCTTCTCCCCCTCTTGTGTCCCCTTCGTTTTCCCTGGTTTTTTTCTTTTTTTTCTATTCTTTGGGCCCTTTTTCCTCCTTTCTGTTTTTTTCCCTTCTTCGGCTTTCCCCTTTTTATTTTTTTCCTTTTTTCTTTGTCTCCCCGGGCCCTTTTTCTCTCTTTTCCTTTTTCCCTCCTCCCCCCCAATTTTTCCCCCCTTTCTTTCCTCGCCTTCCTTCTTTTGGCTCCCTTCCCCCCTTTTCCGGGTCTCTTTCTCTGTTCCTTTTCTTTCCTCTCCCCCCTTCTCCTCTTTTCTCTTCTCTTCTTTACCTCTCTGCCGTTCGCTCTCCCCTCTCTCCCCTCTCTCCCATTCTCCGCTCTCCCTCCCTTCCCCCCCCGGGTTTCTCTTTTCTTCTTTTTTCCCTTCTTGCTTCCCGCCAAAATCTCTGGGTGGGGTTCTCTTCTTCTCTTCTTTTCTTTTTTGTCTCCTCCCCTCCGCTTTCCTCCCCCTCCCCCTCGTCCCTCTCCCCCTCTTTCCCCTTCCTCTGCCCCTTTGGACTCTTCTTCCTTTCTTCCTCTCTCTCCCTCGTACTCCTCTCTCGTCTCTCGTCTCTTTCCTTTCTTTCCTCGAACCATCTTTCCCTCTCTTCTCTCTCCCATTCTTCAGGTCTCCTCCTCCCTGTACTTGTTTGATGGCTTGCCTGTAAGGAAATGGAACCTTTTCTTTGTGTGAGAGACAAGAGGTTCAGATTGCCTCGTTAAACAAAGGATCTCTGATGGGAACTATTACTATTCTAAGTTATTGGCATGAACATAAAAGCCTGTGATCTCAACCGCAACTCATTGGTGTGTAACTGTGGATTATGACTGAGGTCTGACTGATGCCAAACTAAAGGCTTTGACTCAGAGTGTAGTCAATGGTGAGACACACACAGTTGCCGGGGAGACTATTGTGGAACAAACCTGGCCAAAGACATGTAAGACTGGATGGTATATCTGAGTAAATGAATAAATGGCAAAAGTAGCCTTTTACAATAAACAAGTCTTTAACCTCTAAAAATCTGGAGAGGACAGAGGCTAAACCAACTGTTTCCAACAGCATTTTCACTTTAAAACTGATTACGGGGTAATCAAATAAATAGATCACACCCTTTCTGATATGAACAAGAATGTGTTCAGTGTTCATCCCAAATGGCACCCTATTCCCAACATAGTGCACTACCTTTCACCAGAGCCCTATGGGCCCTCATCAAAAGTAGTGCACTACATAGTGAATAGGGTGCCATTTGAGATTTGGTCTCTGTCATCTCAGTGCTACAGCAGGTCACACAGAGAGTTACACAGACCAGCCTATTTACATAATTAAATCATAAATATAGAGAAATAGAAATCTCAAAGTTCATTTCCACAGTTATCTGCTCATCCTTAGGGCTAGAACTGATTAAATTGAGAAGGCAGTTACACTACACGCAAAACAAGAGGACAGAGGAAAATAGTCCTTGAGCAACTCCCTGATTTAAACTGCCGCTTTGGGCCAAATGAAAATTAATTAATTTCTGTGAAGAATCAATTTCTCAGAGTAACTAACAGTGGTAAATGCAAAGAGATGGAGAGAGATATACTGTGTGTGTGTGTGTGTGTGTGTGTGTGTGTGTGTGTGTGTGTGTGTGTGTGTGTGTGTGTGTGTGTGTGTGTGTGTGTGTGTGTGTGTGTGTGTGCGCGCGCACACAAACCCCCCATTACACACACCTACACATATTTTGTGCAATTGAAACACTTTTAAAAGATTGGAAAAGTTGTCATTATTTCAACAATGTTGCATTGTTCAGTCTGTTCAAGTCTTTATGAAGACATCAGAGACATATGAGGGCATCATGGATACCAACTTACCTGGCGTTAGTACAGTCGTTGTACAGCGTCTCGAAGTCTCTCCTGGAGATGAGTTTACACCGGTTCACTCCCGGTTGTATAGCTCCGAGGCCCCGGAGGATGCGGACCTGTTCTACGTTACAGACTACCGGGGTGATCTGGAGTCTCTTCAGCTTGGTGTAGACCGTGTGCAGTCCGCCGACCAAGTGTTTCAGAAACAGGTCGAACGCTTGCGGGAGGCAGATGAGCTCGTTGTCTTTCACCGTGAAAGAGGCGAGCTTGGCGCCTCTGACCTCGACCATTTTAACCTCGTTGTTCTGCGGAGTGTTCTCAACCGGCGACGGGGTGGAATACACCGGTTTACCGGGCAGGACATCGACCGGTGCGCCCGGGCTACCGACAGGTACTGGTAAGAGGTCGGTGCTGAAAGGGTTCAGTCCGGTGGGAGCGATAGACTGTGAAGGGGATGAGGACGTGGTTGCTGGTGGCGTAGAGTTTGTCGCCTGTGAAGTCTGTATTGGAGGCGGATGGACGAGAGGAGCCGAGGGCATGAGAGCAGCCGGAGAGGCCATGATCCAAATCTGGATAAAAAAAAACAAGCTAAAAGTCTCGAAAGTCAAGTGTAGTCTAGAAAAAGTGTCGCGAGAGAAACAGAAATCGAAGAGTTGAGAGCTCGTCGGTAGTTTTTGTTGAAAAGGCAGAGAAATGTCGTTGGAGATGGAGTGAGAGGGATAAATGGTCCGTGCGTCAGGACACCGATGACAGAATTGGGCTAGAGTGAGGAGCGCGCGGCTGGGTCGCGGACGGGATGCTACTGTCACATAATGAAGAAGAGGAGGAGCCTGGCGATGTTCTTAGAAAAACATCACACGCATCTGTTGACCGTGTTCAGAACATGCGGTCTATAAGGCTAGAATAGAACTGGAATAGAAACTGAATACGTTGATGAATAATTTGTATGAGCAGCACAAGCTCCAGAGAAAACGCTATACCTCGCCACTGAATTTGAACTGTAGGCTATTGACTATTCAGAATGTGGAAGGTGCCCAGTGCTTAGAAATAATCATCCCTCAAAAGGGCCCTCTAAGGGGGGAGAAGAGGGACAGACAAGAGGACCCTGACTTTAACCTCTGACCCTAAACCTGTTCCCTAAATGGCCCCTCAAGCCCCCACCCCCCTCCTCCTGTCACACACCACATTAGGGACTGAGCCTCCACAACCCCTCAAATGCATGCCTTTGACCGTTCCCTGCTAATGCTGATGAAGACTAAGGTCTCTTCTCTCCACAACAAAAGCATATAGGCTAATTGACTCAGCTCAAAAAAAAATACAAATAATAATAACTAACACTAGCACTTGTGCTTTCTTACTAGCACTGACTTAGCTGATTATTGAGGAAGAAATGTGCTTACAACAAATTACTTTTGCCGTTAAATTCTCATATAACGAATGAAAAAATATAAATTAAATGGGTTTCCATCGCATTTTCATCACTACTGATGGTTTTGTCACAAAAACTGTTGTTAGCCAATATAGTGAATGTGCCCACCTTGGTATAGGCAGATGCCCTCTAGCCAACAGCTCGCAAATACAGTGCGGGTAGGTTACCTACATTATGAGATTATTATGTTTAAGAGCGATATTATTTTTATTTGTCAAACGGCAGCCAAGCTTCGATCATCATGTCACCAGAATAAGACCCTCGATATTTATTGGAAAGGAGCGTCAAGCTCATCACTTTGCACATTCACCACCCTGTGAAGTTAATCATAACTTTATTATTTCATCTGTAGCCTAATAAACTGCATGCTTTCCCGAGTCGTAGTGGGAGGACCACACAACATATCATCGCGTGACTCCAAGTTTACTTCGATATGATGGTTATTATATCAATATTTGCGCATAAAGGCGTTTCCACCGCCATTTATCGCATAATTAATTTTAGCGACACAAAAAGATCCCACCATGTCGAACGAACAAAGTGTCTGTCGGCATTTATACAATTGTACCGGAATTTCATGTTTCCATCAGCCGGGTCGTGACTTTTTTCATGCGTCAGGTAATTCATCCGCATGAAATGGTTGGATGGAAACGTAGTTATTGATATGCGGTTGTCTCATTTAGCTACCTTAAGATTAATGCATAATGCCCTAACTGTAAATCGATCTGGATAAGAGCATCTGCTAAATTACTCAAATGTCCAAAAAAATAAATAAATAAAAAAAACAGTGAATATACACATTATCTGTAAATTAAAGTCATCAAGGGAACAGTGTGGATATTGGAGCTTTTCGATGCACCGTTGTTTTATCCGTTATGTTCTCATCTCCATAGGAATTCACAGTACTCTAACAGAACATCATGCTGATAATGATCTAAGGCACAGAGGGAGAGAAGAAAACCTCAAGAGAGCATGTTATGAAGAGGAGGTGGAGTAGAGAGAGAGATTTTTGTTGTTGAAAAAAAGCATCTTTACTCAGCTTAAAGGTCTTTCACTGCTTTTACTCCTTCCCCATCCCTCTTTTGAATAAGCCTCTTGTGTTTTTTAATTGGCTGAAATTAATCTTAGGGATGTAGATGCCCGATTTGCATTCATTAAAAGTCAACTGAAGAAGTCAAGCTTGATTCTAATCAAATTTGCTTAATTATGCTTAGCTTTCAGCATCTCCCAGGAGAGAAGAGAGAGAACTGAACTTCACTTTTGTCTTTGGAAACTCCTGCTCTATCTCCTGCTGAGACGGCTTTTTACCAGCAAATAGAAATTTAAAATGTCAGGACTCTCTTTTATTTCACTAAAAGACATGGAGAGGGGGAATTGCCACCTATTGGAGGAAAAAGTCTATGCCACGGGTCTGAAACCTGCGGCCCGCGGGCCAGATGTGGCCTAAGATCCAGTTTATAGCGGCAAATTGATTTACACACATAGTATCAGAAGTGTACTTCGATGTCAAATGAGCACCATGCAGCCAGTACTAAACCTCAAATAGGAAGACAAATTCCGCCCAAAACATATTTGAAAAGCTGTAGGTCACTGTGTGATGCCTCTCTGTTGCTGCTGAAGAATGGTATAGTGACCATAGAAATAGAATGACTAGAACTGACATTCCCCCATTCTATTGCTGTGATAGATAATTATATTTCAATGGTGGTGACATCCTGTTTCTGGTAGTCTGTGTGCTGTCTGTACCACTCTACCCTGCAGGGGTAGATACTCAGGACAACCACATCAGACTGATGAGGCATAAATACCACTCTATCCATTCTCATTAAGTAAATAACAACATATTTAATGCTTCATCTCTGTCAAGAAGCCCCTCTCACCCCCTCCCTGGGGCCTCGGGTCAGTGGGTGACCGCATGAGTGTGGAGGAAGAGTGAGAGAAAGAGAGAGAGAGTGAGAGAGAGGTAGTAAAGAGAGAGACAGAGACAGAGAGAAAGAGAGAGAGATTTTGAAATACTACAATCACTGTCCCAACCACTCCCAGCCATAATCCTAACAGACAAGCCTTTCCGTTAGGAGCTGAATCAGCCATTATGATCCAAATCAACACAGAGTTCCAGAATGCTCCTGTGTCATCGATGATAATGGAAATTGATTATGCGTATGGAAATGAGCTGTAGTCCGCGGCAACGTGACCTTCAGCGGCACTAATTGAAACAAGTGTGGCGCCTCAGCGTCAGTTATCAGGCTTAACAGCACACCATAAATCATCATGAAGACCCCTGTCACAACATGACCCATTAGAACGGATGTGTTGTTTTTCTCTCCCTATATCAGACCAGACTGGGAGAGATGAACATGTCCGTTAGTATGAGGTAGTAGAGGACTGTGAGATATAGAGAGATTGACAATAGGTAAAGAGGAGAAGAGACAAAGAAGGAGAATGAGCTTAAATATCACACTCAGCTTGCGCATCAACTCCGTTACTATTAGATCATCCAGTATAGCCTTTAAAGTGGTGTATGCTTGAATAGCTTAGCCGCCCGTACCTCCCGTACTACATTGGCGCTCGCTATTTCCGCTACCAGACTACTTCTCAGGCCCCTCCATCTCCTCGGGTTGTCTCCTCCCTATCTGGGTTTTCGTGTTAGATCGATTGGGTTAGTTAGTAAGATGGAAATTTTCATATTGTGAATAGATTTGAAGTATTAACTAGAGTTGACGAGGATTTTGACATTTTCGTACTCAGACATCTATAGTGTTTATCGAGGATTTTTTTTTATTGAGTGTATAGGTCTGGATTTATGTTCAAGTTCGGCGTTACTTATTCTATTTCTCTTTGCTTTTTTTTTTTTCTTTTGTTCTTTTCTCTCTCTTTCGCCCCCCTCCCTCTGTCTCGCTCTCTCTCTCCGCTTCTCCTAGCTCTTCGCCTCTCTCCTCTCTCCTCCTGCTCCTCTCTCTCTCTCTCTCTCTCTCTCTCTCTTCTCTCTCCCTCCCTCCCTCCTCCCTCTCTCTCTCTCGTCTTCCCTCCTCTTCTTTTTTTCGTTCCTTTATTCTTGTTTTAGTTAGAGTTAGAGGTGAGGAGGCAACAAACGGTGCCAGTGGCACAGAACAGAACAGGTTGAATGAAAAGGAGAGATTAATGAGCCAAATACACTTGATCTTGCTAGCCTCATTTCTGTGTCGAAAGTAGGCTACTTGTTTTTCTTAGTTGAGTTGACTCAATTTTACCTTGTGCATCCAACTGGAAAACAAACTGTGTTGAGTGAGTGAGATAAAATAGCCTACACTCTTAGAAAAAAAGGTGCTATCTAGAACCTAAAAGGGTTCTTCAGCTGTCCCCATAGGAGAACCCTTTGAAAAACCTGTTTTGGTTCCAGGTAGAACCCTTTCCACAGAGGGTGCTAAATGAAACCCAAAAGGGTTCTACCTGGAACCCAAAAGGGTTCTCCTGTGGGGACAGCCTAAGAACCCTTTTGGAACCCTTTTTTCTAAGAGTGAACATATCAAGTCAACTGACAGAGAGGCAAAGTTAGGTGTAGTAAGTAGATTGTAGATGTTCCTAGTGAAGAAGTAGCTCACTGGTCAGTGCAAAACAGGAGTAAACCGTAAATAAGGGTCAAATTAAGTATGAGAGGTCAATAGAATAGCCACATGAAGAGTAATTGAAAAAGTATAAAGTCAATCTCATTGTGGAAGATTGAATTAACATAAATTGTTTACTACTAGAGGTTATTATTTAGAATACATTTATGAACCAAACAATATGAAATAGCCACTGATTAAGAGCAGATGTTGTCCACCTGTTAAACACAGGACGCTAGTAGTGCAATTCACTGCGTCAATGAGTCGTTCCAATAATCTAATCAAGGGGAATATAATATATATAATCATATCCATCATTACATAGTTGAACACACAAAATTCCAATTTAATAAAGGATATTTCATTATAAGTGTAAAAACACAAGGGAGTTTACCCGTCGAGGCCTCTGTGAAGGTTGATGCTATCACTGATCACTGGCCTCATGGATTGTTATTCAATTAACAACACTCCAATGAACACAATGAATGCAGGAATAATAGAGGAGCTATATGTTAAGCATCTAGGTCGATAGAGGAATACTTCATTATAAATCAAACCTAACCATGTTGGAACCTGTCCAAAAACAACAAAGTCACTAAAAGACGTTGTGAAGTTGTCAAACATATTCTAATCCATATTCATCCATTCTCTTCTCTAATGATCTTTAACGATGCTCTAAATTGTTTATTATCCAATATCCTAGTTATGAATTTTAAAGAAATTAAACAAGCAGAAGAGTTTACACTGTTATTAATCAGTATTTGTATTGGCAAGGTCAACGTTAAACAAAAAAACAGTTCCTGAAAAGAATGCTGGATGTTTAGCTTGATCTAGACGTGGCTCCTCAGACATCCACTAGACTAGACGCAACATATGGATCTACCTACTGGGTTCTGAAAGTAGTAAAAAAGGCAGAAACATTTGTATTAAAAGTGTAAAAACATTCTACATTATAGTAAGGTAAAGGAATAGCTGGTTAGATATTTTCAGGTATGGTGACGATGTTGAAAGTGGTATTGTTTTTATTCAAGACGGTAGCCTAATACACAGTAGAATTCACAGCCATTGGAGTACTATGTGAAGGAGTATAAGTGCATCTTCGTTGCCATGGTGAAACACTAATGAAATCTTTCCAGCAGTCATATTAAAGGCAACAGATGCATTAAGGCAGACATAATAATTCATCTGCAGAGCAATTAGTGGGACTGTCAGAGCTAGCGCTGCCTGTTGAAAATAACCAACCCCATTGTCATTAATTAAAGCATTTAATGTTCCACACGATCAGTCATGTCTTAAGAGTATAAACACATTAAATGCACTGAATGTCATTGATGTAAGTCTACATTTCAATTTACAGTTAAATTAATAACATGAAATAGCCTAAACACAGATATTCAATTCAATAACCACAAAGAGAAGACGTGTGGATTTGCAGGGAAAAGCATTTTGAGGTTGTGCTGATCTTTGACGCCCCTGATCTCAGTAGCTATGATTTGTGTAATCAATCCTGAACCCCAGATTCATCATTTCACAGAAGAAGACAACACGATAAGACATCTGGTGCTTACAAAGGGCAAAAGAAGAAGAAGAAGAACAGTGTATCCAGATAAAAACAGGGAGATCAAACACACTGAACACAAAGCCTGCCATTCAAAGCCTCTGTCTGTGCTGCCTCTCTATCTGTTGAGGGGCTCAGACGTTACGAGGGGAAGACATAAATGCTGACACAGAAACATCCCGCTCTGCGTCTGAGGAGGGTCTTAAGCTGTCAGAGGGTGCTTAGGAGAGCGCTAGTCTGGATAAAGAAACCATGCACTGTGCATTATCGCTTCAGGCTTCTGGAGGGAGGAGGGAACCTGCCAATGATAGTGTGTGTGTGTGTGTGTGTGTGTGTGTAGAAGTCCTCTTGTCTGATGAGGTTCATCTCAGTATGAATGAGTAATGTGTCCACTGTGCATTTTTCTCTTCTTCACAGGAACAACTGTCAAGGAGATGGCAACGGTTTGATCTTTATGCAGATAGTGGAGAAATGCTAGCTTCTGTTCAATACCCGCTGACATGTCTTTGGGAGGGTGAGTACAGGGAGTTGGTGATCAAAGAACATGTCAAGCCAAGCGTCAGAGTGTTTTTGTTGACTATGTTCAATAATAGAGGCCACTCAAAACCTTTCTTTGATCACTTGCTGCTGACTAGGACAGTATCCACCAAATGGATTAAATGAAATGAGGGCCAGTGAAGAAATACAATTACTTAAGTGATGCATTTGAATGCATGTTTTGTTATTGTGGCAATTACCTGTATAACCAGCTACAATAACGAGAGCCTTTACTGACCATTGATAGTGAAATACCGACCTCATGTGTCAATTTCCATTCAGTGCATCTCGAGATTTGCGTGTCTAAAACAACAATCTCGAGAGTTTTTGGACGAACTCGACCACCGTACTCGATACCCTTTCCCCTCTATTTCCCTACGACGAGTTTTTTTTCTTTCTAACTTTTAGCTAAATTTGTATCTTCAATTTTCAGTTCCTTTGCATAGACAGTCATTCTATCTTTTCGTTTTCCATCATGTTCACGACCACCGGTTCCCGAGGGCTCGGTAAGTACCAAACTAGTTGATTCGTGTCCGAGTGCTTTCGCTCGGTCCTTTCTCGCAGCTTTGCACTGTCATTCATTCTAGATTAATCTAACTATTTGGACGGATCACATCGACGATTCGAGCCTATACCATTTTTGTCATAATGTCTAATATTGCATGATATCTCTAGATACTTGTTTCATTTCATAAACGACGCTCAATGCTGGCTCAGTACTATAGTGACAGAAAGGTGCATGCGGTTGCCCCGCCCACATTTCCCATACAATATTCCCATACAGTAGCTACCAGGAACAAGGACTCTGTGCTGTAAGTTCTGATAGAGTATCAAATTGATTGTGCCCTACAGGTAGGTTGTTGATTGATTGGTTGCCTCCCCCCACAGATAAGGCCCCCCTGTCTAAAGGTCTCCTCCTGGTCCTCAGTGGTCTGACTGTCGTGCTAACCCTCCTGCCCCAGTACCATCACCTGTTCACCTACAGCCTACAGGCCATCACGCAGCAGCAACAGGTAGGGGAAGAGAGAGAGTGTGTGTCGTAATCCTCTTCTATCTCCTTTTGTGGGTATCAAATTGCCAAAGACGGTACAGTATGAAGATAGGCAGAAACTGCTTCTCCAATAGAAATCCCCGATCACGCTTGTAGGCGACGTTGGCTAGCTAAACTCATGCCCAGAAACACGTAATCGGCGCGACACGGCCATTAAAAGCCGAACTGCGCAAATTCAGGTCGTCAACTCAAAGGCACTCCTTCGATATAAAGTTGTTTTTGATTAAAATTATAACTTGTCAGTTTGTCACTTTCACGAGGTTGTAGTAATGACAGTTTCAGCTACTTGAGACGTTGGCTCGAATCTCGGTTTTGCGTTTAGATTTCTAGAAAATGAACAACTAAGGACACATTTTTAGGTCTGGTCTGCCAAGTCTGTTTCGCAAGCGTCCCCGGAAGTTTCGTTATGTTGCTCATCTGGGTTTAGAAACTCTGAGATGTTGCTCTCCTTCTGTGTGTGTACTGTGTAACAACCCTTTCTCCTCCTCTATAAGGTATGGCGGTTAGTGTGTGGCAGACTGATCTGTCTGGACCTAAAGGACACCTTCTGCAACAGTCTGCTAATCTACAACTTTCGCATCTTCGAGAGACGGTTTGGCAGCAGAAAGTTTGCTGTAAATTCAGTTCAACCTACCTTGTAAACCTATGTCAGACTCACTGGGCGTGTTCCAGGTGGTCTTTATTGCAGGCGTGCTGCACAGATTATCAGTTGTTTCATCAGATTATCATGATGATGATATGATTTTATGTTATGATGATGTCATTGTTTCATACTATAACATCCTGGTTCTTCCTGTAGTCCTAACTGTAACATCCTGGTTCTTCCTGTAGTCCTAACTGTAACATCCTGGTTCTTCCTGTAGTCCTAACTGTAACATCCTGATTCTTCCTGTAGTCCTAACTGTAACATCCTGGTTCTTCCTGTAGTCCTAACTGTAACATCCTGGTTCTTCCTGTAGTCCTAACTGTAATATCCTGGTTCTTCCTGTAGTCCTTACTGTAATATCCTGGTTCTTCCTGTAGTCCTAATTGTAACATCCTGGTTCTTCCTGTAGTCCTTCCTGTTTGGGACGTGGGTCCTCACTGCACTGATGGACTTCCTGCTAGCCGAAGCATTTCACTACCTGTTTGACTACCAGGTGGCTGAGCTGCCTGCCGGACTGTGAGTACCTCTATCTTCACACATGTTTTTCACAACTGTATTTCACACCTGTCCTTAACACCTGTCTTTCACACCTGAGCTCAAGCCCAAAATCAACCCCTTACTCCTATGCACTTATTTCCTTGAAGTGTGAACTTGTTCATTGAAGGTGTAACTTTGTGTTAACACCACTAGAGAGCAGAGATCAATGAGGGGGTCAATGTGCTGCAGCTACTTACAAACAAGCTATAGGCCTACATCCTGTATGAAAACAACATCACACTTTGAAAAACCAGGAAGTACTGGAACTTGTTGGCCTTTTACCTTTTATGGAAGTGAGATGTTTGTGTCGTTAGTTTCACACCTGGCAAACCTAGGCCTACATCAGACCTAGGTGAAATAAAACAGTCACACTGAAATATAATGGTTTAATTATAATATAATAATAATATGCCATTTAGCAGACGCTTTTATCCAAAGCGACTTACAGTCGTGCGTGCATACATTTTTGTGTATGGGTGGTCCCGGGGATCGAACCCACTACCTTTGCGTTACAAGCGCTGTGCTCTACCAGCTGAGCTACAGAGGACCACAGGGAATTAGCTGAGCTAATTCCACTTCATACAGCAGTTAAAAAGAAAGTATTTGAAGTGAAAACTATTCAAAATGAAAAGCATAAATATCTATACAAAGTTCAATGTGCCGGAAATGTTCAAGATGAATCAGTACAGGTAAGATTGTATCTTTTCACTTGTGCGACAACTGCATATGGCATCCTGCTCCGTAGGCAGCCCTTTTAGTTAACCTTGATGTAACGGCGGTGCTGTCTTTAGGTTGTTTTCTTGTGGTTATGGAACCTTGATTTCCATCTTTCTCACATTAGTTCTGAAAGTGAACAAGGAAGTAAAACGAAAACAAGCATATCTTATTGGACAAGTTATTGTAGTCCCTCCCCGTTTCAGTTCCTTTCTCTTCTGTTTGGTTCCTAGTGAATACAACCCAGGACTAGGAAGTGTGTCTAGACTAGTGGTTCTGTTTGTCTGGCCTAGTAGGGGTCATCTCAAGGTCCAGGACCAGGACAGGCTCTGGGGCTACTCAGCTAGATATGGCTCCTGTCTTTGGGGTAGTTGGTTGGATATGGCTCCTGTCTTTGGGGTAGTTGGTTGGATATAGCTCCTGTCTCAGGGGTTGGTTGGATAACATGCTGACCACACCTCTTGCATTGCGTGCGCGAGAGTTGCAGAATAAATGTACACATACATGTTATTCAATCATTGCACCCACACTGCTCGCGCGCGTCTGCGTATCCAGGCGCTAAAATAGAACTTGGTTCTATTTGTGACGCTTGACGCGCTGCAAGTCCCGCTTCGCCCATCTCCTCATTGGTTTTTAGGAGCATATACCCACGTTATAACCACGTGGGTGATTGAAAGATTAATTAAGGTCCACATTCCAGTCCAGTTGGTGGTGGTAATGCACCTTAAAGTTGGTTGCCAACCGCCATATAAAGTCCAAAGAAGAAGAAGAAGAAGCCTGAAGGAGGAGAGATTACTAGAAACAAACTGGGTTTACCCTTTTATCTGTGGAATAGTTGTTGGAGTAGAGGACCTTGTGCATTTCAGGTAAAATAACAACCCAATGTTTATATACCGGGACAAATTAGCTAGCAACAGCAAGCTAGCTGACTAAATTGCCATAAATGTTTAATGTTTTCAACCTGTCCCCAAATTAATATAGTTGGTTCAGAGTTCGTTTTGATATTTCAACCTGCATGTCCTGATCGCGTCTGGTGTGGGGGGACAAAATCAACATGCACGTCCTGATCGCGTCTGGTGTGGGGGGACAAAATCAACCTGCACGTCCTGATCGCGTCTGGTGTTGGGGGACAAAATCAACCTGCACGTCCTGATCGCGTCTGGTGTGGGGGGACAAAATCAACCTGCACGTCCTGATCGCGTCTGGTGTGGGGGGACAAAATCAACCTGCACGTCCTGATCGCGTCTGGTGTGGGGGGACAAAATCAACCTGCATGTCCTGATCGCGTCTGGTGTTGGGGGACAAAATCAACATGCACCTCCTGATCGCGTCTGGTGTGGGGGGACAAAATCAACCTGCACGTCCTGATCGCGTCTGGTGTTGGGGGACAAAATCAACATGCACCTCCTGATCGCGTCTGGTGTGGGGGGACAAAATCAACATGCATGCACGCGATGGCAGACACACGCACGCGAAAGGTCTGACATGTTAGGCTCCTGTCTCAGGGGCAGTTGGTTGGATATGGCTCCTGTCTCAGGGGCAGTTGGTTGGATATGGCTCCTGTCTCAGGGGCAGTTGGTTGGATATGGCTCCTGTCTCAGGGGCAGTTGGTTGGATATGGCTCCTGTCTCAGGGGCAGTTGGTTGGATATGGCTCCTGTCTCAGGGGCAGTTGGTTGGATATGGCTCCTGTCTTTGTGGTGGTTGGATATGACTTCTGTCTTTGTGGTAGTTGGTTGGATATGGCTCCTGTCTTTGTGGTAGTTGGTTGGATATGGCTCCTGTCTTTGTGGTAGTTGGTTGGATGTGGCTCCTGTCTCAGGGGTAGTTGGTTGGATATGGCTCCTGTCTCAGGAGTAGTTGGTTGGATGTGGCTCCTGTCTTTGTGGTAGTTGGTTGGATGTGGCTCCTGTCTTTGTGGTAGTTGGTTGGATGTGGCTCCTGTCTTTGTGGTAGTTGGTTGGATGTGGCTCCTGTCTTTGTGGTAGTTGGTTGGATGTGGCTCCTGTCTTTGTGGTAGTTGGTTGGATGTGGCTCCTGTCTTTGTGGTAGTTGGTTGGATGTGGCTCCTGTCTTTGTGGTAGTTGGTTGGATGTGGCTCCTGTCTTTGTGGTAGTTGGTTGGATGTGGCACCTGTCTCAGTCTCTGACTCTGGCTCCTGTCTCAGTCTCTGGCCCAGTAATGATATTGGTAGCATCATCTAAAGCAACAGGACTAGCTGTGCGGCTACCCAGCCTCATCCTGCTCCTCCCAACCTGGGTCTCCCCCCGTGTGAAGGAGGTGTCCTCCCCGATTCGGACCACGCTGGAGAAGGAGGCACTGACCTGAACCCTCAACAACTTCAACACCCTCCTCTTGTAGCCCTTACAGGCGAAGAAATAGACAAAGGGGTCCAGGCAGCAGTTGAGGTTCATGAGACACACAGTGAAGTGTAGAGACATCTGGAGGGAGGGGAGGGGGAGGAGGAGGGGAGAGAGAGATTAGTGGAGGTGGAGGAGTCGGTCACACGTGGATTGGAGATGGACAAACTAAAGGAGATGCATTGCACACACGCTTAAATACACAATTTCATGCTCAACACACACACACACACAAAAAGACAGTGATATTAACAGATAGGCCTATGTCTGTGTGTGTGCGCACAACGAAGTGTGTGTCCATGGAGGCTGGTAGGAGGCGCTGTAGGAGGAAGGGCTCATTGTAATGACTGGAATGGAATGAATAGAACACGTCAAACAAATGGAAACCACATGTTTGACTCCGTTCCATTAATTCCATTCCAGCCATTACAATAAGCCCGTCCTCCTATAGCTCCTCCCACCAGCCTCTACTGGTGTGGAGATAACTACCTGAAAGGCCTGAAGCTCAGTGCAATCTGGTGTGTATCTCATCTTTCTGATCATATACTGCAGGATGTTGATGTGATAGGGACTGAAACACACTACAAACACCAACACCACCCCTGCTATCACCCCCATCGCCTTCTGGCTCCTCAATGACCTGTGACCTCGCCCACCGACCCCACTCCTCGCCGCCAACCGCAGCTTCCATAGCAACACCAAGTAGCAACACAGGATGGTCGCAACGGGAACGCCATATCCCATGACGACGGCTCCAATGAGGACGTAGGGGAGTCCCTCCACGGCCCCGTTCTCGAAGTTGGGGTACTCCATGCAGGTGGTGGTCCCATCCGGCTCGGCCCGGGTCATGGTCATGGAGAGGAGTGGTAACGTCTGGACCAGGACTAGAACCCACACCCCTAGGCAGACGTAGCGGACCGTCCGGGCCCGGCAGAGCCTGGTGTAGCGTAGAGGGAGAACCACGGCTACGAAGCGGTCTATGGCCAGGCAGGTCATGAAGTTGACCCCTGCGTAGGTGTTGACGTAGAACAGAAGGGCAGTGACCCGACACAGGGTCTCCCCCAGGGGCCAGTGGAAACCTAGGGGCAGAGGCAGGGAGACTCAAAGATTACCAAGAGAGGTTAGTCCACTTCTGGAACATAACAAGAGGCCAGGGCTACAGGGATCTGGGTGGACCTGTCTCTCAGAAAAAATGTCTGCGTTGACATTATTCACCTAAATTTAAAAACATACAGTGCCTTCAGAAAGTATTCACACCCCTTTTTATTTTCCCCACATTTTTATTGTGTTACAGCCTGAATTCAAAATGGATTAAATTTAGATTTTGTGTCACTGTGGAATTTAGTTTGTAGACATTTTTTGAAATTAATAAAAAATGAAAAGCTGAAATGTCTTGAGTAAATTAGTTTCAACCCCTTTGCTATGGCAACCCTAAATAAGTTCAGGAGTAGAAATGTGCTTAACAAATCGCATAATAAGTTGCATGGACTCCTTCCATGTTCAATAACCAGGTGGCGAATCGCATCTCTGCATGTCTGGCAGACATATCAGACATGGCAGACATATCAGTATGGATGTCGGATCACCACCTCAAGCTGAACCCTGGCAAGACGGAGCTGCTCTTCCTCCCGGGGAAGGACTGCCCGTTCCATGATCTCGCCATCACGGTTGACAACTCCGTTGTGTCCTCCTCCCAGAGTGCGAAGAGCCTTGGCGTGATCCTGGACAACACCCTGTCGTTCTCCGCTAACATCAAGGCGGTGACCCGATCCTGCAGGTTCATGCTCTACAACATTCGGAGAGTACGACCCTGCCTTACACAGGAAGCGGCACAGGTCCTAATCCAGGCACTTGTCATCTCCCGTCTGGATTACTGCAACTCGCTGTTGGCTGGGCTCCCTGCCTGTGCCATTAAACCCCTACAACTCATCCAGAATGCCGCAGCCCGTCTGGTGTTCAACCTTCCCAAGTTCTCTCACGTCACCCCGCTCCTCCGCACACTCCACTGGCTTCCAGTTGAAGCTCGCATCTGTTACAAGACCATGGTGCTTGCCTATGGAGCTGTGAGGGGATCGGCACCTCTGTACCTTCAGGCTCTGATCAGTCCCTACACCCAAACGAGGGCATTGCGTTCATCCACCTCTGGCCTGCTGGCTCCCCTTCCTCTGCGGAAGCATAGTTCCCGCTCAGCCCAGTCAAAACTGTTCGCTGCTCTGGCACCCCAATGGTGGAACAAGCTCCCTCACGACGCCAGGACAGCGGAGTCACTCACCACCTTCCGGAGACATTTGAAACCCCACCTCTTTAAGGAATACCTAGGATAGGATAAAGTAATCCTTCTACTTCTAAAAAAATAAAAAATAAATAAAATAAAAAACATATTGTAAAGTGGTTATCCCACTGGCTATAGGGTGAATGCACCAATTTGTAAGTCGCTCTGGATAAGAGCGTCTGCTAAATGACGTAAATGTAATAATAGTGGTTAACATAATTTTTGAATGACTACCCCATCTCTGTACCCCACACACAATTATTTGTAAGGTCCCTCAATCGAGTAATACATATCAAGCACATATTCAACCACAAAGACCAGGGAAGTTTTTCAATGCCATTGAATATCCCTTTGAGCATGGTGAAGTTATTAATTACATTTTGGATAGTGTATCAATACACCCAGTGTATCAATACACCCAATCACTACAAAGATACAGGCATCCTTCCTAACTCAGTTGCCAGAGAGGAAGGAAACCGCTCAGGGATTTCACCCTGAGGCCAATGGTGATTTAAAAACAGTTAGAGTTGAATGGTTGTGATATGAGAACTGAGGATGGATCAAGAACATTGTAGTTACTCCACATTACAAACCTAAATTACAGATTGAAAAGAAGGAAGCCTGTACATATTACAAATATTCCAAAACATGCATCCTTTTTGCAACAAGGCACTTAAGTAATAATACAAAAAATGTGGCCAAAAATTTAACTTTATGTCCTGAATACAAAGCGTTATGTTTGGGGAAAATCCAACACAACACATCACTGAGTACCACTCTTCATATTTTCAAGCATGGTGGTTGCCCCATCATGTTATGGGTATTCTTGTCATCGGCAAGGACTAGGGAGTATTTTGGGATAAAAAGAAATGGAAGAGCTAAGCACAGGCAAAATCCTAGAGGAAAACTTAGTTCAGTCTGCTTTCCAACAGACACTGGGAGATTAATTCACCTTTCAGCAGGACAATAACCGAAAAGACAAGGCCAAATCTACACTGAAGTTGGTTACCAAGACGACATTGAATGTTCCTGAGTGGCATAGTTACCATTTTGACTTAAATCAGCTTGAAAATCTATGGCAAGACTTGATAATGGCTGTCTATCAATGATCAACAATCAATTTGACAGACCTTGAAGAATTTTAAAAATAATAATCGGCAAATATTGTACAATCCAGGTGTGCAAAGCTCTTAGACTTACCCAGAAAGACTCACAGTTGTAATCGCCACCAAAGGTGATTCTACAAAGTATTGACTCGGGTGTGAATACTTATGCAAATGAGATATTTCTTCATTTTCAATATATTAGCAAACATTTCTACAAACATGTTTTCACTTTGTCATTATGGGGTATTGTGTGTAGATGGGTGGGGAAAAAATATTGAATCCATTTTGAATTCAGGCTGTAACACAAGAAAATGTGGAATAAGTCAAGGGGTGTGAATACTTTCTGCAGGCACTGTATCATTTCTACATACCTTCTATCTGCTTCTAGTTGTTTGTTTAAACTACTTCCAAACTATTTTTAAACGGATGTGGCCCACGGGCCGCCATTTGAGTATCACTGACCTAGGGCGTAGTAGTTGAGTATACTGACAGTATCAGTGACCTAGAGCGTAGTAGTTGAGTATCACTGACAGTATCAGTGACCTAGGGCGTAGTAGTTGAGTATCACTGCCCAGGATCACTGACCTAGAGAGTAGTAGTTGGGGGGGAGTATCATGACAGTATCAGGGACCTAGGGCGTAGTTAGTTGAGTATCACTGACAGTATCACTGACCTAGAGCGTAGTAGTTGATTATCACTGACCTAGAGCGTAGTAGTTGAGTATCACTGACAGTATCAGTGACCTAGGGTAGTAGTTGAGTATCACTGACAGTATCACTGACCTAGAGCGTAGTAGTTGATTATCACTGACCTAGAGCGTAGTAGTTGAGTATCACTGACAGTATCACTGACCTAGGGTGTAGTAGTTGAGTATCACTGACAGTATCACTGACCTAGGGTGTAGTAGTTGAGTATCACTGACAGTATCACTGACCTAGGGTGTAGTAGTTGAGTATCACTGACAGGTAGTAGTTGAGTATCACTGACAGTATCACTGACCTAGGGTGTAGTAGTTGAGTATCACTGACAGTATCACTGACCTAGGGTGTAGTAGTTGAGTATCACTGACAGTATCACTGACCTAGAGCGTAGTAGGTTATCCTCAGCGGCAGGGCCAGGGTGAAGAGGACGTCGGAGGCGGCCAGGTTGGCAGAGTAGAGCGTGGTAGAGTTGATCTGGGCCAGGTTGGGTCTGATGATGTGTAGTGCCAGGGCGTTACCTAGGAGGCCGAGTATAAAGACCAGGGTGTAGTGGAGAGACATGAGGACGCGGGCGACGGGCCGGTGGTCGTACAGGTTGGTGCAGAACAGGGGGGAGGTGGTGTTGGAGTGAAGGTTCAGGGTGGAGTTCACACCCTCAGACCACGACATGATGGTTAGTAACAGGAAGTGTAAAATCTGAAGCACAGCAAATAAGGGTTTGGGTGAAGATAGGCGTACCTCGCAAGATTGAGGACACTTGCAGTAGTTTTAAAATCAACTAACCAAATCAGAACAATGCTCCATTTGTCACACATCATTTGGTCTGTAACACTTATGAACACATGCAATAATTGCAAACCAAAATATACCCACAATTTGTGGGGTAAATTCACTTTCCTGTGAAAAAGATCTACGCTCATACTTGTGTAAACTACATACTGTATAATACTGTATCATACCTGTGTAAACTACATACCGTATCACACTATCATACCTTGTGCCTTGCAAAAGTATTCATCCCCCTTGGTGTTTTTCCTATTTTGTTGCATTACAACCTGTAATTTAAATTGATTTTTATTTGGATTTCATGTAATGGACATACACAAAATAGTCCAAATTGGTGAAGTGAAATAAAAATAATTACTTGTTTAAAAAAATTATAGAAAATAAATAACGGAAAAGTGATGCGTGCATATGTATTCACCCCCTTTGCTATGAAGCCCCTAAATAAGATCTGGTGCAACCAATTACCTTCAGAAGTCACATAATTAGTTAAAGTCCACCTGTGCGCAATCTAAGTGTCACATGACCTGTATATGTCACATGATCTCAGTATATATACACCTGTTCTGAAAGGCCCCAGAGTCTGCAACACCACTAAGCAAGGGGCACCATCAAGCAAGCGGCACCATGAAGACCAAGGAGCTCTCCAAACAGGTCAGGGACAAAGTTGTGGAGAAGTACAGATCAGGGTTGGGTTATAAAAAAATATCCGAAACTTTGAACATCCCACGGAGCACCATTAAATCCATTATTAAAAAATTGAAAGAATATGGCACCACAACAAACCGTCCAAGAGGGGGCCGCCCACCAAAACGCACGGACCAGGCAAGGAGGGCATTAATCAGAGGCAACAAATAGACCAAAGATAACTCTGAAGGAGCTGTAAAGCTCCACAGCGGAGATTGGAGTATCTGTCCATAGGACCACTTTAAGCCGTACACTCCACAGAGCTGGGCTTTACGGAAGAGTGGCCAAAAAAAAGCCATTGCTTAAAGAAAAAAAATAAGCAAACACGTTTGGTGTTCACCAAAAGGCATGTGGGAGACTCCCCAAACATATGGAAGAAGGTACTCTGGTCAGATGAGACAAAAATTGAGCTTTTTGGCCATCAAGGAAAACGCTATGTCTGGCGCAAACCCAACACCTCTCATCACCCTGAGAACACCATCCCCACAGTGAAGCATGGTGGTGGCAGCATCATGCTGTGGGGATGTTATTCATCGGCAGGGACTGGGAAACTGGTCAGAATTGAAGGAATGATGGATGGTGCTAAATACAGGGAAATTCTTGAGGGAAACCTGTTTCAGTCTTCCAGAGATTTGAGACTCGGACGAAGGTTCACCTTCCAACAGGACAATGACCCTAAGCATACTGCTAAAGCAACACTCGAGTGGTTTAAGGGGAAACATTTAAATGTCTTGGAATGGCCTAGTCAAAGCCCAGACCTCAATCCAATTGAGAATCTGTGGTATGACTTAAAGATTGCTGTACACCAGTGAAACCCATCCAACTTGAAGGAGTTGGAGCAGTTTTGCCTTGAAGAATGGGAAAAAGTCTGAGTGGCTAGATGTGCCAAGCTTATAGAGACATACCCCAAGAGACTTGCAGCTGTAATTGCTGCAAAAGGTGTCTCTACAAAGTATTGACTTTGGGGGGGGGGGGGGGGGGGGGGGGGGAATAGTTATGCACGCTCAAGTTTTTTTTGTCTTATTTCTTGTTTGTTTCTATCTATCTCTATCAAACCTCTCTGAGCAGATCTAACATAAAGTCTCTATTTCTGATAGAGACTTAGAGGAAGTAACAGTGAATCCTTATCGACTAGCAGCTAACCTCAGAGCCCTCCCATTACGTTCCCACACACAAGGACACGCACGGTCCCCCACACACACGGTCCCCCATACCTGTGTAAACGACATACTGTATCATACCTGTATAAACGACATACTGTATCATACCTATGTAAACTACATACTGTATTATACTGTACTCACCAGATGGAAGAGCTCTTAATCTTCACTCCTCGGTTATGTTTCAGAAGAGCGGTTGGTCACCTATGCATTGAACAGACTCCAGGACCATGTATGAGGTCAGCCACAGAATTAAACTGAACAAGTATCAGATATATTTCCCTATTGCGTCAGCCACCTCAGTCAGCCACGGCCGACTATGCAGAAGTGTGCAGCTTCTGCCACAGCCAGTACCCAAAGTATACTGTTATCATTTCCTGCACAGCAACCAACCAACCCCTCCCTACATTTACTCTGTGTGTGTGAATAATAGAAACAAGAGGAAAGAGGAGGAAGGGTATTGGCCCCTTCATAACTAGGTTCTGGGAATGACCAGGGACCCCATGGTATGATAGTATCACCATACTTAGGAGCCGATTTAAAATATGTATTGAGATTCTTACGATTCTAAATGTATTATGATTTGATGCTGTGATTTTTTATGCCGAACGATGTTCCAATCATATTTCTCACCATATGTCTGCTGCAGAGGGACAAGAGTGAGCCATGAGAAAACAAGTTTTGATCAGTCATGGAAATAAAAGTACTGAAAACGAATTGGCTCCCTATTGAAAAAGAAGATGGAGAACAAGCTATGAAGGGAAAATACTGGAGTTTTGGTGCAGGTACTGCCAACTAGCACAAAAATTAAATGTAACTGTATTGATGTTTTTACCCCCATCTCTACCGTCATGATCCTCATTCTGACCCTTCAAATGTAGTTCATTAGAAATGAATCTAATCTCTACTTTAATACGAACTGTATTCATATCCTCAGGCTCTCACTATCACTATAAGTGGCGTGTGTGCGTGTGTGTACGGTACTTGAATGTGTTTTAGTGTCAAACATGGCCCGTATCAGATATGGCTCACAGTATCAGATATGGCTCACAGTATCAGATATGGCTCACAGTTTCAGATATGGCTCATCCTGTGATGCTCATCTCCATTCTGTGTGTGTGGGGGACCGTGCGTGTCCTTGTGTGTAGGGGACCGTGTGTGTCCTTGTGTGTGGGGGACCGTGTGTGTTCCTGTGTGTGGGGGACCGTGTGTGTCCTTCTGTGTGGGGGACCGTGTGTGTCCTTGTGTGTGGGGGACCGTGTGTGTTCCTGTGTGTGGGGGACCGTGTGTGTTCCTGTGTGTGGGGGACCGTGTGTGTTCCTGTGTGTGGGGGACCGTGTGTGTCCTTGTGTGTGGGGGACCGTGTGTGTCCTTGTGTGTGGGGGACCGTGCGTGTCCTTGTGTGTGGGGGACCGTGTGTGTTCCTGTGTGTGGGGGACCGTGTGTGTCCTTCTGTGTGGGGGACCGTGTGTGTCCTTGTGTGTGGGGGACCGTGTGTGTCCTTGTGTGTGGGGGACCGTGCGTGTCCGTGTGTGTGGGGGACCGTGTGTGTGGGGGACCATGTGTGTCCGTGTATGGGGGACCGTGCGTGTCCTTGTGTTGGGGGACCGTGTCCTTTGTGTGGGGGACCGTGCGTGTCCTGTGTGTGGGGGCGTGTCCTTGTGTGTGGGGGACCCGTGCGTGTTCCTTGTGTGTGGGGGACCGTGAGTGTTCCTGTGTGTGGGGGACCGTGTTGTCCTTGTGTGTGGGGGACCGTGTGTGTCCTTGTGGGTGGGGGACCGTGCGTGTCCTTGTGTGTGGGGGACCTTGTGTGTGGGGGACCGTGTGTGTGTGGGGGACCGTGTGTGTGGGGGACCGTGCGTGTCCTTGTGTGTGGGGGACCGTGTGTGTGGGGGGACCGTGCGTGTCCTTGTGTGTGGGGGACCGTGCGTGTCCTTGTGTGTGGGGGACCGTGCGTGTCCTTGTGTGTGGGGGACCGTGTGTGTGGGGGGACCGTGCGTGTCCTTGTGTGTGGGGGACCGTGCGTGTCCGTGTGTGTGGGGGACCGTGCGTGTCCTTGTGTGTGGGGGACCGTGCGTGTCCTTGTGTGTGGGGGACCTTGTGTGTCCTTGTGTGTGGGAACGTAATGGGAGGGCTCTGAGGTTAGCTGCTAGTCGTTAAGGATTCACTGTTACTTCCTCTAAGTCTCTTTCAGAAATAGAGACTTTACATTATATCTGCTCAGAGAGGTTTGGTTTATGTGAACAGAACATTGTTTTAACCATCTCTCCCTCTCTCCTCCCCCCTCCAGGCTAGGACCAGTGTTCAGCCTGTTTGTACCTTTCTACTCCTCCATCCCCAAAGTTCCAGTCACTCAACTCCTGGGTCAGATCTCCATAACTAACAAGTCCTTGGTTTACATTGTAGGCCTGCAGGTATGTGGAGCTACATAGTGTTGATCATGGTGGGGGTCCGTGTTAGTCCAGTGGTTAATATGTCTCTGTGTTGTGTTTCAGCTCCTAACCTCCAGTCCATACATGTGGCTCGTTGCTCTTAGTGGACTGGTGAGTTCAAACCACACTGATCCTGTTGCATAGCAACCAGTATTACCCAACCATTATCTCAACCACAATCGCTTCTTCAGAAATCCTAAATACACACGCAACACACGCAACTCCACACATCTGAACCACATAGTGTGTTTGTTGCACTTAGATCTCTGGGAAGCTGTACCACAGTAATGCTCTGAGGGTGCAGCGGCTTCTCTTCCTGCCCCGGTGGCTGTCCCGTGTAGGGGCCTTCCTCCTAGAGCCCCTGTTCTCCGGGCTCCCGCCCCCCAATGACACCCCCCTGGGCATGGGGGCTACGCTGGACATCCAGAGACAGCAGAGAATGGACCTCCATGATCAACAGATGCTGCTGGCCCAGTTCAACCAGGCTAGGAGGAACCACAGACCGCCACAGGTATGGGCTGCAGATGTACACACACACATTACTAGACACACACACACAGCTACATAAAAACACCCTAATAGTTAAGCTGTGGGTGTTCAAGACAACTTGGAAAACAATGACCAGTGTTCATTCGATCGTCCTATTTCTCCTGACTAAATCTATGATGATAACGAGATGCCCCGAAAAATACGATAACTATTACAAATAGACATTCCATTATACATGACCCGCCTTCTGATCTGTTTTGGCCAATCAGAAGCATGCATGCCTTTGCAGAATATTTAATGCAGTCCTCTCATTGGCAGAATGAACGTCCTTCATTTGCGCAGGCTACTTGAGCTCATAGCCCTGCCTGCCTTTCCAACACACACATCTCCCGGCGGTCACTCTCTTTTGAACTGATGTGCAGGCAGGGCTCTTCTAAATTGTAAATGACCTTTATTCTGTACAGAAACAATAATGTTCATATTGGCCATTTTTGCATTGATCACATCCGAAGCTATATTTTGCTCCAACTTCTCCGACCTGAAGATCACTGACATCATGATTTTTCCTTGGCTGAGATCGTTTTTTTTTTGTTGAGTTCCCAGTTGTCTTGAACACACCATGATTGTCCCCTCTCTGTCCTTCCAAGGATGGCCTAATGAACTGGAACAGATTTTTCCCCTCGCTGAGACACAGAGGACAGAACCTTGCCCCAGAGCCACAACCACACCCCTCTCCACAGCAGCCACACCCCTCTTCACCGCTGCAGCCACATCCCTCTCCACAGCAGCCACACCCCACTCCACAGCAGCTCCACCCCACAGCTCCACCACTGCAGCTGGCGCCCACGGCTCCTCCCTTGGACAACACTCCTGTAGCCGAAGAACAGGTGAGCACTGTGTGTGTGTGTGTTTCTGCTCTTCTTTACCAGTTTCGTGTTAGCATTTCTCTGACGTTCCTGTGTGTTTATTTCTGTTTCCCTAGGTTGCCAGATTGATGGAGATGGGTTTCTCCAGAATAGATGCTCAGGATGCCCTCAGAGCGTCCAACAACGACATCAACGTGGCAACCAACTTTCTGCTGCAGCATTTAGGGTAGGGAGGAGTTGGAAAGATGTAGAACCTGAGAGAGGGAAGAGGGGACAGAATGTGGTCTTGGTCCGACCCAGTGAGCAGGGCCCTGGGGTTGGAGGTCAGGGTGACTGTGCTGCTCTGGAGCTCCAGAGGACTACACAGAGATTAACTCAACACAGACTTACACAGTTACTAGGAGGAAAGGAGAGAGGAGGACATTGGAATGCTGCTGCTGCTGTTTTCCACCGTGTTTCCTGAAGGGTGAAGAGGGCTGTCCACAGTGCTTCCTGGTAGTGGGTGCTCAGCCCTGTTCCAGATACTCTGGATACTCTGTCCTGTCACCGTGCTGCTGAGGGACAGAAGATGGAGGATCAGAAGGCTGCTATTCTCAGGGTTTGTTGCATCTAGTGTCTTCTCTATACTCTGGTTCATTAAGGCTTCCTCCACCTCACACACACCATCGCCCAGAAAACATACACGCACACACATGCTCGCCAGTCCCTCAAGGTTTTCTTTTGCGTCATTTGTCCATGGACAGTGATTACAGGAGTTTGTTTGATGACTTCTGCAAACACTCAGAATCAGAATTAATCTGAAGTCTTAAAGGGGTTTGAAATGAGGAGAATATACTAAATGATTTATGGAAACTGTCAATCTTGTATTCTCAATGAAAAACGTGTGCACATGTAATACTGAGTGTATGGCTTGTATGTATAGCTGCTCAGTGGCTACATTCTGGTTAACCACACTGTGGAATAAAATCATGCTGACAAGATATTAATGATGAAAATTACTGTTTCACAAGTTTTTTTTCCACAAAATCATTGAGGACATAACACTTTATTTATTGCATTCTTATTTACTTTTTGGTTTATGTGACTGACTGTATAAACTGAGGTGTGCTTGTTGTTTTGTTAACCTATGCCAGTGTGTGTTATTACGCGACAGATGACAAATTAACAAGATCCGCTTCCAACCACTGAAATATATGCAATGCACTCTGCTCTGCTGTGGTAACAGTGCTGTCCATACAGCGCTACAACAGTATAATGGTTAATGAATAAACCTACCTCTCACCTTCAGACGCTTTTCTGATTTTGTGCTTTATTTCACAGCATTACTCGTATTACATATTAATGCAATTAAATGTACCTTGATGCTTTTGAATGACTGCACTGACGAACATGGCAAATAATAGTTCCAGTTTTGAGAGATCAGTGTTACACCGCCATCTCCAGGTCATTGTTGGAAAAGGCACTTAATGCCAGAGCCTAAATTGTAAGGCGCTCTGCTTTTTGCTATGTTTGATTCTCAGCGGAATGATAAAACATGACAAGGCCGTTTTTATTCTCAACTTGTATCGGACAATATGTCTTATATTCAACACAAAGTGCTATTCTTTCAACAACAGCCGAGACAATTTTACCTCCAGAGTCCCATAATCCTCCACTGAAGAAAACATCCATGTAGACGCAGATGACGTGTCTGCTCTGTCGCTGCAGAAAACGTATCTAGGTTAGATAGATAGCTACGAAGGAAGACCAATACCAGCTAGCTAACGTTAGCTACCTTATGTCAACTGTCCTACCTAGTAAATTCAAATGCCAGCTAACCTGTCACCCCCTGTGTAGACAGATATTAACGTTACTCCAAGAAACGTTTAGCTAACTAGGTTCGTCGAGAGAAGAGGAAAATGTGCGCCCTGCACAGAGCGAGAGGCTCTGTTTTGGTGATCTTCCTTCTGCTACACAGCGCTACAAGTTTCTATCTTCCGGGTCTGGCCCCTGTTAGTTTTTGTGAACCAGGACAAGCTGGGAAAGAGAATGAAGTACCGGACTGTAAGGTAGTTAGATCTAAAATACACAGGGCCTTGTGTTAAGCTTGTAGAATGAAACCGTCGGCGCTATCTTCCTTCTAAATATCAACTGGCCAGCTGGCAAGTAAAGCTAACTACCAGTTAACTTGCTAGCTAGCTGTTAACGTTAGCATTCTGAAACTCCTTGGAAGGGGTCAAAATAGCTTGCTGTTTTAGCTTTCCAGCTTCAACGGTAACCGTCATAATGATGAATAGCTAGGTATTATAATCTAAATGTAGCTAGCTAGTTAGAACCAGTGTTGTTGGCATGGCTAGCCAGCCAACTAGTCACAGTAGCTATCCGTATTGCATATTGGTCGCTAGCTAGCTAATTAGCACCCCCTACGAGCTAGTTGGGCTACTACTTGTGAGACAACTGCTTAACTTGTGTTGTAGATGGCTAATTAGTTAATCCATACTTTTGATCAGAAGTTACTTGTCATTAAAATGTATAAATTTGTCCCAAATTCCATATTATCCTAATCTAAAAGAGAGCTGTCAACTGCATGAGTTGTTCTTTGAGGAAGGCATGCACTAACAGGGCCTGAACAACTAGTAAGAATCAATTCCAGTGCAGAACAGGACATTAAAAAAATCCTGTAAAGTTATGTAGCCCTCCTCCTCCCTCCCGTCTCAGATCTCTAGTCATTAGCCTAGTTGGCCCTGGGGGGAAATGAATGCCTTTGAGAAAAAACAGCTGTAACGTGTGCAGTATTGTAGATGTTGTTGCAGATTTTGTCGTCTACCATTTTGAGAAAATAATAACTGCTTTTGATTGTTTTGCAGTCGACCATCGAGATATTTGTGAACAGATTGGATTCTGTGGAGTCTGTCTTGCCCTATGAATACACTGCGTAAGTACATCAGGAACAACAACGTCTTATCTGTGTCTCAGTCTTGCTGCAGAAGGCTATGGGTTTGGTGCTATTGGACAATGTTCTTATTGTGTAGATGCAGACTTAGTCTATTCCCTATATAGTGCACTACTTTTGACCAGCGTCCTATGGGCCCTGGTCAAAAGTAGTGTACTGTGTAAGGAATAGGGTGCCATTTGGGATACGGACATGGGTTAGGAACATGATGAAGTCAGCCAGGTAGGACTAGGCGCAAAGGTTCACTAGTGGAACTGTCTGATAGACTAGACATGCATGTCATATCAGCATCTCTCTGTCACTCACCATCCTCTCTTGACTCTTTCTACTGCTCGTTCACTTTATAGCAGCTCCAGCGATATCCAATGGAGACTGGCATGTAATGGTCTAGGAATTATGAGGCCCGTAGACGATATTAATACTATATTGCAGTGCTTAACTTGGGCAGGAGCTCACCGGAGCTGTGTACCGGCACCTCAACATTTCTACTGCTTGAGTTCCTGTTCCTCTTATAGAATATTAGCACAAAAAGTATTGTGGAGCTCCTGCACCTAAATACAAACAGTACCAGCACCTATTTCAGTCCAAGTCGAGCACTGCTCTATTGCAGTAGTACTGCTTCAACAAAATGGCTGCCTTATGTTTAAGATTAGCTGAATCATGTTTTGGAGAGATATAGTCAATAGAAGATATAGATATTGGCTTTAGTCAAAGAAACAGACCACCTAAAACCAGTTTCAGGGCTTACTCTGGATCTGAAAACTCCAATGGCATTAAATCAAAGATGGGGTAGATAAACGATAAAACTCCAATGGCATTAAATCGAAGATGGGATACTTTGATAACGATAGCTTCTTAGTGTTGTTGTGTGACATCTGAATTACTTTATTTATCTTTAACCTGAGATAAATGTGATACTAGAGGCCTGAGCATGCTAAGCCACAGGAGCTGTTCTGTCACGCCGTTAGAGGACTTCTAGGTAGTCGACACTAATGGCCCTTTTCCACTGAGGGGTTGTGGAGATGGTCAGGGGACTGTAATTGAAGTGACATCGCAGTGTTAAGTGTGCGTGAGAAATGTGACCTTTTAATGTTAGCTTGCTGTGTGACTGAGAAAAGAGCGAGAGGATGGGTTGTTGTTGAAATAGAATTATGGGTATTAGAGAAAAAGGATCAGCAACGGATGGTTTAAAAATAGGAAGACGATATGCTACAGTCTGTGAACCGGAGTATAAATCATATGTTGTGTTAATGTTTGTGTCTTGTTGTTGTGGGAACTCTCAGGGCATGTTCATCTTGTTATGAGCTGTGTTGGTGTTGCTGAAACAGAACGTTTGTCTTATCCCTGTTTCTCTCCTTGTGTTCCCCAGGTTTGATTTCTGCACTATCGACTCCGAGAAGCGCCCGTCTGAGAATTTGGGTCAGGTTTTGTTCGGCGAGAGAATTGAGCCCTCTCCCTACAAGGTGGGTGATGTACAGTGTGTACACACACACACACACTGTTTAATATCCTGTTGGTATTACATTTCAAATCTCATTACAATGTTCTGCACCTTCATACCTAACCCTGAATGAACAACTCCCCCTTCGCTGTGGTGTGTGCAGTCTGTACCTACATACAAAATCAGGGATGGGCAACTGATGGGGCTGGTGGCCACAAAATAAATCAGAACTCATCATGAGGTGCTGCAGTTGCTCGCAGGTCTGCGTACCCACATCCATACCAACCCCGGATAACAAGTTTAGATAGCTTGCCGCAAAACTAACTTAGCAAACTAAAATATGTTCGCTGACATGGGCTGATTGGCTGACCATCACTGACTGACATAACAAGAGGAAAACTGCTGATGCACAACCAAATTTGAAATTGCACCTTGTGTATTCTACTGTTCTAACTCGTAACAGTAAGTTGAGACCCCGACTGAGTTCCTAAAAACTGATCCGACGACCATCCCTTCCCTGTTCTAAATCATTGTATTGTCTGTGTGTTGAAGCTTGAGTTCATGAAGAAGGAAGAATGTAAGCCGGTGTGTACTAAATCGTACGACACCAACAAGCCAGAAGACAAAGCCCACCTGGACTTTCTGAAGAAAGGCATGCTGCTCAACTACCAGCACCACTGGTAAGATATTCATACTGCTAACTACCAGCACCGCTGGTAAGATATTCATACTGCTAACTACCAGCACCGCTGGTAAGATATTCATACTGCTAACTACCACGCCACTGGTAAGATATTCATACTGCTAACTACCAGCACCACTGGTAAGATATTCATACTGCTAACTACCAGCACCACTGGTAAGATATTCATACTGCTAACTACCACGCCACTGTTAAGATATTCATACTGCTAACTACCACGCCACTGGTAAGATATTCATACTGCTAACTACCACGCCACTGGTAAGATATTCATACTGCTAACTACCACGCCACTGATAAGATATTCATACTGCTAACTACCACGCCACTGGTAAGATATTCATACTGCTAACTACCACGCCACTGGTAAGATATTCATACTGCTAACTACCACGCCACTGGTAAGATATTCATACTGCTAACTACCAGCACCGCTGGTAAGCTATTCATACTGCTAACTACCAGCACCGCTGGTAAGATATTCATACTGCTAACTACCAGCACCACTGGTAAGATTTTCGTACAGCTAACTACCAGAACCACTGGTAAGATTTTCGTACAGCTAACTACCACGCCACTGGTAAGTTAGTCATACTGCTAACTACCAGCACCGCTGGTAAGATATTCATACTGCTAACTACCACACCACTGGTAAGAGACCAATTCTTCGTCTTGTGAAACAGACTCAGATCTCCTTTTCCTCTGAATTGAGATGGGAACACACATTTCCCATAAATGAAGTCTAGAGTTCACAAGATGGGATTGAACCCCGACTTCAGACACCTGCACTGACTCATGTGCCACTAGGTGGCGAGCTTGGCTTGTATTGTCCTCTGACCCCAAGGACACCACTGACCCAATCCCAAAGTTAGGCACTTGTGGAGATCTGAGAGGATGTGATTGGTATAGGCCAGGGGTAGGCAACTAGATTCAGCCACAGACTGATTGTTGTCGGAGAGGATGGTCGGGGGGCCAGAACATAATTATAATAATTTATACACTGCAAATTGACCATAACTAAGCCCAAAAAGAGATTGTATTTGAAAATAAAATCCTGTTTCTACCTCCTCTCCTGTAGGATAGTGGACAACATGCTTTAACCCTGTGTCTACCTCCTCTCCTGTAGGATAGTGGACAACATGCTTTAACCCTGTGTCTACCTCCTCTCCTGTAGGATAGTGGACAACATGCTTTAACCCTGTGTCTACCTCCTCTCCTGTAGGATAGTGGACAACATGCTTTAACCCTGTGTCTACCTCCTCTCCTGTAGGATAGTGGACAACATGCTTTAACCCTGTGTCTACCTCCTCTCCTGTAGGATAGTGGACAACATGCTTTAACCCTGTGTCTACCTCCTCTCCTGTAGGATAGTGGACAACATGCTTTAACCCTGTGTCTACCTCCTCTCCTGTAGGATAGTGGACAGCATGCTTTAACCCTGTGTCTACCTCCTCTCCTGTAGGATAGTGGACAACATGCTTTAACCCTGTGTCTACCTCCTCTCCTGTAGGATAGTGGACAACATGCTTTAACCCTGTGTCTACCTCCTCTCCTGTAGGATAGTGGACAACATGCTTTAACCCTGTGTCTACCTCCTCTCCTGTAGGATAGTGGACAACATGCTTTAACCCTGTGTCTACCTCCTCTCCTGTAGGATAGTGGACAGCATGCTTTAACCCTGTGTCTACCTCCTCTCCTGTAGGATAGTGGACAACATGCTTTAACCCTGTGTCTACCTCCTCTCCTGTAGGATAGTGGACAACATGCTTTAACCCTGTGTCTACCTCCTCTCCTGTAGGATAGTGGACACATGCTTTAACCCTGTGTCTACCTCCTCTCCTGTAGGATAGTGGACAACATGCTTTAAACCCTGTGTCTACCTCCTCTCCTGTAGGATAGTGGACAACATGCTTTAACCCTGTGTCTACCTCCTCTCCTGTAAGATAGTGGACAGCATGCTTTAACCCTGTGTCTACCTCCTCTCCTGTAGGATAGTGGACAGCATGCTTTAACCCTGTGTCTACCTCCTCTCCTGTAGGATAGTGGACAACATGCCAGTGACCTGGTGTTATGATGTGGAGGATGGACAGAAGTTCTGTAACCCAGGGTTCCCCATCGGCTGCTACGTCACAGAGGCCGGACGACCCAAAGACCCTGTGTTGTCAATGTGAGTCAATTCATATCCTGTGTTGTCAATTCATATCCTGTGTTGTCAATGTGAGTCAATTCATATCTTGTGTTGTCAATGTGAGTCAATTCATATCCTGTGTGTGGAGGTCAGGCCTCTGAGTCGGGCAATTTGTTGTCAGTTGAACTTTTTGCTAGATAGACATAACACATTAAAATACTTGTAATAAGACATTATAAAGGCTTATACATGCTTATAACACGTTACAAACAAGTTATAAAGCACATAACTGACTTTTTCCTCTCTCCAGTCTGACTTTAATGTCAAAGACACGTTCTACATCTTCAACCATGTGGACATCACCATCCACTACCATGTGGTGGAGCACGAGGCTGCCGGGGCGAGACTGGTTGCTGCCAAGATGGAGCCCAAGAGGTAGGAGGACAACCGGTCGGTCACTTAGGGGCCAATCTGGCACTTAGTCACGCATTGATGTCAAGTTAGAATTCACCCCTTAGGGTTATCTAGTTCTTATCAAATCATTCTTCATTTCTCAAGTCTCCATAAATTGTTCATTCTTAGCTAATGTGTTTTTCTACTCAAAGTAATGATTTCTCTCTTTAATACATAAAGTATTTATTTATTTTGACTTAACTTATTCAGAGATTTTCATTGTTCCCCTCTCTTCCCCTTCCCTCCTCTCCTCTCTTCCCCCTCCCTCCCTCCTCTCCTCCTCCCCCTCTCCTCTCTTCCTCCTATCCTCCTCCCCCTCTCCTCTCCTCCTCCCCCTCTCCTCTCTTCCTCCCCCTCTCCTCTCTTCCTCCTCCTCCTCCCCCTCTCCTCTCCTCCTCTCCTCCTCCCCCTCTCCTCTCTTCCTCCTCCTCCTCCCTCTCTCCTCTCTTCCTCCTCCTCCTCCCCCTCTCCTCTCTTCCTCCTCCTCCTCCCCCTCTCCTCCTCTCCTCTCCTCTCTTCCTCCTCCTCCTCCCCCTCTCCAAAGCTATAAACACACCAAAGTGGAGGCCCCTGACTGTACAGGAGGCCCCATGTACCTGAACAACAAGTTCAGTGGAGAGCTGAAGATTGGCTACACCTACTCTGTCCAGTTTGTGGTATGTTTCTTAACCCCATGGAAGTGGGAATGCCTCTGTTTGTGTGTGACACCAGGTTCAATCCCTGGTTTCCAACGTGCCATAACGCCGGTTAGCCCACTGAGCTAAAGCCTAGACATAAGAAGCTTGGGGATCTAATGAAAGTCGTCAGGTCTCAGCAGAGGTTAGTCATGCCCTCTGTGCAGACGGTGTAATGTAAATGCTGTGGTTGCATCTGTAGGAGGACAAGCACATCAGATGGGCGTCACGTTGGGACTACATTCTGGAGTCCATGCCCCACACCAACATTCAGTGGTTCAGGTGACACGCACTCACACACACACACACGCGCGCACACACACACACACACACACACACACACACACACACACACCTTCTATCTCTAACCCATTGTGTATTGTCTTGTTCCCCAGCATCATGAACTCTCTGGTGATCGTTCTGTTCCTTTCTGGCATGGTGGCCATGATCATGTTGAGGACTCTACATAAAGACATTGCCAGATACAACCAGATGGACTCTGTGGTGAGTCTGGTGAATCCTCCATAATAATACAGCTGATATATTTAAGTCCCAGTCCACCATGTTGATTTGTGGGAGGTGTCACATATGAGGGCTCTTTCTGTGTGACACTGGCAAGGGTTGTCCAGTGCACACAGACAGACACACACACACACACACACGTCCCTGATGAGGAGTGACAGGGCGGTGGTCTGGTCTCCTTGGTCTACTGATCCGGTACAGACACACACAGACAGAACATGACCCCAACAACTGTAGCTCCAAGCTCTGATTGGCTCTTTGTACTGAGGCCAGCCAGCTGGTGGAGGCTTTGGTTATGACCTTGGAGTGTGTGTGTGACCTTGTGTCCTCTCCTCTATCCATCTCTCCTCTCCTCTATCCATCTCTCCTCTCCTCTATCCATCTCTCCTCTAATCCATCTCTCCTCTCCTCTCCTCTAATCCATCTCTCCTCTCCTCTCCTCTATCCATCTCTCCTCTCCTCTATCCTCTCTCCTCCTCTCCTCTTCCTCTCTCCTCTCCTCTCCTCTCCTCTCCTCTCCCTCTCCTCTCCTCTATCCATCTCTCTCCTCTCCTCTATCCACCTCTCCTCTCCTCTATCCATCTCTCCTCCTCTCCTCTATCCATCCTCTCCTCTCCTCTATCCTCTCTCCTCTCCTCTTCCCTCTCCTCTCCTCTATCCATCTCTCCTCTCCTCTCCTCTATCCATCTCTCCTCTCCTCTATCCACTCCCCTTTCCTCTCTATCCATCTCTCCTCTACCTCTCCTCTATCCATCTCTCCTCTCCTCTATCCATCTCTCCTCTCCTCTCCTCTATCCACCTCTCCTCTCCTCTATCCATCTCTCCTCTCCTCTATCCACCTCTCCTCTCCTCTATCCATCTCTCCTCTCCTCTCCTCTATCCATCTCTCCTCTCCTCTATCCATCTCTCCTCTCCTCTCCTCTATCCACCTCTCCTCTATCCATCTCTCCTCTCCTCTATCCATCTCTCCTCTCCTCTATCCATGTCTTCTCTCCTCTATCCATCTCTCCTCTCCTCTATCCATCTCTCCTCTCCTCTATCCATCTCTCCTCTACCCTCCATTTCTCTATCTCCAGGAAAACTGACAGCAGATGTTCTCTAGGAGGGCTTGTGGGGGTCACTAGGGGTGACATGTATCTATATAACCCCCCCCCCCCAGCACCTCTCACACCCGACCCCCTCCCCTACAACATGTATTGTAGTCCCTGTCTGTCTGTGTCTCCGAGATCAAAGTCATTATTTCAGCAGCTCGGTCCCTTCAGCCCCTCCCCCTAGCGATCACACTCCCATCAGCCCCTCCTCCTAGTGATCAGACTGACAGGTAGCGTCACTGCGGCGACCAGCCTGCTCGTGTTCCAACCCTCTGAAGTCTATCACCGCTAATTGACATGGAGGCCAGTCTCATTTTTTTATTTTATTTTTTTGGAGGGAGCCCACTCCCTCATCTTCTCCCCCCTGTTATTTCCTGCTGGGTTACCCACTCACACCCACTCACACCCTCCATGTCCTCATCATTTGGCCTGAACGTTCTTGCTGTTTGTAAGGGTCTTTTTATAGTGAGAGATGTGGTGATAAAGATCTGTTGTTATTACATACGATAAATACACTTGAAACTGAAACAAACTGAAACTCTTGTCCACCCCTCCTCTCCTCCTCCCTCTCTTCTGGTCCTTTCAGGAGGATGCCCAGGAGGAATTTGGCTGGAAGCTGGTCCATGGAGATGTGTTCCGGCCTCCTAGGAAAGGCATGCTGCTCTCTGTCTTTCTGGGATCAGGAACTCAGATCTTCATCATGATTTTCGTCACTCTCAGTGAGTTCTAGAATCTGGAACACTGTGTTTCTGTCCACCTGTTGAAGACTTGTTGACTGAGTTCTACACCTGTCCAGACCCTTTATTTGGCATTCACCAAAAACAAATTAGCAGGGTAGCATATGGTAGAGAGAAAGTAATTAGTACTTAGTTACTTCTTCCCTGAAAGTAGGACTAGTGTTTTAAGTTGTTTAATGTATTCACTGACAGTCATCTTAGTTATTTAATGTATTAACAGACAGTCATCTTAATTATTGAATGTATTAACTGACAGTCATCTTAGTTATTTAATGTATTTACTGACAGTCATCTTAATTATTTAATCATTCAGTAGCAGCAAAGGACCAACACAATAATAACACACAGTTCAGTCAAAACAAATAGTATGTTGTTTATTTCTAATCCATATACATTGTGTTCCTCTTGTCCAGTCTTTGCCTGCCTGGGCTTCCTGTCCCCGGCTAACCGCGGTGCTCTGATGACGTGTGCCGTGGTGCTCTGGGTCCTACTGGGCACACCAGCTGGCTACGTAGCTGCCCGCTTCTACAAGTGTAAGTGAACATTGGGCCGAGTGGACAGGGTCACGACCCCAACTTGACCCTGAACAGTCGACCAGTCACGACCCATCTGGGCTGGAGGGTAGCTCGTTAGGCCCAATCAGTGTTAGCTGGGAGGGGAGGGGGGGGGTCTGGGGGAGCGATAGTGGTCTCTGTGTCAGTTACTGGTTCAGTGATCTGTAGAGGCATGTAGCAGTAGGGGGTCCCCCCAATCCAACCCCAACCCTCCCTAGCAATACATGCTCTATGGCCTGAATCCCCCCTCCCTGCTGAAGGCTATATGCCTAAACACCTTGGAAGGAAAGGAAGATGTTTGAATTTTCAAGAGACGTCCATTGTTTTGTCTTCCAAGAGTTGCTGAATGTTTCTCTTCCGTCTGCTCTCTCTATGATGTCACAGCCTTTGGGGGTGAGAAATGGAAGACTAACGTCCTGCTGACTTGCTTCCTGTGTCCTGGGTGAGTATGACTTTACATTGGTTGATGAGGTCGACATTAGTTTGTGGTTACGGTCAGGAGTTTTTCCTGATTAAAACAACCTCTGGGCTCTATTTATGGTTTATGTTGATAGTCTTTGATAACCTCCTCCCAGGTTATATCTTCCTCTGTAATCTGTGGTCACGTTGGTTTGCAGCTCTCTGTTCTCCCTCCTCCCAGGGTTGTTAGTTGACTTCTATTGGTCTGTCTCTGTGTTCAGGGTTGTGTTCGCTGATTTCTTTGTGATGAATCTGATCCTGTGGGGAGAGGGCTCCTCTGCAGCCATGCCCTTTGGCACCCTGGTGGCCATCTTGGCACTGTGGTTCTGTATCTCTGTCCCCCTCACCTTCATAGGGGCCTACTTCGGCTTCAAGAAGACCGTGAGTACAAACACACCTCAGTATGTGAATACACTCTGTCACACACACACACAAGTCTGTGTGTATCACATACCTCTCATTCTCCTCCCCTCTCTCGTGTATTTCAGGGGATTGAGCACCCTGTGCGGACCAATCAGATCCCTCGTCAGATCCCGGAGCAGTCGTTCTACACCAAGCCTCTCCCAGGGATCGTCATGGGGGGGATCCTCCCCTTCGGCTGCATCTTCATCCAGCTCTTCTTCATCCTCAACAGCATCTGGTGCGTCTCTCAGCTGAACTACCCTGCAGATGCTTTAGTTCTGTTTTGTGACTGCTACACCAGCAGCTTGTCATGAAGGCAGAATGAGGCCGTGAGGTGAAAGGTGAAAGGGAAGGGGCGAGGTTTGGGGAAGTGTGAACGGGGTTGAGTCACTAACTGACTATGGCTCTGTAGATTGGCTGGTGGTTGGAGTAAAGGAGAGGGCAGTGTGTTTTAAAGGTTGGCTAGTGGTTGGAGTAAAGGAGAGGGCAGTGTGTTTTAAAGGTTGGCTAGTGGTTGGAGTAAAGGAGAGGGCAGTGTGTTTTAAAGGTTGGCTAGTGGTTGGAGTAAAGGAGAGGGCAGTGTGTTTTAAAGGTTGGCTAGTGGTTGGAGTAAAGGAGAGGGCAGTGTGTTTTGAAGGGTTATCTTTATGATGAATGGTTTTGTGTCCCACCAGGTCCCACCAGATGTACTACATGTTTGGTTTCCTGTTTCTGGTGTTCATCATCCTGGTAATCACCTGCTCTGAGGCCACCATCCTCCTCTGCTACTTCCACCTCTGTGCTGAGGTGAGACCACACACACACCATCCTACTCTGCTACTTCCTCCTGTGTGCAGAGGTGAGACCACACACACACACACCATCCTACTCTGATACTTCCTCCTCTGTGCTGAGGTAAGACCATCTGAGTATTTCCTGGTTGGGTCACGTGACCAATGGCAATAGTGCTCTTAATGACGAGGATGAAGGGACTGTTTCTCAAATCATCTTTCCTTGATTCCTCACAGCTTCTCTCCTTGAAAGAGAAGGTCCAAAACAAGGGACCTCGGACCTTCTTCTCCAGTTGAGAAGAAGGGGAGACATAGGATGAAAGGAATAGCAGAAAGTTTAATTAAGGGAGAGCTACGTTTCTTAATTGTCTTATTTCCATCAGGACTATCACTGGCAGTGGCGTTCCATCCTGACCAGTGGTCTTGTCTTAGTGAAGATGTTATAAACACAGAGATATCTAACTGTTCTCTCTCTCTCCATCAGGACTACCACTGGCAGTGGCGTTCCATCCTGACCAGTGGTCTTGTCTTAGTGAAGATGTTATAAACACAGAGATATCTAACTGTTCTCTCTCTCTCCATCAGGACTACCACTGGCAGTGGCGTTCCATCCTGACCAGTGGTCTTGTCTTAGTGAAGATGTTATAAACACAGAGATATCTAACTGTTCTCTCTCTCTCCATCAGGACTACCACTGGCAGTGGCGTTCCTTCCTGACCAGTGGTTTCACGGCCGTCTACTTCCTGGTCTATGCCATCCACTACTTCTTCTCCAAGCTCCAGATCACAGGATTGGCTAGCACCATCCTCTACTTCGGTTACACCATGATCATGGCTCTCATCTTCTTCTTATTCACAGGTAGGTAGCGGGGGTGGGGGGGGGTGGGGCATCATACTGTAGCTTGCCATGAAGAGTTTGGACCAGGTTGGAGGACAGAGGGTATCCTCATTAGTCCAGTTCAATGGACTGGACCAAATAGGAGCGTGCTTCCTCCAACCCTGCCCATCGTGCTGCCTGCCTGCCTGCCTGCCTGCCTGGGGTTTAGGTTGAGGTGCAGCTCTCTGTGTTTTGCCTGCACTGACACACAGACTCAGTCGGATGGTGGGATTGACAAATCGCCCGTGGAAAATGTGATTTTCATGTTCTCTCTCTCTCTCTCTCTCTCTCTCTCTCTCTCTCTCTCTGTCTCAGGAACGATTGGATTCTTTGCCTGTTTCTGGTTCGTCACCAAGATCTATAGCGTAGTGAAGGTGGACTGAGTAGTTCACCAAACACCAAACCAATGGACTGGACTTTCCTATTTTTTTCTCTCCCACGCCACGCCTCCCCTCCCCCAAAACCCTCACCCTCCCTGGTCTGGAGGGACACTATTGTTACATTACACCCTGGTTGCGTCCCAAACTGCACCCTATTCAGCGCACTTCTTTTGACCAGGGCCCACTGGTCTGAATAGGGAATAGGGTGCAGTTTGGAACAGAACCCTTGTCTACGTTACACCCTGTCTACTGTGTGGAAGACACATTTCAGTCAGAGCAGCGAGATGCCAGAGTCTTCCATTTCTCTCTGTGTGTGTGTGTGTGTACATTTATACAAATGGACTCTGAGTGCAGGAAATGAAACAACTGTTGGAAGTCCAGATCCTACAGCACATCAATGGAACATACATCCCTTATCTACCACTGAGAAATGCAATGGAAATAGGAAATCCAAAAATGTTGAAGGGTGGCTATTTTTAATACACACTGCTACAGTTTTGCTAGTAGACCTACCGTTACAGGAAGTGGAGTTTCTGTCCATGAACCCACGTTGGGCGTACTAAGGTGGTTTTACGTTGTCATTCAAACTCTTAATAGTGTTGGACAATATGATTGTAAATAACTATTTTTTTCTTCTAATGCTGACGAATGATTTGGGGTGGAAATAAGCTTAAAATGTGAAATGGTATTCCTCCTCTTACCCATGTTATGACAGAGGCTGGTGTAGTTTTGGAGTGTCTCCTCCTCTTACCCATGTTATGACAGAGGCTGGTGTAGTTTTGGAGTGTCCTCCTCCTCTTACCCATGTTATGAACAGAGGCTGGTGTAGTTTTTTGGGATTGTCTCCTCCTCTTACCCAGGTATGAACAAGGCCTGGTGGTAGTTTTGGAGTGTCTACTCGTACCCTGTTTATGACAGAGGCTGGTGTAGTTTTGGAGTGTCTCCTCCTCTTACCCATGTTATGACAGAGGCTGGTGTAGTTTTGGAGTGTCCCAAATGGTACTCTAGTCTACACTACAAAAGTAGTGCACTATGTAGGGAATAGGGTGCAAATTGGGATGAAACTGTTTTCTCTGGGGATTGTTTATTTTATTTTGTATTATAAATGCTTGAGTATTAATCAACTGGTCTGTTATTTAACTTATATTCAAATTACATTTTTTCTGTCTTTTCTTTATTTTATTTTTGCCTCGAAGACCCTCGTGCCTCATCAGTAGTTCATTTTATTTGCAAAAAACCAACGTGGGATTTTGTGAAAGGCATCGTTGATGTTTGTGTCCCAAACAGCACCCAATTCCTTATTTAGTGCACTACCTTTGACCAGGTCGGGTCATGAGTAGGGCTCTACATGGGGAATAGGGTGCTGTTTGGGACATCATCCATCGATCAGTTATGTGGGGATCTGATACTTATATCCTTTCAGTGTAAATATACTGTCTTCATAAATTATACTAGTTTCATTAGTCTGACCGAGCGGCCGGGTACCTTCTCTCTTTCACTGGTTTGAAATGATGTAATTACCATCTGGGGAAAAAGAGAAATGGTAGAAAATGTAAAATAAAAAAACCTTTTCCTGTTGGAGTGTGTTTTCCTGTGTCTTAATAGCGTAGTCAGTGTAAAGTATTGGACAACACAGTCAGGTGAGGTCGATACATTGAACCAGGGCTGAGGCGAGGCCCTGCTGTGGTGCCCACTAAGCTCAGGATGGCCTAAAGGTCACATAAAGTCAAGACCTTCTTTTCGATTGGCTGACATTTGTGAGACGGGATCGACGGGGAAGTTCCCCCACAGAGCCAGAACAGAGCACCTCATGGCCGAGGGAGGCTTGGTCTATGTGCTGGTACATTCATGTCATTGGTTTAATGATCCCAGTGTAAGTCTGGTTATAATATACAGTGTCTTGTCTACCGTGGTCAGTCTGGTTTAAATGGTTACAGTGGTCAGTCTCGATTATAATGGTCACAGTGGCAGTCTGGTTATAATGGTACAGTGGTCAGCTGTTATAATGGTCACATGGTCAGTCTGGTTTAATGATACAGTGGCAGTCTGTTATAATGGTCCACAGTGGTCAGCTGGTTATAATGTCACAGTGGTCAGCTGGTTATATGGTCACAGTGGTCAGCTGGTTATAATGGTCACAGTGGTCAGGCTGGTTATAATGATCACAGTGGTCAGTCTGGTTATAATGTCACAGTGGTCAGTCTGGTTATAATGGTCACAGTGGTCAGTCTGGTTATAATGGTCACAGTGGTCAGTCTGGTTATAATGATACAGTGTCATCTGTTAAGTGGTCAGTCTGGTTATAATGGTTACAGTGGTCAGTCTGGGTCAGTGCAGTCTGGTTATAATGGTCACAGTGGTCAGTCTGGTTATAATGGTCACAGTGGTCAGTCTGGTTATAATGTCACAGTGGTCAGTCTGTTATAATGGTCACAGTGGTCAGTCTGGTTATAATGGTCACAGTGGTCAGTCTGGTTTAATGGGTCTTTAACAGTGGTCAGTCTGGTTATAATGTACAGTGGTCAGTCTGGTTATAATGATCACAGTGGTCAGTCTGGTTATAATGATCACAGTGGTCAGTCTGGTTACAGTGGTCAGTCTGGTTATAATGGTCACAGTGGTCAGTCTGGTTATAATGGTCACAGTGGTCAGGCTGGTTATAATGGTCACAGTGGTCAGTCTGGTTATAATGGTCACAGTGGTCAGTCTGGTTATAATGGTCACAGTGGTCAGTCTGGTTATAATGGTCACAGTGGTCAGCTGGTTATAATGGTCACAGTGGTCAGTCTGGTTATAATGATCACAGTGGTCAGTCTGGTTATAATGGTTACAGTGGTCAGTCTGGTTATAATGGTCACAGTGGTCAGTGCTGGTTATAATGGTCACAGTGGTCAGTCTGGTTATAATGGTCACAGTGGTCAGTCTGGTTATAATGTCACAGTGGTCAGTCTGGTTATAATGGTCACAGTGGTCAGGCTGGTTATAATGGTCACAGTGGTCAGTCTGGTTATAATGGTCACTAAATGTCCGTGTCAGTGCTGGTTATAATGGTCACAGTGGTCAGTCTGGTTATAATGGTCACAGTGGTCAGTCTGGTTATAATGGTCACAGTGGTCAGGCTGGTTATAATGATCACAGTGGTCAGTCTGGTTTATCACAGTGGTCAGTCGTATTGTGTCAGTGTTATAATGTCACAGTGGTCAGGCTGGTTATAATGGTCACAGTGGTCAGGCTGGTTATAATGGTCACAGTGGTCAGTCTGGTTATAATGGTCACAGTGGTCAGTCTGGTTATAATGGTCACAGTGGTCAGGCTGGTTATAATGGTCACAGTGGTCAGTCTGGTTATAATGATCACAGTGGTCAGTCTGGTTATAATGGTTACAGTGGTCAGCTGGTTATAATGGTCACAGTGGTCAGTCTGGTTATAATGGTCACAGTGGTCAGCTGGTTATAATGGTCACAGTGGTCAGGCTGGTTTAATGGTCACAGTGGTCAGTCTGGTTATATGGTCACAGTGGTCAGCTGGTTATAATGGCGTCACATGCATGGTCAGTCTGGTTATAATGGTCACAGTGGTCAGTGCTGGTTAGGTTCAGTGTCACTGGTTAAGTCCAGTGGTCAGTCTGGTTATAATCCGGTCAGCTGTTAGTGGTCAGTCTGGTTTTATAATGGTTACAGTGGTCAGTCTGGTTATAATGTCACAGTGGTCAGCTGGTTATAATGGTCACAGTGGTCAGTCTGGTTATAATGGTCACAGTGGTCAGTCTGGTTATAATGGTCACAGTGGTCAGTCTGGTTATAATGGTTACAGTGGTCAGTCTGGTTATAATGGTCACAGTGGTCAGTCTGGTTATAATGTCACAGTGGTCAGGCTGGTTATAATGGTCACAGTGGTCAGTCTGGTTATATGGTCACAGTGGTCAGTCTGGTTATAATGGTCACAGTGGTCAGTCTGGTTATAATGGTCACAGTGGTCAAGGCTGGTTATAATGGTCACAGTGGTCAGTCTGGTTAAATGTCACAGTGGTCAGCTGGTATATGGTCACAGTGTGCTGTTATAATGGTCACAGTGGTCAGTCTGGTTATAATGTCACAGTGGTCAGGCTGGTTATAATGGTCACAGTGGTCAGTCTGGTTAGTCATGCATCTGGTTACAGTGGTCAGTCTGGTTATAATGGTTACAGTGGTCAGCTGGTTATAATGGTCACAGTGGTAAGGCTGGTTATAATGGTCACAGTGGTCAGGCTGGTTATAATGGTCACAGTGGTCAGGCTGGTTATAATGGTCACAGTGGTCAGTCTGGTTATTATGATCACAGTGGTCAGGCTGGTTATAATGGTCACAGTGGTCAGTCTGGTTATAATGGTCACAGTGGTCAGGCTGGTTATAATGGTCACAGTGGTCAGTCTGGTTATATGTCACGTGGTCAGTATGGTTATAATGGTTACAGTGGTCAGCTCGTTATAATGATCACAGTGGTCAGTCTGGTTCATGTAGTCGTATTGTTCACGTGGTCAGCTGGTTATAATGGTCACAGTGGTCAGCTGGTTTTAATGGTCACAGTGGTCAGTCTGGTTATAATGGTCACTGTGGTCAGTCTTGTTATAATGGTTACAGTGGTCAGGCTGGTTATAATGGTCACAGTGGTCAGTCTGGTTATAATGGTTACAGTGGTCAGTCTGGTTATAATGGTCACAGTGGTCAGTCTGGTGTTAATGGTTACAGTGGTCAGTCTGGTTATAATGGTCACAGTGGTCAGGCTGGTTATAATGGTCACAGTGGTCAGGCTGGTTATAATGGTCACAGTGGTCAGGCTGGTTATAATGGTCACAGGGGTCAGGCTGGTTAAAATGGTCACAGTGGTCAGTCTGGTTATAATGGTTACAGTGGTCAGGCTGGTTATAATGATCACAGTGGTCAGGCTGGTTATAATGATCACAGTTTTCAGGCTGATTATAATGGTCCCACTAACATCTGTTGAGCTGTTCTGACCCTTCACCTCTCTCCAGCCCGCTCCCCTTCTAGTTAACAAGCGGCATGCACCTTTTCCATGGCACAGCACCTTTGGTAGTTTACATCCATTTATAATCCTAGCTGGTTGATGGAGTTGGTCTACATTCAGGGAACATCCAATTGTAATGCTAGCTGGTTGATCTAGTCAGTCTCATAGAACTTCAATCCTAGCTGGTTTATTTGGTATTTTATTAGGATCCCCATTAGCTGTTGCGAAAGCTGCAGCTACTCTTCCTGGGATCGGTCTACACTCAGGGAACTCCCATTTATAATAAGAACCCCAAGGTGGCAGCACTGATGATGTTCTGTGAGAGCCCGGCTGGGTGGAATTGCATGACACCCTGCTTGAGACCGGTCAGGAGGAATTACATGACACCCTGCTTGAGCCCAGATAAGAGGAATTACATGACACCCTGCTTGAGCCCAGATAAGAGGAATTACATGACACCCTGCTTGAGCCCGGCTAAGAGGAATTACATGACACCCTGCTTGGCCTTTGTATCTTGTGTGGTTGTGTCAAAAGGTGTGCTTTAGGTTGTTTTTTAGGGGGGGGGGGGGGGTACAAAGATGTTTGTGAGATAGAGACATCCACTCTGCTTCAGTTTCTATCTCACAGATACAGACACCCACACTGCTTCAGTTTATATCTCACAGATACACACACCCACACTGCTTCAGTTTCTATCTCACAGATACACACACCCACACTGCTTCAGTTTCTATCTCACAGATACACACACCCACACTGCTTCAGTTTCTATCTCACAGATACACACACCCACACTGCTTCAGTTTCTATCTCACAGATACACACACCCACACTGCTTCAGTTTCTATCTCACAGATACACACACCCACACTGCTTCAGTTTCTGGTATCTGTGGGATATAAACTGAAGCAGTGTGTGTATCTGTATCTGTGAGATATAAACTGAAGCAGTGTGTGTATCTGTATCTGTGAGATATAAACTGAAGCAGTGTGTGTATCCTCCCCTCAGCAGCCTCCACTGGTGTGGATGTGTGTATACAGTATGTGTCTGTTGTTTCATGGGGTGGTTTGTGTGTTGTCTCCAGATGGCATCCTGGTGTCTGTTGTTCCATGGGGTGGTTTGTGTGTTGTCTCCAGATGGCATCCTGGTGTCTGTTGTTGTGTGTCTTTGCTCTTTCCTACTGTCTTTAAACATCTTGTTATCCCACACCTTAGAAATAGATTCAAATGGAAACATCCTCCTTGCTTTGTGCTGGCGGTATCACATTGATCTTGAAACATTATATAGAAAAACTTCCTTTGAATGTGCAGGAAATCCCTGCAGTTCATCCCCACCTACCCTCAGTCTATAAGGTCAAACAGAATTGTAGTATCAGTGAAAACTGACTGAAGATCAGTTTGGTTACAAAACACACACACCACCAAAGAACATTCCCTTATGGCCGATTCCCCTATACGTTATCATAAACATGTCACAGGGTGTATTCACATGGTCCGGGGTGTTTCTATACACACAGCTAATGAAAGGGGTGGACAGCCTTTAGTCTTTTTTACTTTTACTCATCCGTCCAATGGCTTTAAGACGCAGGTCTCTTCAAAGCCTACCGCCATGTTAACCCCTCCTCCTCGCCTGTCACACATTGTCTGTGTAGAGACACTGGCTGACCGATGTCATTGTGATGTCACTCTGTTCCGGGATTCTCTTTAGAATGGTGGATTGTCCTGAACATTCTGGTTCTAAGAGTCACATATGGAGGGTCAGCTGGAGGCTCTCACCAGTGAATCAGCTTCTGATTCAGCACCTCTCAATGTTATTGTGTTCCAGAGCTTTATAAGAGAGAGATGAAGGAGGGAGAATCTAGTGTTTTACTGAATGGGATGTGAAGCCTTTTCTGTGTAACTAGGGCTGAGGATAGAACAGGGGGGTTGAGTCAGCGTACTCTGAGTGAAGTGGAAAGGAAGTAACATGTTGTAATTGTTCACTTGGTTGGTTTACCTCTTTAGACTGAGATAGAGGTGACTCATACTGCTGTAAGTTACACAAAAACACTTCATTTCCATGGGGAAAGAACACACTGCATTTCTATGGAGAAAAAACACATTTGCCTCATAGTATGTTGGATGTATGAAGACTTGGGTTGGTTTACGTCTTTATATGGAAACATGGAGGTGACTCATTCTGCTGTGAGGTTCCACAACACATATAAAAACACTCACACACACACACACATTGTATTTCACTGGGGGGAAACACCTTTGCCGCCTATGATGATGTATGAAGATGATGATGATGAAGCTTTATTTGAACAACAGTCACCATTCACTGTTTTACGGGTCGTTTTTTACGAGGGCCGGACAGACGGCAGCCATCTTCCCACAGAAGCTCCTTTCATGGCTGACTGACTGACGATTTTTAAAGAATGAAAACGTCCTTGTGAGATGGTATTTTGAGAGAGCGAGACAGAGAGAGATAGGTTAATACACACGAGAAGAGCGAGAGAGAGAGAGATATAGCAGAGAGGTATAGGAGAGAGGTTCGTAGAGATAGAGATATAGAGATCATGCGAGAGCAGAGCTCTCGCTTCCGGATTAGCTAGACCCTAGAGAGTAGAGGAAGAGAGCGAGAGAGATAGAGATCGGAGAGAGAGGAGGTAGTCTCCTGAGTGGCGCAGTGGTCTAAGGCACTGGAATCGCAGTGCTAGCTGTGCCACTAGAGATCCTGGTTCGAATCCAGGCTCTGTCGCAGCTGGCCGCGACCGGGAGACTCATGGGCGGCGCACAATTGGCCTAGTGTCGTCCAGGGTAGGGGAGGGAATGGCCAGCAGGGATGTAAAAAAAATGTATTCACTAACTGTAAGTCGCTCTGGATAAGAGCGTCTGCTAAATGACTAAAATGTAAAATGTAGGTATAGAGAGAGTTGGTCTCTTTGTGTGTGTGACTGTCTGGTCTTTGATGACTCCTTTAGCTCCAGGCTATTCTCTTCTTTTCTATTCTCTCCTTTCTCCCCTCCTCCTTTCTCCTGCTCTGTGTTTTATTCCAGGTCCTTTTGTCTCAGCTCCTCATTACTGGTTCTGAGCTCACTACTAACTCCTCCTCTTTCTCCTCGCCTGCTAATCAATTACACAGCTGACCCTCGTGACCAGCTGTGTGTGTGTGTGTGTGTGTGTGTGTGTGTGTGTGACACTTTTAGACCAACATACATTCTTTGAAGATTGCTTAGAAACCTGAGAAAGTTGCCTACCATCCGTCTAATGAAATTAGGGGAGAGGAATGCCTGCAAAGAAATATTGCGTCCGTTATACTGTCGCATATAGCCCTTAGAAAGTGAGGAGAGGTCTCCATTCAAGAGAATCAGTTACAAACACACACTGACTGACTGCACAGCTGTGTGGCCCCATGGTTATGTTGTTAAAACCAGAGAGATACAACCTGTGTCGAATGGCTTGAGTCTCAGTCTTAAACAGCCGCCATCTTTATTGAGCTGGAGCCCCTTGGTTCTACCCTCCATCACTCAGACAACAACAGATCAGTCTATTACCTCTCCATCAGCCTATCCAGGGGCCATCATTGTTTTAGGGTCCCCCCAGTCCCCAAAGACGCCTGTCCGCCTCGCCCCTTTGCTACCCTCTTACCCCCTCCCCCAAACCCCCCCCCAGGCCGCCTTTCCAATCTCCCAGAAGGGGAACAGTTGGGCCCTCTGTTCTGGGGGTGTTCAGAGCGGATTCCAGAGCGAGTGTCTCTTTGTCCCCACCAGGGGGGCTTCATGAAGGTCCGTGAAGCACCATGGGGTTTCCGGAACGCCAGTGTGTTCCATGGCGGATTTCTCAATCTGGTTATTGGGTTTTCCTGGAGTCAATATAAGCAGTTCACTTTGAAGAGCTGACCCCGACGCCCTCATTCCACTGAATCCACTCCCAAACACTCTCAGGCCCTTTCATCACTTTCTTTACCTCCTCTGTTATTTCTGATGAATGTGTGTCACTAACAGGCTGTTTGATAGGACATGTTTTGTATTAGGGAATGTTTTGTGATAGGGAGTTAGAAAAGAGACTAGACAAATGTGCTTACGGCCGACACGGAGCCACAGAGAGAGAGAGAGAGAGATGTTAGGGAGCTGGAGGAGAGAGAGAGAGAGAGAGAGATGTTAGGGAGCTGGGGGAGAGAGCTTCTGTTCAGTTACCTGTTCTCTCTAAGGACTGAGAAGTACTTTACAGACAGTTCATTATAAGTTCATGTGTAGTTTATAAAGCATTAATAAACAGTTATAACTCATTGGTTGAAATTGTGTGATTGTCTACCCCAAATTGTTTGAATCTTGCTATCAATACATTTGCCCAACACAACTGTACTTGCAATGTTATAATAACCTCTTGTTAATAATGTTATAATAACATCTTGTTAATAAAGTTATAATAACCTCTTGTTAATAATGTTATAATAACCTCTTGTTAATAATGGTGCAGTGTGTTATAATAACCTCTTGTTAATAATGTTATAACAACCTCTTGTTAATAATGTTATAATAACCTCTTGTTAATAATGTTATAATAACCTCTTGTTAATAATGTTATAATAACCTCTTGTTAATAATGGTGCAGTGTGTTATAATAACCTCTTGTTAATAATGGTGCAGTGTGTTATAATAACCTCTTGTTAATAATGGTGCAGTGTGTTATAATAACCTCTTGTTAATAATGGTGCAGTGTGTTATAATAACCTCTTGTTAATAATGGTGCAGTGTGTTATAATAACCTCTTGCTAATAATGGTGCAGTGTGTTATAATAACCTCTTGTTAATAATGGTGCAGTGTGTTATAATAACCTCTTGTTAATAATGGTGTAGTGTGTTATAATAACCTCTTGTTAATAATGGTGTAGTGTGTTATAATAACCTCTTGTTAATAATGGTGTAGTGTGTTTGTGTGTTTGCTGAGAAGTAAGGACCAAACAATTATACATCAAAGCACAGATTAGGGATTAGGATCAGGCTCCTGAAGGTCATTAATCCTGGT
>LR778274.1:25380344-25472844 GCA_902810595.1 Coregonus sp. 'balchen'
GGAGTATCTTAGGCCCTATGGTAACAGGAGTATCTTAGGCCCTATGGTAACAGGAGTATCTTAGGCCCTATGGTAACAGGAGTATCTTAGGCCCTATGGTAACAGGAGTATCTTAGGCCCTATGGTAACAGGAGTATCTTAGGTCCTATGGTAACAGGAGTATCTTAGGCCCTATGGTAACAGGCAGTCCGGAATATCTATAGTAACAGGCAGTTCAGAGTATCTATGGTAACAGGCAGTCTGGAATATCTATGGTAACAGGCAGTCCGGAGTATCTATGGTAACAGGCAGTTTTGAGTATCTATGGTAACAGGCAAAGCAACTACTATCCAAATCCATCAGAGCAAAGAAAGGTAAATGAGTCAAAAACTGCGAACTGGACACACACCTGTTTATGGGATTTTCAAATGGTCTGTTCTTTCCTTTTCATATTCAGTTTTTGTCCTATCATCCTTGAATCAGATGGATAGTGGATAGGGGTTTAAAGGCCATGGTATATACCCTTTCACTCTGTATGCTATGGCCTCATCTCAGATGGCACCCTGTTCCCTATAAAGTGCACTACTTTCGACCAGACTCCAATGGGCTGTATAGGAAATAAGGTGTAATTTGGGATACAGCCTGTCCACAGAGTGGCGTCACTGGGTCTAAGAATGTCACTTTATTTGCAGTCAGCGTCCAAATCAGCTCAGCAGTGTTGTTAGGACAACAGAACGGTGTTCCCCCGGTAGGTTCCACTTTAAAAGCCCCTCTCTTACTCATTCACTGGCGGCTGCCTTGTGGTCTACACACGCCTTGCAACCGGTTGGTCTGCCTTGTGGTCTACACACGCCTTGCAACCGGTTGGGCTGCCTTGTGGTCTACACACGCCTTGCAACCGGTTGGGCTGCCTTGTGGTCTACACACGCCTTGCAACCGGTTGGGCTGCCTTGTGGTCTACACACGCCTTGCAACCGGTTGGGCTGCCTTGTGGTCTACACACGCCTTGCAACCGGTTGGGCTGCCTTGTGGTCTACACACGCCTTGCAACCGTTTGGGCTGCCTTGTGGTCTACACACGCCTTGCAACCGGTTGGGCTGCCTTGTGGTCTACACACGCCTTGCAACCGGTTGGGCTGCCTTGTGGTCTACACACGCCTTGCAACCGGTTGGGCTGCCTTGTGGTCTACACACGCCTTGCAACCGGTTGGTGTTTGTCTGTTAGGTTTGACTACTTTACTCAAGGCTCTTTATCTGGTTGATTCATACCATTCACAAGGCACTTCCTGTATATAATGCAAACAAGAAAGTAGCATTTTCAACATTCAAAGTGAATAGAAACAGAGAAATGACATTCATAGTGCTTCCCAGAACGAAAGATGAGGCCCCTTTTATAGTCAATATGATTTATTTGTCAATACTGCTTCAGAGCAAGCAATGACAACGTGTATGTGTATTTTGATACACACAGATTTTATTCACTTTGACCACATAGAAAACATATTCCTCTGACTGAAATATGCTGTTATTAGCATAGATATAGGATGAATTCTAGTTCTGTGGTAATTAGCAGTAAAATAATAGGCTTATATCAACATGGGAATAGAGTTTAATGAGGCACTTTGAAAGGCTGAGAAAATAGATTTAAACAACAATAAATGTTCCGAAAATATAATAAGCATCGTCACTGTAACTCATCCCCTCTGAACACAATACAGCAACAACCACCACATTGATCAGTACAGTCACATGTAAACAGAGTCTGGCTCACCATGAGGGTCTGGCAACATTTCTCACATTACTAATTCAACATAACCAATCATGGTTTACACCCTTGTCATTAACTGCATCATAAATGGCTTCTATAGGGCCAGAGTTGCTGTAAAAGGAAAGTGAACCATTACTTCCATTGGAAGTAGTCTATAGTAATTATTTGACAGTTATTGAGCCGAGCAAACAGTCTCAGAGGTACCGATACGTTTACATTAATGCACCGGAGATCTCTGCTCTAGTATGCGTAGTTATACAGGCAAACCTGAGCCCATTACATATTTACATTTACATTTTAGTCATTTAGCAGACGCTCTTATCCAGAGCGACTTACATTTACATATGTCAAATACTTGAGATGCAATTGATTTAGGCCCCGTGTAGCTCAGTTGGTAGACCATGGCGCTTGCAACGCCAGGGTTGTGGGTTCGATTCCCACGGGGTGCCAGTATGAAAAAAAAATGTATGCACTCACTAACTGTAAGTTGCTCTGGATAAGAGCGTCTGCTAAATGACTAAAATGTAAATTTAGTTTGCCTGGTACACAGGCACCAATGGACTAATCCCAAAAGTGCAAACTCCAAGGGAAATCAAGCGCACCTCAAATATCTTCAAGAATCTAACTCGGGTCAGGCCCCGTATTTACAAAGCAGTTTTGCCCTTTTAAATCATGATGAATAAGAGGTTGGAGCTGATCCTAGATCAGTATTCCTCCTCTGATAGGCTTTGTGGATATGGGCCCTGATCCTGGGTGTTTATCAGAGGGATGTTGTCTTCAATCTCTTATGGCAATACGTTTCATGGCTGCGGCTTCTCATTAGATAATACACTGACATTAGGGCCTGGTCGTCATAACGCCTATCAGAATACGAGTGCTTATCGAGGATCAGATCCTCCCTGTAATCTTTTATCAATATGATCTAAAAAGGCAAAACTGATCAGAGATCAGCACTCTTACGCTGTGAGACGCTTTATGAATACTGGCCCAGACATTCACACATACAGCAAGTCTCCATCACATCTGTCCAGCTCCATATTGACAGGGGATGTATGTTGTGTTCACCACATCTCCATGTTGACAGGGGACGTACGTTGTGTTCACCACATCTCCATATTGACAGGGGACGTACGTTGTGTTCACCACATCTCCATATTGACAGGGGACGTACGTTGTGTTCACCACATCTCCATATTGACAGGGGACGTACGTTGTGTTCACCACATCTCCATATTGACAGGGGACGTACGTTGTGTTCACCACATCTCCATATTGACAGGGGACGTATGTTGAGTTCACCACATCTCCATATTGACAGGGGACGTATGTTGTGTTCACCACATCTCCATATTGACAGGGGACGTATGTTGTGTTCATCTTCCAGTTCTATCCCTGTATTTGGGATTCATTGTAGTTCACACAGTCCATACTGCAAAGCATTGTCCTGCTGCTACGTCGTATTATAATACTCCTCATCACCGCTACATGGCTCTGACTTGATCTCATCTGCTGTGAGTTGGAGGTAGTTCTGTCCCTGACCTGTGGTCCTGGTACACACGTACCACTCCTTAATGTTGGACACCGCCGGAGGCAGCGAGAGCCTAGAAGATGAGCAGTTAGTCCGCGAAGCTACATAATCCCGGGAACTACGTTTCCCAAGAATCCCTGTGAATGACAGGTCTATGGGTTCCGAGGTAGGAGAGGACTTGAGTGCGTTGAGGTGGATCTTCATGTGTTTTCTGAGGGAGCTGGGGTGTGTGTAGGACTTGAAGCAGCCGTGGGCCTTGCAGTCGTACGGTTTGGCGCTGGTGTGGACCTGCGAGTGCTTCTTACGGTCACTGCTGTTGGCAAATTTCCGCAGGCAGCCGGTGAACTCACATTGAAATGGCTTCTCACCTAGAAAAAGAGGTGAAGATATTATGGGGAGGAAATAGAATGTCACATGATATCAGTCACAAGACTAAACATCTTCAACACAACATACAAGGTCCACCCTACTGCTTTTACCATGCACCATCTGTCAGCTTGGAGTTGGTGGAGCTGCGTGAAATATGGCAAACAGTGTCACTTCACTGATTGAGAACAACATCCCTTTTCTACAGCTTGCTTCACTGGCTCTCCTTTAAGGTCCTTTGCTTCTTGTCAATGGGCAAACCCCACCACACAATGTAACCTGCTACTCCACAATCAGGCTACTTCCTGAATAGGACGGTGTGTGGAACATGTCAACATGATGACGTGTTCTGCATGTCTGGCAAGCAGTGACTGACCTACTGTATATCATCAGAAATGTTGTCCAATTGTTTAGTTTTAGTATAGGCCCAATGACGCTATGTAGAATAACAACCTTTCACTATGGACTGAAGGAGACGAAAAGGTAGGTTCTTTTTTGGCATTCCCAGTGTCCTTTATGGAACATAATCTACATACCTGTGTGCGTGCGCGTGTGAATCTTGAGGTTTTCCGACCGAGCGAACACTTTCCCGCAGTCTGGGAAAGTGCAGGAGAATGGTTTCTCCCCAGTGTGTACCCTGATGTGGTTGATCAGTTTATATTTGGCTTTAAACGCCTTTCCTTCTCTCAGGCATTTTTCCCACATACAAACATGGCTCAGGGGCTCGAGCCCAGCGACGTGCTCGGTGCTTACGTGGTCCACCAGCTCGTGCATGGAGCTGAAAGTTTGGTCGCATATCCTTTGTTTTGAAGTTCGGTCACGGTGCTCGTGGTCCGTCCATTTGCAGACCAGCTCGGGCTTTATAGGCCTGTTGTTGTTGTTGTTGGAGTATTCCGCATAGGCGCCGGTGGAGGCAGCGCGCGGCGGAGGAGAAGCGATGTATGAGGCCATGGAATTGTTATTGCGGAGCAGAGAGTGGCCATTGTGGCGATGGCGACCACCCGGCCGCTGCATGGTAGTAGAGACGGGCCTCGAGCTGGCTGCCTTACCGTTCTCCGTCCTTTATGCTTCCTGTAGCTGTAGACAGAAACCGCGCTGATTTGGGGAAACCACGTGGATCTTAACGCGGTCCGCCCAGGTTTTGGACTACTGAGGGGCATGAAGCATATTCTGTAAATTGGCCGTAAACCCGGTTAGAACCAGGTGGTCCGTCCCCCCATAGCTGTAAGAAAAACTCGCAGATCTATGGCTGTATCCCAATGTTGTAAAATGGCGTCCTCTCTTCATCTCCTCTTCCTCAGCTCAGGCGGCACTGATCTGAAAAACACAAGAAAGCAATATGGCGGATGAAGGGGATTTCTTTCCTCACTCCAGTCTTTTCAGATCAGTGGAGACGAAGGAAAGGAGATGAGAATATACTCAGAATTATTGAGATGCGCCCCCAGTGGTAAGCATGAGGACGCTTGCCAAGTGAACATCTGTGGCATCTACAGGCCGGGCCCACATATGCATATCTCAATGCCCTCTATAGCCTATCATGAGAAGCCAGGCCTACTTCAAATGTAATCAATGTTGGCTGATGGATTTGTTTCTCCCCCGATTAACAAAAATAAACGTTGTTTTCTTTTGCCACGTTTGGTTTTGTTATAGCCTATATCTTTTCCTTGGACATTTGTCACAGAATTGAATTGACAATAGAATATCAAATATTGCGTTTGCAGAATATCCACTTTTCATTCATTATATGGTTTAACACATTCAGTGGACAGTGAGCAACATGGGATGCCATGTTATGTTCCAAAATTAAAGTCTCTTGAAGATTCTGCTAATAATTTGGAATCAGATTTCAAACATTTCCAATGTTATTTTGGTCCAAAAACGGTTTTCTTGCATTTTCCTCTGAGCCTCTAACAGGGCAGGGTTAATGTTTTATGTGTCCATAGAGACACTTCATTCTCTCAGACTGAAAGGTTGTTTTTTTCCCTCCAACCGCAGAGCTGCAGGGCTGCCTTTGAACTTGACTCACTCCTGTGGTGTTGCCAGCAGGACAAAGAGGTAGTGCCGTGCTTAACTGTAACCATGGAGCAATGTAACTTTTTGGGGTCGTTTTTCTCCTTGCTGTAAGTCCATTTTATTCACTTGAAACATAAATATCCTTGGGTTTTTTATTTAGGCCTAACGAAATTGTATGGCTGAGGTGCATCAGTTAAAACAGATTTGACCTTTGATCTGCCATAACATGTGGTTAGCTTGCAAAATGTATTAAACGCTTGTGTGTGTGTGAGTGAAAATATATACTTTCCACACAACTGAATACATATTTTTTTCATATCACTATTCAGCATGCAAGCAACGTAAATGAAGTGACTAGTTTATGTTTCAAGATTTCACCTAAAATGAGTAATTTTCCCGTTAAGACTTTCCATAGTAATAGAACATGGGCGGAGCAAGCATCGATTAGTCACGAGATGCTTGCCTGTAATTGGTGGAATGGCTGGGATCGATTAGCTGCTGTGGCAAATCAGAGTGCGTTTGGGGAACACCCGGGGTTCTGTAAAAAGGGGAGGTAAGAAGTGCCCATTGAAGACCCTGGGATAAGCATTTTAACGTTGTAGGGAACAGTCATACTTACAAACAGCATTCTGAAGATACACCACGGAGCCACAAGACCTTTATTAATTCCAGGTACATTCCTGTTGAGACTCCTGCAAAACTATCCATTCATAGCTTGCAGGCGTTTTTGCTCCTTAGGGTGCTTAGGAATTCTCTGGCTTATGTTTTGCAGCAAGATATTGAGTCCTCATTTGAGAATGAAACATCTTTTTATTTAGAGCTTTTGGACACTTCTTCAACCGCTTTCTACGCACGCGTACAGTTCAAATATTTACTTTGCGCATCGTTCCATTCATCGAGCCCAGGCTCGTGCTGTGATGCTGTTGGAGGGAGGTCACCAGCACTCAGGCACAGGGGTCAGTGCGAGCGCGTTCCAAAGGCACCACTCAGTGCATTCACCAGCCGAGATGCAGGAGAGAGACCCCAGCTTTATGGAGTCGGTCCACATCGCCACCCAGGGACCCGGGTATGGCCCATCCTACGCCAACTCCACACGGGACTTTATCATGCGCAACCGGGGATTCGGAGACTCTTCCCCTGCCAGCGATCAGCACTCTCTCCTCAGGACTATGGCTGGGTCCCTCCATCACTCACACGTCGAGGGCCAGGGGCATGGACACCTCCTCTTTCCCGGGATGCACGACCAGCACCACGGCTCTGCTAACGTGCTGGGCGGCCGGCTGGGACTACCAGGGGAGGTGTTCGGTAGAGCGGACCAGTATCACCATGTTTCCGGACCAAGGAGCGACCCTTACGGCCAATATGGGGCCATGGGTCTCAACATGGGCATGGCAGCTCACCACCATCATCACCCAGCCGCGTTCTTCCGCTTCATGCGGCAGCAGTGCATCAAACAAGAGTTGATCTGCAAGTGGATAGACCCGGACCAGCCCGGAGGGGCGAGCCGGTGCTGTGGCAAGACCTACGGCACCATGCACGAGCTGGTTACGCACGTCTCCGTGGAGCATGTCGGTGGGCCCGAGCAGAGTAGCCACACCTGCTTCTGGGAAGAGTGCCCGCGCGAGAACAAATCGTTCAAGGCCAAATACAAGCTGGTGAATCATATTCGGGTGCACACTGGAGAGAAGCCTTTCCCGTGCCCGTTCCCCGGATGCAGCAAGGTCTTTGCGCGCTCGGAGAACTTGAAGATACACAAGAGGACGCACACAGGTAATTCCAAAAGAAATATGTCTGCAGGTTGAATATCTCATGGATATAAACTTCTGTTTTAGATATCTGATTGAGTTTTATATGGAGTGAGGTTATTTAGAAAGTTTATAGGCAAATGGCCTTCAAAAAATTATGCATAACTCTCCCATGTTTTATTTGGTGATGTGCTTTGGGTTTTATCTGCAGGGCCTATAACTAAATTGTATCAGATATTTTGAGAACAACTGTGACTGTATTTATACCAACAAACATATTTAAATTCCTCATTTTGTTCTCTTCCAGGGGAGAAACCGTTCATGTGTGATTTCTTCGGCTGCGACAGACGCTTCGCAAACAGCAGTGACCGCAAAAAACACCTGCACGTTCACACGTCTGACAAGCCCTATCTGTGCAAGATGTGTGACAAGTCCTACACACACCCCAGCTCTCTGAGAAAACATATGAAGGTCCATTTTCTCTCATTACCAAAATATGCTTCTCCTGGACACCTTTGTTCGGTGACAAAAGTGTGGAAACCTTTGTGTCGAAATTGTGGTCATTTTTGAGAGAGTGTTTTTTGACGGATTTGTTTTTATTTCTTTCAGGTGCATGATTCTCTGTCAGTAGCAGACACGTCGCCCCGAGCCAGCAGCGGGTATGAGTCCTCGACGCCCCCGGGTTTAGTGTCCCCTGCCTCGGAGACCCAGAGCAACATGTCCCCGGACTCTGCGGTCCTCAGTAGCGGACACAGCAACCTCTCGTCCAACTTCAGTGAGTGGTATGTCTGAGGAGGACCACACTCAAGAGTAACGGGAAAACGACCGCAAAAAAATGAAGCAAAACGACAATGAGCATCTGACTGGCCTAAATGGACGCTTTACGCGCGATTGAAATATGACTCAAGAACGTTGCACTAAAACATTGGAAGCCAAAGAAGAAAATGTCTGATGTCAAAAAACGTTATTTCTTTCGTTGGTTGTTGAATTATCAGTATTATGATTCTCATATCAGTCTTTCGTTGTCATTTTGGGGGCGGTTATTTTTGTAGTTGATTGGGAGTTTGTGATTTGACCATGAAATATTTTAAAGTATTTTAAATAAGTGCCAAAGTTAACCTCAGTTTAATTGTGCACAATTATTTTATTGGAAACAAGTTTTTGTTGAAGTTAACGGGATTTGGGGGGTATGACTTGAAAAGGTTGAATATTCGTTGTCCTCCATGAACGACCTCTTGAGATGCCTATAGTTGAGACATAATTTATATAAAAAGAAAACTGCTGTGTTACTTTGATGTAATTCTGTTTCCAAACGTGTTAATAAAATGAATCTGATTTTTAAAATGCCTGTCTACGTTCCTTTTTTAATTCGTGGCGCTCTGTGAATGTGGTGCATTAAAACACAGGTCATTTTGAATGGCGGCTCCTTGCACCAACAAGTATGATATGGAATTTATATACAAGTTTAAATTGTATATGTACACATTATTGATTATATATGATAAATTATCATGGATCTTTTCAGAATCATCAATTATTTATTATTTATTTGGAGCTCCAATAGTTTTTTTAAAAATTCTTACTTAATCCATAATATGGCAGGACAACTTGGATTGATCACCACAAATTATTGTTTATGAGAAATACAACTTGTTTTGTTATTTCATATTTTTTTTTAATGGTCATTGAAATGAGACCCCTTTAGTTTATTAATTCGACAATTTTAAAAATAAGCACACGAGTAAAATCATCGAGGATAACAAAGTCTGGAGCTGTGTTCGAATACCCATACTAACATACTGTATACTACATACTCGATTTACGTCACAAATAGTGCGGTTAGTATGAGTATTCGAACACGGCTCGGGTCTTTTTTCCATTGTGGTCCTGTTGTGACGAGATGGCTAGGCAAGACCGGCAACACGGTTGGACACAGTATGGCAGCGAGATACAAAAAAAACATACAAACATTTATTTAATTATTGCAGTTACATCGTAAGTGACATTTATATGGGCACAGAAGACATGACAGTTTCTAACCTTCTTTTTAAAGCTGCCCAGAGAGGACGTCGTTTTTATGGGCAGAGGCAACTCATCCCACTGTGAGGCTCCTTCTACAAGAAGGTACCTCTCTCAGCATTACTCCTGAACCTGTAGAAGCATACATTAGCAACACCTGATCTGGAGCTGTGGGTGTGTGCATCCCTAACATGGGGAAAGACAACAGTCAGTTATTTGGCCGCAGAACCATACATAATACTGTAAACCAGACCCAGTCATTTTTGACAGGTTGGAATTTACAAGGCCTGCTACATTCTGTTTTTATACCTGTCATTGCAGTGGACAATAACGAGAAAGAATAGACAGCAGGAAAGAACGGTAAAAGAGTTGGAGAAAGAAGCCTATAGGCTACCCCAAATAAATGCACTGTTGGTTAAGGGCTTGTAAGTAAGCATTTCACTGTAATGTATGCACCTGTTGTATTCGGCGCATGTGACCAATACAATTTGATTTGATTTGATTGGAATAAACCCGGAAATAGACCCAATTGCATCATTTCAGTTTTTATAGATTTTGTCCCCATTTCCAGATAATAATGAAGATACATTGATATTGTGCGTGACTGTATTCTACTGAATGTATGACACTAAAATTACATTTAGAAAATATATAATTATGTAATGGATTTCTTCTAGGCTTATCACTGTAAAAGTTCACAAATTCCACATTTCACTAGAGGCCCACTATGTTGATAATATTCAACATAATTGTTGTTCGTATCATTTGAAAAGGTAAGAAAACAGGTGAGAAAATAGATGGACACAGAAGTAAGACGACACTTACATTATAAAAGTAGGTTACTGTATGATCAATTACAGCTAAATACAGTGGAACAAATGTAATCCCTCAAACTCTACGGATGTACGTACGTACGTCTACGTACGATAACTCGATTTGATTGGAAGACGGAGCATACGCCCCTATCAACGTCACTCCCTCACCCCGACAGACATGGCGGCGTACATGATCACTCCAACCCTGCAAAGAGTTTTGCTTGCTGCTAAGGTGAGCTGTCAGTTATTGCAACCTTACTCTTGTAGCTAGTTATTTCAAATTCACGAAGAGCTCTTGCAAAACCGAAACACCCGAAAATCTATGCTTTTACTGCAAGTTTCTAGCACAACACAATCGGATGTCTGTTCGCTAGCAAGTCCGTCTCATTCACAAACCTTCACTCCAGCCGTCTCTCTTCTTTGGTAGTTTGTAAGATGTAAGCATTCCCTACTCTATCTGACATTTCAGTATTGTATTTCGTGGTGTTAATGTTTGTTATATTCGTATTAGAGAATGAATAGCTTCGTCCATTCCTCCTCTGTCAATGTCAAAGCGTCCAAACCGTTAGCATCTTGCTAATAAGTCACACTTCATAACACAAGCCTGAACTGGTTGAACTTTCACCACATGACTAAATGTAGCTGTCTTTGAATGAAAAACTGTCCTTGAATGTAACGTTGTGACCTGAACAGCTATCGTATATCGGGATATGACTTCTTTCCAGCTCAGCAATTCTGGCCGCTATTGGTGTAATAGAAACAAGACAGCTGCCATCACGTATAACCTTCAGCTCTTTGTGATGTGCGGCATTTGCCCATTATAAAGAATAGCGAAGAGTGGTGTTTCTGATGTTTGAGTGTGGTACTATAACGTTAATGTTTCTGAAATGTTTCCCTGCAGCATGCCTCTTTCCAGTCCAGATGCTGTGTGGTGTCCAGTCGAGTACAGTACTCCACTGTTTATGATGCCAATGAGAAGGTAACATATTACTTACTGGGCGCAGGGCTGTCACAATGATGCATGGAAGGATAGGAGCCTTGTTCCCTCATTTTTTGGGGCACTGAGCACATTTCAGGTCTTGTGAGCGGAAAGTTGTGAGAATTTTGTGCAACTTCCGGCGAGCGTTTACAGTGGACAAAGGCTTTACCCTTACAGTTTTAGACAGTAGCCAACAGGCTTTACCCTTACAGTTTTAGACAGTAGCCAACAGGTTATTGTGGCTATTTGAGCATAATGTAGGCCTACCAACAAAACCAATGGAGCAAATCCCAAAACGTTTTCACATGGAAATAGCTTTTGATTTCTATGATATAGCCTACAGTAGCCTATATGTGGTGTTCAATGCAGGCCTACATTGCATGAGACTTTTGAAAACGTTTTTTACATTATGAAGGGATTGACATTAATTATAGATTTTTTTTACTTGGTTTGTAACACCATGGGCCAAATATGTGACTGTAAATTGCATTGTATTGTGTTGTATGATGCAAGAAACCACTTTACAAAATAATATTAATTATTATTACCATACAGATAATTAGACAATGTAGGCTACCCCTCTGCCTATTGTCTTATTTGCATATTCAAGCCTGTCTCAAAATACAACACTGCCTCTTTAATTAAGACATAAGCTTATTATCTGACTGGCTTTTCAAAGACAGCTTGAAATGTAGCCTACACGTTTTGTTCTCTTGTAGGAAGCAGTAACTCCCCATTGCTGACCTATACTTATGTATAACTGGGCTAATAACTCGCTAACTAGCAAAGAATATCAACAAATGTGCAGATGCGTGGCTGTGATATGAACTGATCTGAAAAGCGCATTCACTGGCAGGTGATTGAAAGATGGCCCTGGGGCTAACAAATGTGCAGATGCGTGGCTCTGATATGAACTGATCTGAAAAGCGCATTCACTGGCAGGTGATTGAAAGATGGCCCGTGGGCTACCCCCCCGCCAATAGGATTCTACTCCGTTGTGCTCTGGCTCTGGCTACTATCAAACCACAGACTCAATCTTGCAAAGTTAGATTTGTTTTGGCTTGTTGCATTGAAAAGGGGCTGATATAATGTTGATTCGAACACAGACATATTTTTTTTTATCTATATAGGGCAAACTAATGGGGTGAAGTTCAATCTCTTGCGTCTCTGCGCGGCATGGCAGTCCTGGAGGAGGAGGAGGAGGTACTCGGCCTTGCTGCACGCGCTCAGTTTAGAGGGAACATTGGATAGAAGTAGTTCTGTATGGCTCACTGGGGGCAGGGCTGTCACATGATGCAAGGAAGGATATGAGTAGTTCTGTATGGAAATTAAATACAGTACTTTGTGTTGACAAACCTCTGATTTAATACAGTACTTTGTGTTGACAAACCTCTGATTAAAAACAGTACTTTGTGTTGACAAACCTCTGATTAAAAACAGTACTTTGTGTTGACAAACCTTTGAAAGCCATGACATGAACCTGAGTAACACAGAATATATTTATTTGTTGCTTAAAGAGTATATGCTTTCTGTCTCTGTCTCTCTAAATGTTATAAGGGGAAACCTTCATTTCCCTCAATCCCCAATATAAACAACATGTCACATCCTCCTAGCTTTGGTCTTTGATCTTCAAACCACCATGCCAACCTTGCCTCTGGCCATAGTGTTTAGCAGTAGGACAGGCAGGAGGTTGAGCTGTGAGTGGGGGGGGGGAGGGGGGGGGGGGGGGCGTGGTAAGAGGGGGGGGGGGGGGCGTGGTAAGAGGGGATAGAGGAAAGACGCTCAGAGTTTAATAAGGTGTTCAGACCAGAGGAACGGAAAGACTGACAGAACCAGACGCTTTCACTTACTGTGTTCCTACGTGTTTACTGGTACACACACACACACAGGAGCAAATTATTTGTTGTGACAACGACTTCCCAAACTAATCTCTTTTTTCCCTTTCACCTTACTAGACCTTTGATAAGATCCTTATTGCAAACAGAGGAGAGATCGCCTGCAGGGTAAGACTTCGCTATGTTAACTAACCAACACTGGCTCTCTGATTAAAAGACAGAGACAGGATGAAAGCCCTCATAAGCTACACTATGTTACATCTTTCGACTGCGCCTATTGCAGATCGTAAACATTAAAGCCAATTATTATTGATGTATTGAATAAAAGTTGATAACATGTCTTCTTTGCCTCTGGCAGGTGATGAAAACATGTAAGAAGATGGGCATCAAAACAGTGGCGGTGCACAGTGACGTTGACGCCAGCGCGGTAAGTCTGTCTGGCCTGTAGAGTTGGTGTATATAGGGGATGTTGATGCCAGCTTGGTAAGTCTGTCTGGCCTGTAGAGTTGGTGTATATAGGGGATGTTGATGCCAGCTTGGTAAGTCTGTCTGGCCTGTAGAGTTGGTGTATATAGGGGATGTTGATGCCAGCTTGGTAAGTCTGTCTGGCCTGTAGAGTTGGTGTATATAGGGGATGTTGATGCCAGCTTGGTAAGTCTGTCTGGCCTGTAGAGTTGGTGTATATAGGGGATGTTGATGCCAGCTTGGTAAGTCTGTCTGGCCTGTAGAGTTGGTGTATATAGGGGATGTTGATGCCAGCGTGGTAAGTCTGTCTGGCCTGTAGAGTTGGTGTATATAGGGGATGTTGATGCCAGCATGGTAAGTCTGTCTGGCCTGTAGAGTTGGTGTATATAGGGGATGTTGATGCCAGCTTGGTAAGTCTGTCTGGCCTGTAGAGTTGGTGTATATAGGGGATGTTGATGCCAGCTTGGTAAGTCTGTCTGGCCTGTAGAGTTGGTGTATATAGGGGATGTTGATGCCAGCTTGGTAAGTCTGTCTGGCCTGTAGAGTTGGTGTATATAGGGGATGTTGATGCCAGTTGGTAAGTCTGTCTGGCCTGTAGAGTTGGTGTATATAGGGGATGTTGATGCCAGCGTTGGTAAGTCTGTCTGGCCTGTAGAGTTGGTGTTGTGTATAGGAGATGTGATGCCAGCTTGGTAAAGGCTGTCTGGGCCTGGAGAGTTGGTGTATATAGGGGATGTTGATGCCAGATTGGTAGTCTGTCTTGCCTGTCGAGTTGTGTATATAGGGGATGTTGATGCCAGCGTGGTGGTAGTCTGTCTGGCCTGTAGAGTTGGTTGTTGTATAGGAGATGTTGATGCCAGCTTGGTAAGTCTGTCTGGCCTGTAGAGTTGGTGTATATAGGATGTTGATGCCAGCTGGTACGTCTTGTCTGGGCCTGTAGAGTTGGTGTATATAGGGGATGTTGATGCCAGCGTGGTAAGTCTGTCTGGCCTGTAGAGTTGGTGGGTATATGGGAGGTTGATGCCAAGCGTGGTAAAGTCTGTCCTGGGCTGAGTAGAGTTGAGAGTTGTATAAGGGAGTTGATGGCCAGCGTGGTTGAGCCACTGTAAGTGCTGCGTAGAGTTGGTGTTATGGGATTATGCCAGCGTGGTAAGTCTGTCTGGCCTGTAGAGTTGGTGTTATTGACCCATACAGCAGAGGTATTGTGGTGTTTATAATAGGAGTATGTGGTGTATATGACCCCATACAGCCAGAGGTATGTTTGTGTTTTATGACCCATACGCCAAGGTATTGTGTGTTATATTGACCCCTACCAGATATACATTTTTTACATTTTAGTCATTTAGCAGACGCTCTTATCCAGAGCGACTTACATAGTGTCCTAATGAACCCACCCCTGGTTGTGTTCTAATCCCTGCCGGCCATTCCCTCCTACCCTGGACGACGCCGGGCTATTGTGGCGCCGCCCCATGGCTCCCGGTCACGTGCCAGCTCGACAGACCCTGGATTCGAACCAGGATCTCTAAATGGCCCACTACACGCGATGCAGCGCCTTAGACCCTGCGCCACTCGGAGGTATTGTGGTGTGTATGTGTGTGTTATATACCCCTACAGCCAGAGGTATTGTGGTGTTTTGGTTATATTGACCCCATACAGCCAGAGGTATTGTGGTGTGTTATATTGACCCCATACAGCCAGAGGTATTGTGGTGTGTTATATTGACCCCATACAGCCAGAGGTATTGTGGTGTGTTATATTGACCCCATACAGCCAGAGGTATTGTGGTGTGTTATTGACCCCACACAGCCAGAGGTATTGTGGTTTGTTAATATTACCCCCATACAGCCAGAGGTATTGTGGGTGTTATAGTTGACCCCATACAGCAGATGTAACTTTGTGGTGTGTTATATTGACTCCCATACATCCAGAGTTAATTGTGGTGTGTTATATTGACCCCTACAGCCAGAGGTATTGTTGTGGTAGTGACCCCAGACCGCCAGAGTATTGTGGTGGTGTTATATGACCACCCCATACCGCAGAGGTTATTGTGGTGTGTTATATTGACCCCATACAGCCAGAGGTATTGTGGTGTGTTATTGACCCCACACAGCCAGAGGTATTGTTTTGTGTTATATTGACCCCATACAGCCAGAGGTATTGTGGTGTGCCTAAATGAGAAGGTAGGTTGTATTTAAAGGCTGTATAAATCAAATAGTAGGCCTTTAACTGGGTGTAATATTGACATCCCAGCACTAAGCCTCTCTTTTGGGCAGACAGGCGGGTAGACACGGTTGTTTATTGGGCTCCTCTAGTCGCCAAGGTGACAAACATTCCGAAACGTTGACCATGACTCAAGGGGTAAATGGGGGACTGTTGACTACCCACCAAAATGTCCTCCGGAGTCCCTACAGTGGATGTTAATGTTAATACTGTTGTATGTCCCGTGTAGCTCAGTTGGTAGAGCATGGTGCTTGCAACGCCAGGGTTGTGGGTTCGATTCCCATGGGGGACCAGTATGAAAATGTATGCATTCACTAACTGTAAGTCGCTCTGGATAAGAGCGTCTGCTAAATGACTAAAATGTAAATGTATGTCAATGGACCAGCTGTATATCAATGTAATGGACCAAGTACGGCCCGTAAGATGGACCAGGTGTATGTCAATGTAATGGACCAAGTACGGCCCGTAAAATGGACCAAGTGTATGTCAATGTAATGGACCAAGTACGGCCTGTAAGATGGACCAGGTGTATGTCAATGTAATGGACCAAGTACGGCCTGTAAGATGGAGCAGGTAATAGTGAAGTCCCATTGACCTGTGGATGTGTTGTACAGGTTTTTAAGTGTTGTTTAGGTGTGTAGAGCAGACATGATGCCTCCCTTAGCACTTCTTTGTTAAGAGACGCAGGGAACCAACTGGCCTATAACCCCCTTCCCTCCCCCCGACCCACACACACTCTCTCCTTCTGCCACCTTGTTGATCCAGATGTTGATGTTAATCCCGTGGAATGTGTCCTGGTGGTGACAGTGTCTGTCACTCAATCTGCTGAGGGTCTGTCTCCATGGGGGGGTGTTGGGGCGATGCTGGTGATGTGAGATTTAGAAGATAATATGGCCGCCTGGCCTTGATGTTGTGTCTTCAAAACATCACACTCACCCAATGAAGAATTCCTTCCTTTTTACAGCTTCTTTAACTTAACAGACAACGTCTGTGTCAGATGAATGTACCACAGTTGGTGCTTTGGACAGTTTGTCCTCTTGAATATTTCTGTCTAAAGTTATTTAAAATGATGCTACAGAGGTTTTGTACAATTTCAGCCAGTAGTGCTCAATAGCCAAAACGGGTCACTGAAAATTGGGCACAACGTCATCCATTTAGTGTAATATGTTAGGTCCAGCAAAAAAAACAAAATGTCTCCTGTAATTCATATATGTTACGAATTCCAATTCGTACAATATGTTAAGAATTTGTAAGTGCTTAAGATCCCGTTCAACCTGCAGCACCTGCAGTGCCATTTGGTAGCAGTGTCTGCAGTGCCATTTGGTAGCAGTGTCTGCAGTGCCATTTGGTAGCAGTGTCTGCAGTGCCATTTGGTAGCAGTGTCTGCAGTGCCATTTGGTAGCAGTGTCTGCAGTGCCATTTGGTAGCAGTGCCAGTGTCTGCAGTGCCATTTGGTTGCAGTGCCATTTGGTTGCAGTGCCAGTGTACCATATGATTGATGCTTTGGCTTCCTCTTTTCATCTTTAATATTGTTGTTTCTCTCTGTGCCGATCCAGGTCCTATTTCCTTGATTCTCTGTGCCGATCCAGGTCCTATTTCCTTGATTCTCTGTGCCGATGCAGGTCCTATTTCCTTGATTCTCTGTGCGCGTTGCAGGTCCTATTTCCTTGATTCTCTGTGCCGATGCAGGTCGTATTTCCTTGATTCTCTGTGCCAATGCAGGTCCTATTTCCTTGATTCTCTGTGCCGCTCCAGGTCCTATTTCCTTGATTCTCTGTGCCGCTCCTGGTCCTATTTCCTTGATTTTCCAGGTCCATGTGAAGATGGCTGACGAGGCGGTGTGTGTAGGCCCCGCCCCCACCAACAAGAGTTACCTCAACATGGAAGCCATTATGGACGCCATCAGGAAGACTGGATCCCAGGCCGTGAGTTTCATGACACACATTGACACACACACAGATACGCACACAACAAACACACAACAGACACACACCAACATTTAAACACACAACACACAACACACACACCAACATTTAAACACACAACACACACACACCAACATTTAAACACACAACACACACACACACCAACATTTAAACACACAACACACACACACCAACATTTAAACACACAATACACACACACACCAACATTTAAACACACAATACACACACACACCAACATTTAAACACACAATACACACACACACCAACATTTACACACACACAACACACACACACACACCAACATTTAAACACACACACACACCAACATTTACACACACACCTGTAGCTCAGTTGGTAGAGCATGGCGCAGGGTTGTGGGTTCGTTTCCCACGGGGGGCCAGTATGAAAATGTATGCACTCACTATCTGTAAGTCGCTCTGGATAAAAGCATCTGCTAAAATGACAACAACAAAAAAACACACACACGGTTATGTTCGCTAATAATAATAATATATATAAATATAGTATTAATATAATATCTAATGTTTTGCGCCTTTTCTTTTCTCTTATGTTTCTGAAGGTGCATCCGGGCTACGGCTTTCTGTCTGAAAATAAAGAGTTTGCCAAGAGACTGGTGAGTAGTGCTGGGATTTCCAAGTCTTGGGAACACACACAGCTCTCTCTCTCTCTCTCCCCCTCTCTCAATATCCCCCTCTGTTTCCCTTATCAACAGGCCTCGGCACCCCCTGAAGTTAATTTTATTAAGGGTGTGATTCTCCGGGTGAAAACCTGATTTGAAAATTTAACACACAGACACCAAAAGGCTCACTTGATGATAAGAAAATTAACACCGTCTTTCAAATTATTTTAAGTAATTTACTTAAAATAAAAAAGTTTTCACAGTTATACCCCCACATTACATACCCGATGGCCTGCAGACAGACACAAGACCCCTCAGACATTTAGCTGATGATGCACTAGTTTCCCCCCACACTTTAACTCACTATAAAGCTGCTTACATGGCATATCATGCAAGGCCATGGAACCATGCCATTATGCAAGGCTGTGTTACTATGTCGAAGCTAAACCTCACCTAGTTCCACAGGTAAATGGCATACATATTTACCTCATGGTTAACTAAGTACCTCTCCCACCATCATTCAATGTCCTAAATCAACCCCGACATCTCTCCCTCCCATTCCCCACTCCCATTGTGGCATATCATGCAAGGCACCCGAAGGTGGGCCATTGTACATTGAAGCTAATCCCACAGGTAAATGGCATATTTTACTTAATTGTCAACTAAAAATCTCCTACCCGCTCCCATGTTTTGAATCAAGCCCAATGCCCAATATCTCCCGTCCCCCATTCCTATTGTGCTGTCCTGGAACGAGGCTCTGTATGTGAGTGGGCCGTCCACTAGGCCGTCCACTGCCCTCTGGGAGCCTGCTGTGGAAATGGAGATGTCATTACATTAGCAGCTCAATGGGCCTCCCCCTCCTGTAACAGCGGGTGAATAGTTAGTGCAAGGTTTACGCATTGCAAAGCGCTCTGAGGGGGTTGGGGGGGGGGTGGGTCCGTATGGCTCTGGGCTGGGTGATAGGGGGTGAAGCTGGAGGGGAGGGGGAGATTAGGGTTCTGTTAGCATGAGAAAGAACCTCAGGCTGAATAGAGTGAAGGAATACGGGGGATGGATGGAGGGAGGGAGGGATGGATGGATGGAGTATAGAACAATGTATTGTCCGTCCCTCAATGCGTCGGTGGATCCCCTCCATTTAAAATACATTTTAATTATTTTGGGACTCTGCAGACAAACACAAGCATTTCACACTTCCGTTGAGCACGCTAGGACACATGCACCCACTTAACTTAGGCGGCCACTTAGGCCCTCTCTTATTGTTGGAGGCTCTTCATTTGTTTGCGCCTGGTAGGATGGTGTGTGGGGCTCCACTCACTAGTGTGTTAAGAACAGCCGTTTGGACGTGAGAGGATGAGTGAGGTCTGAAAAGGCTCAGGCAGGTTTATTGTCATTAAATAGTGAGATTTCACAACATGGCACCAGAGGAGGGAGGGTGGATAAATGTTTGTCATTGTGTGTCCTCATTTAGATCAGGGTTTCCCAAACTCGGTCCTGCCCCCCCCCCCCCCTTCCCCCCCCAGGTGTATGTTTTGTTTTTTCATATAATCAAAGCTTGATGATGAGTTGATCCTGGGGCCCCTCCCCCGGGTGCACGTTTTGTTTTTTGCGCTGATTCAAATAACCGAGTTTAGGAAACCCTGATTTAGAGGATGATAGGTTGTGTGTTTGTCATTGTGTGTCCTCGTCTAAAGGACGATAGGTTGTGTGTTTGTCCTCATCTAAAGGACGATAGGTTGTGTGTTTGTCCTCGTCTAAAGGATGATAGGTTGTGTGTTTGTCATTGTAGGTCCTCATCTAGAGTAGTTTTCATAAGGGTGGTGTGTTTGTCTAGATATGGTTAAAATAGGTTAGAAAGATGGAGTTGTACCAGTGCCTTCAGAAAGTATTCATACCCCTTGACTTATTCCACATTTTGTTGTTACAGCTTGAATTCAAAATTGATTAAATATAATTTTTTCTCTCACCCATTTACACACAATACCCCATAATGGCAGTTACATTTTTTGTTGTTGACATTTTTGCAAATGTATTGAAATTGAATACAGATATCTCATTTACATAAGTATTCACACCCCTTTGCTATGACACTCCAAATTGAGCTCGGGTGTATCCAATTTCCTTTTGATAATCCTTCAGATGTCACTACAACTTGATTGGAGTCCACCTGTGGCCACCTGTTTGGACATTATTTAGAAAGAAACACACCTGTCTATATAAGGTCCCACAGTTGACAGAGCAGAAACTATACCATGAAGTCCAAGGAACTGTCCGTAGATCTCTGTGATAGAATTGTGATGAGGCATACACTACCAGTCAAAAGTTTTAGAACACCTACTCATTCAAGGGTTTTTCTTTATTTGTACAATTTTTTACATTGTAGAATGATAGTGAAGACATCAAAACTATGAAATAACACATATGGAATCATGTAGTAACCAAAAAAGTGTGAAACAAATCAAAATATATTTTATATTTGAGATTCTTCAAATAGCCACCCTTTGCCTTGATGACAGCTTTGCACACTCGTGGCATTCTCTCAACCAGCTTCATGAGGTAGTCACCTGGAATGCATTTCAATTAACAGGTGTGCCTTCTTAAAAGTTAATTTGTTGAATTTCTTTCCTTCTTAATGTGTTTGAGCCAATCAGTTGTGTTTTGACATGGAAGGGGGGGTATACAGAAGATAGCCCTATTTGGTAAAAGACCAAGTCCATATTATGGCAAGAACAGCTAAAAAAACAACAACAAAAAACAGCTCAAATAAGCAAAGAGAAACAACAGTCCATCATTGCTTTAAGACATGAAGGTCAGTCAATACGGAACATTTCAAGAACTTTGAATGTTTTTTCAAGTGCAGTTGCAAAATCCATCAAGCGCTATGATGAAACTGGCTCTCATGAGGACCACCACAGGAATGAAAGACCCAGAGTTACCTCTGCTGCAGAGGATAAGTTCATTAGAGTTAACAGCCTCAGAAATTGCAGCCCAAATAAATGCTTCACAGAGTTCAAGTCACAGACACGTCTCAACATCAACTGTTCAGAGGAGACTGTGTGAATCAGGCCTTCATGGTCGAATTGCTGCAAAGAAACCACTACCATAGGACACCAATAAGAAGAAGAGACTTGCTTGGGCCAAGAAACACGAGCAATGGACGTTAGACCGGTGGAAATGTGTCCTTTTGGTCTGGAGTCCAAATTGGAAGTGTTTTGTTCCAACCACCTACTGATAAAATGAGAATGAAGATACCGTTTGTGTAAAACTGAATAAATCATTTCACTAAAGTAGGGGTTTTGTTGATCTGTTTTCTCTCTTCACCGCTCTTCTCTGTCCCGCTCAGCGTATTATTTCCAAACAGCAGAATTATCTCTGGGTCGAGTCCCTCTCTTCTCTGCCTTTGTCCCGTGGGCCGTGCTATGGGAACCAGGGACCATTCAGTTTAACGGTGCTGAATTGGGAGTCGTTGAGGGTGAATCTCCATACTAATAACAGGCCCTTAGGCTACGGCCCAAGTGGCACCCTATTATTCCCTATATAATTCACTACTTTTGACCAGAGCCCAGTCAAAGTAGTGCACTATATAGGGAATAGGGTGCCATTTGGGACACTGCCTTACTGCCCTGCTGTAGGCATGACGATAGGCCCTGAGGCTCTGCCACAGTGTATCAGGCAGGAAGCAATATCCAACTGGCTCTATACAACACAAAGACAACGGTAGAGAAAGAGAGAACAAGCTCCCCTCTTCCCGCCCCCCTTTCCTTCTCTGTTTATAGGCCTTAAATAGCGCCACGTTTCCAGGGGCTGGTGCGTAATGTATAAGGGGCAGATTGGACCTCGGGAGACTAGGCCTCAGCTATTACAGGCTGAAGGGGTTTGTGTTGACTTCCCAACACAGCACTGAAAATAAATGGTTGTGATGGAGTTGTGTATGTTGTTCCTGTATAATTGACATATTTCACACTTTTTACTTATTTTTGCACTTACTAGCTTTGACTTTGCTGATAGCTACTTTATTGAGGAAAAATGTACTGACTGTGACCTGAGATGAGGTTGTGCCACCTGGCTATATTAAGAGGATGAGGTTGTGCCACCTAGCTATATTAAGAGGATGAGGTTGTGCCACCTAGCTATATTAAGAGGATGAGGTTGCGCCACCTGGCTATATTAAGAGGAATGCACTAACTGTAAGTCGCTCTGGATAAGAGCGTCTGCTAAATGACTAAAATGTAAATGTAAATTTGTGAATATACTGAAATTTGTGAAATATTATGTCAAAATCGTTTGAATTCTTGAGCTATGCCTGGTACAATGGAACCAATGCAACCACAATAGTTCAAAAAGTTCTATACTGACCCTGGTCTGTTAATCATGTAGGTTGGTATAGGTAGCAGCTCTATACTGACCCTGGTCTGTTAATCATGTAGGTTGGTATAGGTAGCAGCTCTATACTGACCCAGGTCTGTTAATCATGTAGGTTGGTATAGGTAGCAGCTCTATACTGACCCTGGTCTGTTAATCATGTAGGTTGGTATAGGTAGCAGCTCTATACTGACCCAGGTCTGTTAATCATGTAGGTTGGTATAGGTAGCAGCTCTATACTGACCCAGGTCTGTTAATCATGTAGGTTGGTATAGGTAGCAGCTCTATACTGACCCAGGTCTGTTAATCATGTAGGTTGGTATAGGTAGCAGCTCTATACTGACCCAGGTCTGTTAATCATGTAGGTTGGTATAGGTAGCAGCTCTATACTGACCCAGGTCTGTTAATCATGTAGGTTGGTATAGGTAGCAGCTCTATACTGACCCAGGTCTGTTAATCATGTAGGTTGGTATAGGTAGCAGCTCTATACTGACCCATGGTCTGTTAATCATGTAGGTTGTATAGGTAGCAGCTCTATACTGACCCAGGTGTTCTGTGTTGGTATAGGTAGCAGCTCTATACTGACCCAGGTCTGTTAATCATGTAGGTTGGTATAGGTAGCAGCTCTATACTGACCCTGGTCTGTTAATCATGTAGGTTGGTATAGGTAGCAGCTCTATACTGACCCTGGTCTGTTAATCATGTAGGTTGGTATAGGTAGCAGCTCTATACTGACCCGGTCTGTTAATCATGTAGGTTGGTATAGGTAGCAGCTCTATACTGACCCTGGTCTGTTAATCATGTAGGTTGGTTAAGGTAGCAGCTCTATACTGACCCTGGTCTGGTTAATCATGTAGGTTGGTATAGGTAGCAGCTCTATACTGACCCAGGTCTGTTAATCATGTAGGTTGGTATAGGTAGCAGCTCTATACTGACCCCTTAGTGTCTGGTAGCATCATCTAGGTTTGGGTATAGGTAGCAGCTCTATACTGACCCAGGTCTGTTAATCATGTAGGTTGGTATAGGTAGCAGCTCTATACTGACCCTGGTCTGTTAATCATGTAGGTTGGTATAGGTAGCAGCTCTATACTGACCCAGGTCTGTTAATCATGTAGGTTGGTATAGGTAGCAGCTCTATACTGACCCAGGTCTGTTAATCATGTAGGTTGGTATAGGTAGCAGCTCTATACTGACCCTGGTCTGTTAATCATGTAGGTTGGTATAGGTAGCAGCTCTATACTGACCCTGGTCTGTTAATCATGTAGGTTGGTATAGGTAGCAGCTCTATACTGACCCTGGTCTGTTAATCATGTAGGTTGGTATAGGTAGCAGCTCTATACTGACCCAGGTCTGTTAATCATGTAGGTTGGTATAGGTAGCAGCTCTATACTGACCCTGGTCTGTTAATCATGTAGGTTGGTATAGGTAGCAGCTCTATACTGACCCTGGTCTGTTAATCATGTAGGTTGGTATAGGTAGCAGCTCTATACTGACCCAGGTGTGATTGTCTGTCTCAATGGTTCCAGTGTATGGTTATTCTCTGATGTGATGATGATGATGGTGGTAATGTTATTGTTGGTGTCCTGCAGGCTGCAGAAGACGTGGTGTTCATAGGACCTGACACCCACGCCATCCATGCCATGGGCGACAAGATCGAGAGCAAGCTTCTTGCCAAGGCAGCCAATGTCAACGTCATCCCCGGGTACGACGGGGTCGTCGAGGTGAGCTACACCGTCAACATGGTTGGCCTGGCAACAACTTTCAGCAAGCGTATGAGCATCCTGGCAACAAATCAAATCAAACTTGATCTAAAGTGCATTTCACACTTCAAATAACACTCAGATCTCTTCTTCTTCCTCATCCCCTCATTCTACACACACACCTTTCTTTTCCTCTCTCCTCTCTTCCCTCGCTCTATATCTCCTTCTCTCTCCATCTCCCCCCTCTCTCTCCTCTCCACCTACAGTACCAGTCAAAAGTTTGGACACACCTACTCATTCAAGGGTTCTTCTTCATTTGTACTATTTTCTACATTGTAGAATAATAGTGAAGACATCAAAACTGTGAAATAACACATATGGAATCATGTAGTAACCAAAAAAGTGTTAAACAAATCAAAATATATTTTAGATTCTCCAACGTAGCCACCCTTTGCCTTGATGACAGCTTTGCACACTCTTGGCGTTCTCTCAATCAGCTTCATGAGGTAGTCACCTAGAATGCTTGAAGGAGTTCCCACATATGCTGAACACTTGTTGGCTGCTGTTCCTTCACTCTGCGGTCCAATTCATCCCAAACCATCTCAAGTTGGGTTGAGGTCGGGTGATTTGTGGAGGCCAGGTCATCTGAAGCAGCACTCCATCACTCTCCTTCTTGGTAAAATAGCCCCTACACAGCCTGGAGGTGTGTTGGGTTATGTCCTGTTGAAAAACAAATGATAGTCCCACTAAGCGCAAACCAGATGGGATGGCGTATCGCTGCAGAATGCTGTGGCAGCCATGCTGGTTAAGTGTGCCTTGAATTCTAAATAAATCACAGACAGTGTCACCACCAAAGCACCCTCACACCACCACCTCCATGCTTCACGGTGGGAATCACACATGCGGAGATCATCCGTTCACCTACTCTGCATCTCACAAAGACACAGCGGTTGGAACCAGAAATCTCAAATTTGGACTCATCAGACCAAAGGACACATTTCCACTGGTCTAATGGCCATTGCTCGTGTATCTTGGCCCAAGCAAGTCTCTTCTTATTGGTGTCCTTTAGTAGTGGTTTCTTTGTAGCAATTCGACCATGAAGGCCTGATTCATGCAGTCTCCTCTTAACAGTTGATGTTGAGATGTGTCTGTTACTTGAACTCTGTGAAGCATTTATTTGGGCTGCAATCTGAGGTGCAGTTAATTGCCGATTTCTGAGGTTGGTAACTCTAATTAACTTATCCTCTGCAGCAGAGGTAACTCTGGGTCTTCCTTTCCAGTGGCGGTCCTCATGAGAGCCAGTTTCATCATAGTGCTTGATGGTTTTGCGACTGCACTTGAAGAAACGTTCAAAGTTCTTGAAATGTTCCGGATTGACTGACCTTCATGTCTTAAAGTAATGATGGACTGTTGTTTCTCTTTGCTTATTTGAGCTGTTCTTGCCATAATATGGACTTGGTCTTTTACCAAATAGTGCGATCTTCTGTATACCACCCCTACCTTGTCACAACACAACTGATTGGCTCAAACACATTAAGAAGGATACAAATTCAACAAATTAACTTTTAAGAAGGCACACCTGTTAATTGAAATGCATTCCAAGTGATTACCTCATGAAGATGGTTGAGAGAATGCCAAGAGTGTGCAACGCTGTCATCAAGGCAAAGGGTGGCTATTTGAAGAATCTCAAATATAAAATATGTTTTGATTTGTTTCACGCTTTTTTGGTTACTACATGATTCCATATGTGTTATTTCATAGTTGTGATGTCTTCACTATTATTCTACAATGTAAAAAATAGTACAAATGAAGAAGAACCCTTGAATGAGTAGGTGTGTCCAAACTTTTGACTGGTACTGTAGGTGGAGAGGAGGGAGAGGGGGGAGAGGAGAGGGGGGAGATGGAGAGAGAAGGAGATATAGAGCGAGGGAAGAGAGGAGAGAGGAAAAGAAAGGTGTGTGTGTAGAATGAGGGGATGAGGAAGAAGAAGAGATCTGAGTGTTATTTGAAGTGTGAAATGCACTTTAGATCAAGTTTGATTTGTTGCCAGGATGCTCATACGCTTGCTGAAAGTTGTTGCCAGGACACCCTCTCCTCTCCTCTCCCCTCTCTCTCTCCTCTCCCCCTCTCTCTCCTCTCCCTCCCCTCCTCTCTCCCTCTCTCTCCTCTCCCTCCCCTCCTCTCCCTCCTCTCTCCCTCCTCTCCCCTCTCTCTCCTCTCTCCCCCCTCTCCCCTCTTTCTCCTCTCTCTCTCTCCCCTCTCTCCCCTCTGCATGAGTCTCAATTTGGTGTTTGTCCCATTTTGTGAATTCTTGGTTGGTGAGCGGACCCCAGACCTCACAACCATAAAGGGCAATGGGTTCTATAACTACTGATTCAAGTATTTTTAGCCAGATCCTAATTGGTATGTTGAATTTTATGTTCCTTTTGATGGCATAGAAGGCCCTTCTTGCCTTGTCTCTCAGATCGTTCACAGCTTTGTGGAAGTTACCTGTGGAGCTGATGTTTAGGCCAAGGTATTTATAGTTTTTTGTGTGCTCTAGGGCAACGGTGTCTAGATGGAATTTGTATTCGTGGTCCTGGCAACTGGACCTTTTTTGGAACACCATTATTTTTGTCTTACTGAGATTTACTGTCAGGGCCCAGGTCTGACAGAATCTGTGCAGAAGATCTAGGTGCTGCTGTAGGCCCTCCTTGGTTGGGGACAGAAGCACCAGATCATCAGCAAACAGTAGAAAGTTTGACTTCAGATTCTAGTAGGGTGAGGCCGGGTGCTGCAGACTGTTCTAGTGCCCTCGCCAATTCATTGATATATACAGTATGTAGAAGAGGATGGGGCTTAAACTGTGGAAAGAAATGTGTATGTTTTTCCCCCAACTCCACTTTCCATCAATTTGTATAGCAGGCCCTCATGCCAAATTGAGTCAAAAGCTTTTTTGAAATCAACAAAACATGAGAAGACTTTGCCTTTGTTTTGGTTTGTTTGTCAATTAGGGTGTGCAGGGTGAATATGTGGTCTGTCGTACGGTAATTTGTTAAATAGCTAATTTGACATTTGCTCAGTACGTTGTTTTCACTGAGGAAATGAACTAGTCTGCTGTTAATGATAATGCAGAGGATTTTCCCAAGGTTGCTGTTGACGCATATCCCACGGTAGTTATTGGGGTCAAATTTGTCTCCACATTTGTGGATTGGGATGATCAGTCCTCTCCCCTCTCTCCTCTCCTCTCCCCTCTCTCCTCTCTCCTCTCCCTCTCCCCTCTCTCTCCCTCTCCCTCCTCTCTCCCCCCTCTCCCCTCTCTCTCTCCCCCCTCTCCCCTCTCTCCCCCGCTCCTGCCTCTCTCCTCTCTCTCGCTCCTCTCTCGCCCCTCTCTCCCCTCTCTCTCCTCTCCCCTCTCTCCTCTCCGCTCTCTCCTCTCTCTCCTCTCTTCTCTCTCTTATCTCCCCTCTCTCTCTCCCCTCTCTCCCCCTGCTCCTCTCTCTCTCCTCTCCCCCTCTCTCCTCTCTCTCCTCTCCCTCTTCTCTGTCTTCCCTTCTTTCCCTCCTCTCCTCCTGATCTCCCTCACTCCTCTGTATACAGTGCTGGGCCTATTAGAGCTGTGTGGGCCGTGTTTAACACTTGGCTTGCTGATGGCTAGTAGATAAATAGATGAAGATGGTTGTTGTCACGTAGCTGTCACAGGCCGGGGGGGGGGGGGGCAACAACAGATCTGATGGGGTGGTCTCTTCTTCCTCTGCTGTTCCCAGGGCATGATTGATGGGGTAGACATGGAGACAGACAGGCAGGGAGATAGGGAGACGCAGACAGACAGGCAGGGAGACACAGCGAGACACAGACAGGCAGACAGACAGACAGGCAGGGAGACACAGCGAGACGCAGATAGGGAGGCAGACAGACAGGCAGGGAGACACAGCGAGACGCAGACAGACAGGCAGGGAGACACAGACAGGCAGGCAGGGAGACACAGACAGGCAGGCAGGGAGACACAGACAGGCAGGCAGGGAGACACAGACAGGCAGGCAGGGAGACACAGACAGGCAGGCAGGGAGACACAGCGAGACACAGACAGGCAGACAGACAGACAGGCAGGGAGACACAGACAGGCAGGGAGACAGACGGGCAGGGAGACACAGACAGGCAGTCAGGGAGACACAGACAGGCAGTCAGGGAGACACAGACAGGCAGTCAGGGAGACACAGACAGGCAGGCAGGGAGACACAGACAGGCAGGCAGGGAGACACAGCTAGACACAGACAGGCAGACAGACAGACAGGCAGGGAGACACAGCTAGACACAGACAGGCAGACAGACAGGCAGGCAGGGAGACACAACGAGACACAGACAGGCAGACAGACAGGCAGGGAGACACAGACAGGCAGGCAGGGAGACACAGACAGGCAGGCAGGGAGACACAGCTAGACACAGACAGGCAGACAGACAGACAGGCAGGGAGACACAACGAGACACAGACAGGCAGACAGACAGGCAGGGAGACACAGACAGGCAGGCAGGGAGACACAGACAGGCAGGCAGGGAGACACAGACAGGCAGGCAGGGAGACACAGCTAGACACAGACAGGCAGACAGAAAGACAGGCAGGGAGATATAACGAGACACAGACAGGCAGACAGACAGGCAGGGAGACACAGACAGGCAGGCAGGGAGACACAGACAGGCAGGCAGGGAGACACAGACAGGCAGGCAGGGAGACACAGCTAGACACAGACAGGCAGACAGACAGGCAGGCAGGGAGACACAACGAGACACAGACAGGCAGACAGACAGGCAGGGAGACACAGACAGGCAGGCAGGGAGACACAGACAGGCAGGCAGGGAGACACAGACAGGCAGGCAGGGAGACACAGCTAGACACAGACAGGCAGACAGACAGACAGGCAGGGAGACACAACGAGACACAGACAGGCAGACAGACAGGCAGGGAGACACAGACAGGCAGGCAGGGAGACACAGACAGGCAGGCAGGGAGACACAGACAGGCAGGCAGGGAGACACAGCTAGACACAGACAGGCAGACAGACAGACAGGCAGGGAGACACAGCTAGACACAGACAGGCAGACAGACAGGCAGGCAGGGAGACACAGACAGGCAGGCAGGGAGACACAGACAGGCAGGCGGGGAGGCAGACGGGGAGACACAGACAGGTGGGGAGCTGGACAGACAGGCGGGGAGACAGGCAGACAGACAGACAGGCGGGGAGACAGGCAGAAAGGCGGGGAGACAGGCAAAAAGGCGGGCAGGGAGACAGACAGACAGACAGACAGACAGACAGACAGACAGACAGACGGACGGGGAGGGAGGCAGACGGACGGACGGGGAGGCAGAGAGAAAGATGGGTGGATGGATAAGTAAATAAAGAGGGAGAGGGAAAGCACTCCCTCTGCTGGTGGCTGGTGGAACTTACAATTCTGTCTCCTGTCTCAGAATGTGGAGGACGCTGTGAAGATTGCAGGAGAGATCGGTAAGTGAATCAAAATTCCAGTCATTAATTAAATAAGATTTGCCTGTTCTCTATGCAGAATTTTCATATTGTGTAATTGATCAGGCTAGCCTGTCATATTGTGTTGTTGATCAGGCTACCCTGTCACATTGTGTTGTAGATCAGGCTACCCTGTCACATTGTGTTGTTGATCAGGCTACCCTGTCACATTGTGTTGTAGATCAGGCTACCCTGTCACATTGTGTTGTTGATCAGGCTACCCTGTCACATTGTGTTGTTGATCAGGCTACCCTGTCACATTGTGTTGTTGATCAGGCTACCCTGTGATGATCAAGGCCTCAGCTGGAGGAGGTGGAAAAGGCATGAGAATTGCCTGGAATGATGACGAGACCAGGTGAGAATCGTTATTACTGTAAGAAATGCTAATCAAATATAATAAAAGCATTTTAATTATACAATGATCTATAAGTCTCTTGCTTTGTAGTAAATGGCAATAAGATATTTCTAGACTTTATTAAGACATTAATGAGACTTGAATAAAGGTTTCCCTTCTGTCTTTCCCAGGGAAGGTTTTCGGTTGTCCTCACAGGAGGCTGCCTCTAGTTTCGGAGACGACCGTCTGCTGATGGAGAAGTTTGTAGACCACCCCAGACACATTGAGATCCAGGTCCTGGCTGATAAGCATGGTAATGCTCTGTGGCTGAACGAGAGGGAGTGTTCTATCCAGAGGAGGAACCAGAAGGTGGTGGAGGAGGCACCAAGGTCAGGGGTCAATACTTTCACCTTTAAGTTATTCATTTGTGTATGTGTTGGGCTCTAAGTTCACTCTAATTGTGTGTGTGTGGTGTGTGTGTGTTCTCTCTCTTCCTCTCTGCAGTACGTTCCTGGACCCAGAGACGCGTCGTGCGATGGGGGAGCAGGCGGTACAGCTGGCTAAAGCAGTCAAGTACTCCTCTGCTGGGACCGTAGAGTTCTTGGTGGACTCCAACAAGAACTTCTACTTCCTGGAGATGAACACTCGCCTTCAGGTGGGGCGATGGGAAGATAGCTGTAGTTTAGTCTGTGGGTTTCTTTTTGTGTGTGTCTCTGTCTCTCTCTCTCTCTCTCTCTCTCGCTCTCTGTTTGTCTCGCTCTCTCGCTCTCTCTCGCTCTCTCTCGCTCTCTCTCGCTCTCTGTTTGTGTCTCTCTCTCTCTCTGTCTCTCTCTCTCGCTCTCTCTCTCTCGCTCTCTCTCTCTTCCTCTCTCTCTCCTCCCTCTCTCTCTCTCTCTCACTCTCGCTCTCTCTCTCTCTCTCTCCTCTCTCGCTCCTCTCTCTCTCTCTCTCTCTCTCTCTTTTTCGTTCTCCTGTCTCTTCTTCTCTCTCTCTGTGTTGTCGTCTTTCTCTCTTCTCTCTGTTTGTGTGTGTTCTCTCTCTGTGTCTTCTGTTCTTCTTCTTCTGTGTGGTTTGTGTCTCTCTCTCTGTGTGTGTGTGTGTCTCTGTGTGTTTGTGTCTCTCTTCTCTCTCTCTGTATGTGTGTGCTCTCTCTCTCTGTGTCTCTCTGTGTTCTCTCTCTCTCTCTCTCTGTGTGTGTTGTGTGTCCTCTCTCTCTGTGTGTGTGTGTGTCTCTGTGTGTTTGTGTGTCTCTTTCTCTCTCTCTGTGTGTGTGTGTGTGTGTGTCTCTCTCTCGCTCTGTGTCTCTCTGTGTGTGTGTGTCTCTCTCTCTGTGTGTCTCTGTGTGTGTGTGTCTCTCTGTGTGTGTGTGTCTCTCTCTCTGTGTGTCTCTGTGTGTGTGTGTCTCTCTGTGTGTGTCTGTACATGACAGTCAGACACTTGCCAAGTGACTTCCTGTAACCAACCCAGTCCTCTCCTCTGATTGGTTGACTGACCTCTGACCTTTGACCCCTTCAGGTGGAGCACCCAATCACAGAGTGTATCACTGGTCTGGACCTGGTGCAGCAGATGATCCGGGTGGCCAAGGGTTTCCCTCTGCTACACAAACAGGAAGACATCCCCATCAACGGCTGGGCTATAGAGAGCAGAGTCTACGCTGAGGTGGGCACTCTGAACACTTGTTCTGCATTGTACCTTGAAGTGAAGCAGGTCAACCATGGCCCTTCTGCTGGGTAGTGAATGTGTCAGTTCTCTCTATAAAGCTTTTTCTGTTGGACACTTCCTGTGTGTTAGAGGTTATTGAGAGTTTATTAAGCAGTTATAAAGAACAGGTCACATTTCTCCTTCTCCAGGACCCCTACAAGTCCTTTGGTCTGCCCTCCATTGGACGCCTGTCACAGTACCAGGAACCAATCAACCTCCCAAAAGTGAGTCACATGCATGCACACTTGCTGTGTGGATATGTTCTGAGTTGACCTCTCTGTTATTTCTGCTGGAGACGTGATGTGTGTTGACCTCTGAACCTGACAAAGCAAACACCTCTACGGATATTTACATGGAACACTGCTGCTCTTCCAATCAGGCCTCAGATCTAGAGGATTAGAAAGACTGCTTGTTGTTATTCTTAATACTAATAATAATGTCATAGTTATACCCTTCCTGTCCTCCCCTGATGTCAAAACAATTAGCTTTTGAAATGTTTTTTTATTGTTATTGTTAGGGTATTTTTTCATCATATGTAAACATTAAACAAAATGGAAATACATACTACATGTTCTGTTTCTGTCCTCCTGGAAGACCTGAGCCACAAACATGTTATTGGGTGTATTCATACTGACATGTAGTCTTCTCTGTCAGGGGTATTCATACTGACATGTAGTCTTCTCTGTCAGGGGTATTCATACTGACATGTAGTCTTCTCTGTCAGGGGTATTCATACTGACATGTAGTCTTCTCTGTCAGGGGTATTCATACTGACATGTAGTCTTCTCTGCCAGGGGTATTCATACTGACATGTAGTCTTCTCTGTCAGGGGTATTCATACTGACATGTAGTCTTCTCTGGAAGGGGTATTCATACTGACATGTAGTCTTCTCTGTCAGGGGTATTCATACTGACATGTAGTCTTCTCTGTCAGGGGTATTCATACTGACATGTAGTCTTCTCTGTCAGGTGCGCGTGGACAGTGGCATCCAAGAAGGAAGCGACATCAGTATCTACTATGACCCAATGATCTCCAAGGTCAGCCACTGTATTCTCACTCAAACTGCCCAACACAATCACATTGTCCTATCCAATATGTTTTACTTATCTAGAATGTCAATGTCCCTCTGTGCTCGCCGTAGCTGGTGACCTATGGCGCCACACGCGCTGAAGCCCTACAGAGGATGGAGGACGCTCTGGATAACTACGTCATCAGAGGTAAGTCTCACACACACACACACACACACACACTGTTGCGTGTTAGTGCTTTCTGGAAGGTTCTTCAGTACCGCAAGGCTGCTATGTTCTGTAGAGCTACACACATGTAGAGGGTGCTGGATCTCTGCCTGTCTCGTGACTGTTGTTCCTGTGTGACTGTCCAGGTGTGACCCACAACATCCCCCTACTCAGAGAGATCATCACCCACCCTCGCTTCATCTCCGGTGACATCACCACTAACTTCCTGCCAGAGGAATACCCAGAGGGGTTCAAAGGTCACCAGCTGACCTCCGAGGGTCGTAGGGAGCTCCTCGCCACCGCAGCCGCTCTCTACGTCTCCGCACAGCTCCGCTCCCAGAGGTTCCTGGGTAATCTCAGGTAAATTAAACCAATTTAAATAACTGAGAGGGAACTTCTTGTATGAACTGGTAGTGGAATAACGCTTAGATAAAGCACCATCTTGGTCAGGTTGTTATTGTGAAAGAGAATGTGTTCTCAATGACTTACCTGGTTAAATAAAGGTTAATTCAAACAGAGAGGAGGTAAAAAACACCAAGAGGTTCTAGTTGACTTCAGAAAGAGCTAGAGCTCTCATTGTTCCTCATGTGTTAGTATACTCCTTTATTGTGCTGTTGGACTGTATCTGAATGTCCACTGTCTGTTTTACAGGGTTTATTATTGTGTTGTGTGTTTAAAGCAGTGTTTTACACTGGCTCAGTTCTGCAATATGTCAGCAGTTAACAGAGCTGTATACTAGCATAGAGTAGCAGTCTGTTGGTCAAACTGTTAGACCTCTCTCTCAGCGCTGCCATCTGTCTAAACATCTGCTCACATTTTCTTCTCTTTCCTTTTCGGATCATTTCCTTTCGTTATTCATGAACCGCCGGGGGTCGGTCTTTGTAGTGGCAGTCAGTGGCAGAGGCCCCCCTCACCCCTCCTCCCTCACTCCTACCTTCCCCCTCTCTCCTCTCACCCCTCCTCCCCCCTCTCTCCTCCCTCCCCTCTCCCCCCTCCTCCCCCCTCTCTCCTCCCTCTCCTCTCACCCCTCCTCCCCCCTCTCTCCTCCCGATCCCTCTCCCCCCTCCTCCCCCCTCTCTCCTCCCTCCCCTCTCACCCCTCCTCTCCCACCCCACCTATCTCCTCCCTCACCCCTCCTCCCTCACCCCTCCTCTCCCCTCTCTCCCCCCTCCTCTCTCTCCTCCCTCACCCCTCCCCTCTCCTCCCTAACCCCTCCCTCCTCCTCCCTCCTCTCTCTCAGAGCAGGGATAAACCAGACAGATCCTTCTACAGTGGAGTATTCCAGGGAGCAGGATCATTAAAGCATCAACACTATTGTTTAACCATCTCATTTTTTATAAACATATCTCTTGAATTTCTGGTTCAAATCTAAACTTGTATGTGTTGGAACTGTTGATTATGTTAGTTTATACCATGCTCATTTCAAGTCTATCTTTCTTTATAAACGTTATATCCGAATATTTAGGAATGTTGGCTAAAAGGTTAGCTGGCTATGATCTCCTTGGTTCAGCGTTGTAACAGACCAGCAGACTGGTCTCTGGTGTAGGGAGAGAGAGGAGGCAGCTGTCAGTCAGTGGAGGAGCTGACTCTAACTGTTTATTCAGCTCCCTCTGACCCCCAGGGAATAGCTCTCTGAGACTGATCCTAATGGGAAAGTGGTGTGTTTCAGGGTGTCCACCGCCCCCCAGGAACGGAGGCAGTGGGAGCTCTGTGTGGAGCTGGAGAAGGGAATGCACACGGTCGCTGTGTCACGCTCTGGATCCACGTTCACTGTGAGTGACGCGCACGCACGCGCACACACACACACACACACACACACACACACACACACACACACACACACACACACACACACACCCACACGCACGCACGCACGCACGCACGCACGCACGCACAGTGGGGTCTGAAATTGACACCCTTGATAAAGATGAGCAAAAATAACTGTAAAGTAAATAATTCAAATACTGAGATCTATTTTATGGAGAAAATAAAAATGTGGAAATGATATTATTTTATACTAATACAATTGCTCAGAGAAAGACATTTTGTTTAAAAAGTATTTTTCTCTCAAAAGGTAGGGGTCAAAATTATTGACACCACCATTTTTAATACCTTTAAATACAAAATGACTTAAATGTAATATCCTTCATCTGCGCTTATTGACTGACCTCTTCAATTCAAACCACAGGTTTTCAATGGGTTTCAAGTCCGGAGACTGAGATGGCCATTGCAAAATGTTGATTTTGTGGCCAATTAACAATTTCTTTGTGGAAATTGATGTGTCCTTGGGGTTATTGTCTTGCTGGAAGATCCACTTGTGGCCAAGTTTCAGCCTCCTGGCAGAGGCAACCAGGTTTCTGGCTAAAATGTCCTGGTAGTGGGTAAAGTTCATGATGCCGTTGACCTTAACAAGGGCCCCAGGACCAGTGGAAGCAAAATAGCCCCATAACATGAAAGATCCACCACCATATTTTACAGTAGGTATGGGGTTATTTTCTGCTCATGCGTTCTCATTGACACCAAACCCACCGCTGGTTTGCGTGGACAAAGAGCTCTATTTTCCTGTCCAACAAATGTAGAGTTTGCTAAACGGCGTTGGCACTTGGATTGGAACCGGTGATGACATGAAAATAAAGTTATTTGGCCATGCACACCAGTGGTGGGTTTGGCGTCGAAATGAGAATGCATGAGCAGAAAATAACCTCAGTTTCCGGACTTGAAACCCATTGAAAATCTGTGGTTTGAATTGAAGAGGTCAGTCCATAAGCGCAGACGAAGGATATCAAGGATCTGGAAGGATTCTGTATGGAGGAATGGTCTAAAATCCCTCCCAATGTGTTCTCCAACTTATAAAATGTTTTAGAAAAAGGCTCAGTATCCTTATCCTCACAAGGTGAAGTATTTAAAACAGTGGTGTCATTAATCTTGACTCCTACCTTAAAAAAAATATATTTTTTAAATAACTTGTTAATAAAAAAACAATTGTATTAGTATAAAATAATATACTTCTCCTATTTCTTTGCGTATACAATATAGCTCACTATTTGAGTTAGTTATTTTATACAGTCATTTTTGCTCATCTTTATCAATGGTGTCAATCATTTCGCACCCCACTGTACATCCCTGTGGTTTGTGGTGAAGTGAATAAAAGCAGTAGGCCCTTCTCTCTGTGAGGGGGCTTGAATGTAGCTTAGGTCCAGGTGGTGGGGAGGGGGGAGGAGGGGTTGTCGCCGCCGACAGACATCACTCGGTGCCCGGGTGTTTAGACACCTGCAGTCCCTGGTCATGTGGGTGGGTGGTTGGTCTGGATATTGGTGCTGGGTGGTTTTCCCTGAACCATGATAACATATGCTCCTAATCAGCCTCTCCTGGTCACCTAGAACCACTGAACCACACATCATACTAGGGGCCAGTACCCCCCAGGAAAGGCTGGTGCTGGATACTGGGTCTTTCCCTGGTCCTCTAGTAGTAGATACTGGGTCTTTCCCTGGTCCTCTAGTAGTGGATACTGGGTCTTTCCCTGGTCCTCTAGTAGTGGATACTGGGTCTTTCCCTGGTCCTCTCCTCTAGTAGTGGATACTGGGTCTTTCCCTGGTCCTCTCTAGTAGTGGATACTGGGTCTTTCCCTGGTCCTCTAGTAGTGGATACTGGGTCTTTCCCTGGTCCTCTAGTAGTTGATACTGGGTCTTTCCCTGGTCCTCTAGTAGTGGATACTGGGTCTTTCGCTGATCCTCTAGTAGTGGATACTGGGTATTTCCCTGATCCTCTAGTAGTGGATACTGGGTCTTTCCCTGGTCCTCTCCTCTAGTAGTGGATACTGGGTCTTTCCCTGGTCCTCTCCTCTAGTAGTGGATACTGGGTCTTTCCCTGGTCCTCTCTAGTAGTGGATACTGGGTCTTTCCCTGGTCCTCTAGTAGTGGATACTGGGTCTTTCCCTGGTCCTCTCTAGTAGTGGATACTGGGTCTTTCCCTGGTCCTCTCTAGTAGTGGATACTGGGTCTTTCCCTGGTCCTCTAGTAGTGGATACTGGGTCTTTCCCTGGTCCTCTAGTAGTGGATACTGGGTCTTTCCCTGGTCCTCTAGTAGTGGATACTGGGTCTTTCCCTGGTCCTCTCTAGTAGTGGATACTGGGTCTTTCCCTGGTCCTCTAGTAGTTGATACTGGGTCTTTCCCTGATCCTCTAGTAGTGGATACTGGGTATTTCCCGGTTCTCCCTCTAGTAGTGGATACTGGGTTCTTTCCCTGGTCCTCTCCCTAGTAGTGGATACTGGGGCTTTCCCTTGGTCCTCCTCCTCTAGTAGTGGATACGATGGGTCTTTCCCTGTCCTCGTCCGCTAGTAGTGATACTGGGAATCTTCCCTGGGTCCTCTCTATGATACTGGGTCTTTCCCTGGTCCTCTCCTCTAGTAGTGGATACTGGGTCTTTCTCTGGTCCTCTCTAGTTGTGGATACTGGGTCTTTCCCTGGTCCTCTCTAGTAGTGGATACATATCAAACTGCAGTCTCTCCAAGCATATCAAACTGCAGTCTCTCCACTTAGGAAGCAAATGTCTTGTATCAGAATAATCAGTAGAGTGTAGTAATTACAATACTTTTCCTCTGACCCCCTGGCAGGTGGAGGTGGATGGAGTTAAGGTGGAGGTTAGTGGAGAGTGGAACCTGGCCTCAGCCCTGCTGCCTGTCACCATCAACAGAATCCCCAGGGTTCTACAGTGTCTGTCTAGAGACGCAGGAGGAGAGATCACTCTACAGTACCTGGGGACACAGGTGAGTCACCTCTCTTTCATTCTGGTGAATGTATGACTTGTGTGTGTACAAGTGGTCGTGTGTGTGTTTCGTGTGTGTGTACACACATTAGTAACGTTCCTCTTATCTGTCGGGCCAAGTCGGTGTCATTTCCCAGCCTACACATCCCCATCCAGCCTATCCCCAGATCCCCCCAGACCCCCCAGACTACAGAGAATGTCAGGAAGAGAAGATCATCCGTTACGTTACAGAGGCTTTGAAAGGAGCCAGCTATAAATGGCTCTGTGCTGCTCACACCCTGGGGGGGGGGGGGGGCTTTGAACACAGGCTGCACAGGAACTTGTCACAGGGGGCGACATCACTTCCCTTTCCTCCTTTAGGGACCTGGGGCTGAGCAAGGGGGGGTTCTGATAGGTCCTGGGGGGGTTGGGAGGAGGTTGGGGAGTGGCTCAGTAAGTACCTGTGTCCTGTCCCCTGCTGCATCAGGTGTTGGAGAGTAGGAGGCACCCCTGCAAAGCTGAGCTGCTTCCAGGCTTCCTCTCCTGGGACATGGAAGACCTCTGTATCCCCCTGTATCCCTTAGCTCTCACTCATCCTGGGTATGTTCTTGTCTAGCTGGGGACATGGAGTCACTCAGTAGTACAGGGTTCAGTAACATCAATAACCAGCTAGAAAAGAAAGGCAGCAGTAGTTCTACTGATGCGCTCCAGGCCTGGACGTTGAACAGACTTTTGGTAGAGCTGGTCACAGAACAACACCTAGTTAACCTGGTTGGTTGACCCATGTTGACCTGTATCTGAACTGGGGTGACACAGTCAGTTAGTTACTGTTGTTTCCTGGGAAGGAATCCTGTCAAAGCCTGCGTTTCCCCAGGCCGTCCCAACGCTCCCATTCCCCACACTCCTGACTCTCCGGGTTACAGCCCTGATTTACGAGTCCAGCTGGGTTTTCCCTCCCCGCTCCTGGTTTTCCAACAAGGGAGTGTCGGCCTTGGGAAACCATGACTGTTTGTTTGGGGTATCCTTTGGGGGTATCCCGGCCAGTGGTTATTTTAGTCACTATGATGGTGTTGTAAAGAAGATGACCTGTTGTGTGTGTGTGTGTGTGTGGTTTGGAAAGAGTGCTAAATACAGTCTTATGAGTTCATGGCAGGGGAGGGCACCAGGGGTGAGGAAGGTTAACAAACAAACAAGGATGCATGAGGTCATTAACATGGTGGGGGGCTTCCTGATGTTGTTGTACTGTGACCTTCATATACAGGTCAGTGACTGGGACCAGCTACTAGTAGTGTTACTGGGACCTACCAAGTCAACCAGGACAATGCTCCCTCTAGCCTAGACCAGTGTTAAGCCAGGACAATGCTCCCCCTAGCCTAGACCAGTGTTAAGCCAGGACAATGCTCCCTCTAGCCTAGACCAGTGTTAAGCCAGGACAATGCTCCCCCTAGCCTAGACCAGTGTTAAGCCAGGACAATGCTCCCTCTATCCTAGACCAGTGTTAAGCCAGGACAATGCCCCTCTAGCCAGACCAGTGTTAGCCCAATGCTCCCCTCTATCCTGACCAGTGTTAAGCCAGGACAATGCTCCCTCTATCCTAGACCAGTGTTAAGCCAGGACAATGCTCCCTCTATCCTAGACCAGTGTTAAGCCAGGACAATGCTCCCTCTATCCTAGACCAGTGTTAAGCCAGGACAATGCTCCCTCTATCCTAGACCAGTGTTCAGCCAGGACAATGCTCCCTCTAGCCTAGACCAGTGTTCAGCCAGGACAATGCTCCCTCTAGCCTAGACCAGTGTTCAGCCAGGACAATGCTCCCTCTAGCCTAGACCAGTGTTCAGCCAGGACCAACAGTAATCAGCCCCACCAGTGTGTTTCTATTCACAATTTTACACTGAACAGAAATATAAACGCAACATGCAACAATTTCAAAGATTTTACTGAGTTACAATTCATATAAGGAAATCAGTCAATTGGAATAAATTCAGTAGGCCCTAATCTATGGATTTCACATGACTGGGAATACAGATATGCATCTGTTGGTCACAGATACCTTAAAAAAAACTTAGTGGCAAGGGATCAGAAAACCAGTCAGTATCTGGTGTGACCACCATTTGCCTCATGCAGCGCAACACATCTCCTTCGCATAGAGTTGATCAGGCTGTTGATTGTGGCCTGTGGAATGTTGTCCCACTCCTCTTCAATGGCTGTGCGAAATTGCTGGATATTGGCGGGACCTGGAACACACTGTCGTACACGTCGATCCAGAGCATCCCAAACATGCTCAATGGGTGACATGTCTGGTGAGTATGAAGGCCATGGAAGAACTGGGACATTTTCAGATTCCAGGAATTGTGTACAGATCCTTGCAATATGGGGCCGTGCATTATCATGCTGAAACATGAGGTTATGGCGACGGATGAATGGCACGACAGTGGGCCTCAGGATCTCATCACGGTATCTCTGTACATTCAAATTGCCATCGATAAAATGCAATTGTTTTCGTTGTCTGTAGCCTATGACTGTCTATACCATAACCCCACCGCCACCATGGGGCACTCTATTTACAACCTCTCGCCCACACGACGCCATACACGCTGTCTGCCATCTTCCCGGTACAGTTGAAGCCAGGATTCATCCAGTGTGCCAGTGGCCATCGAAGGTGAGCATTTGCCCACTGAAGTCGGTTACGACGCCGAAGTGCAGTCATGTCAAGACCCTGGTGAGGACGACGAGCACGCAGATGAGTTTCCTTGTGCAGAAATTCTTTGGTTGTTCAAGCCCACAGTTTCATCAGCTGTCTAGGTGGCTGGTCTCAGACGATCCCTCAGGTAAAGAAGCCGGATGTGGAGGTCCTGGGCTGGCGTGGTTACACATGGTCTGTGTTTGTGAGGCTGGTTGGACATACTGCTGTGTCCCGTGTGGCTCATTTGGTAGAGCATGACTCTTGCAACGCCCTGGTTGTGGGTTCAATTCCCACTGGGAATCATTACGGAGAAAACAAACGTATGGAAATGTATGCACTCACTGGAAGTCGCTCTGGATAAGAGCGTCTGCTAAATTACAAAACATTTACAAATGTAGAATGTACTGCCAAATTCTCTAAAACAACGTTGGAGGCGGCTTATGCTAGAGAAATGAACACTCACTTCTCTGGCAACAGTTCTGGGATCTTTTATTTCAGCTTATGGGAACCAACACTTTACATGTTGCATTTTATATTTGTGTTCAGTATAAAAGGACTGAGTTAGGAAGGTGTCTTGTTATCAAGCTGTTATCAAAACTTCAGTATCCAGCTGCTCATTGAATTGCACCGCACAACAGATATCTACCAGCAAATACGTATTCTACCTCTTCCTCCCTCCTCCCTCCCTCCGGTCTCACCTCGTTGCCCATCGCCAAGCAACCGTTGGGTGTTCTCTTTATTATGCCTGCTGCTTCCTGAAGTTTCAACTCTTAACGAGGGAGAAACCAGCCACTCAGTGCTAGCTGTGTGTAAGACATCAATTAGCCTAATGAGCTAATTAAAGGATTGGCATGAAAGAGCCTGATGAATGAACCCGCTGACTGTAATGCAGTAGTAGCAGTAGGAATGATTCACTAAGCCAGGGACAGGGATATAGACCGAAACGAATGATGCTGAGTGCTGCCACCCAGTGGACCCAAAGAGAATGGCATCAACTCAGAATAGGAGTTTCAGAATAAAGAATGTGGAGTAGAGGATTGTTGATATTACTGTCTTTTTCTTTCGTCATTTTTACAACATGGTCCTACTTGTGACATTATATATGTAATGAATTGACCCCAACCTCTGTCTCTGTGTGTTCAGTTTAAGGTGCGTGTTCTCAGTAAGCTGGTGTCCACGCTGAGCAGTCACATGCCTGAGAAGGTTCCAGAAGACACCAGCAGCATCCTGCGTTCTCCCATGCCTGGCTCCGTGGTCTCCGTGTCCGTCAAACCTGGAGACGTGGTAAGAACGTACATGTTACATAGAATCCGCATAGATCCGAGACACGTTACATATAGCATCCCCCGTCCCCGCAGGAGGCCTTTTGCCTTTTGGTAGGCCGTCATTGTAAATAAGAATTTGTTCTTAACTGACTTGCCTAGTTAAAAATAAAAATAAATCCTGAACAGAGCATTAGCATCATGCCAGGAACTGTGGTGGATGTGTCTGTCAAACCTGGAGATAATGCGGTAAGGACATGTGAAATGTTACATACATGTTGTTGCTGGACATTAGTTTTACATTTACATTTTAGTCATTTAGCAGACGCTCTTATCCAGAGCGACTTACAGTTAGTGAGTGCATACATTTTCATAGTTGTTACATGCATGTTGTTGCTGGACATTAGTTGTTACTTACACTACCAGTCAAAAGTTTGGACACACCTACTCATTCAAGGGTTTTTCTTTATTTTTATTATTTTTTACAATACTATGAAATAACACATATGGAATCATGTAGTAACCCAAAAAGTGCAGTCGCAAAAACCATCAAGCGCTATGATGAAACTGGCTCTCATGAGGACAGCCACAGGAATGGAAGACCCAGAGTTACCTCTGCTGCAGAGGATAAGTTAATTAGAGTTACCAGCCTCAGAAATTGCAGCCCAAATAAATGCTTCACCGAGTTCAAGTAACAGACACATCTCAACATCAACTGTTCAGAGTGGACTGTGTGAATCAGGCCTTACATGGTCGAATTGCTTCAAAGACACCACTACTAAAGGACACCAATAAGAAGAAGAGACCTGCTTGAGCCAAGAAACACGAGCAATGGACATTAGACCGGTGGAAATGTGTCGTTTTGGTCTGGAGTCCAAATTGGAGATTTCTGGTTCCAACCGCCTTGTCTTTGTGAGACGCAGTGTGGGTGAAGGGATGATCTCCGCATGTGTAGTTCCCACCGTAAAGCATGGAGGAGGAGGTGTTATGGTGTGGGGGTGCTTTACTGCTGACACTGTCTGTGATTTATTTAGAATTCAAGGCACACTTAACCAGCATGGCTACCACAGCATTCTGCAGCGATACGCCATCCCATCTGGTTTGGGCTTAGTGGGACTATCATTTGTTTTTCAACAGTACAATGACCCAACACACCTCCAGGCTGTGTAAGGGCTATTTTACCAAGAAGGGGAGTGATGGACTGCTGCATCAGATGACCTGGCCTCCACAATCCCCCGAACTCAACCCAATTGAGATGGTTTGGGATGAGTCGGATTGCAGAGTTGTTACATGTTATATACATGTTGTTGCTGGACATTAGTTGTTACATACATGTTGTTGCTGTACATTAGTTGTTACATACCTGTGTTTGCTGGACATTTAAGTTTATTACATACATGTTGTTGCTGGACATTTAGTTGTTACATACATGTTGTGCTGACATTAGTTGTTTTTTACATCCATGTTTTTGCTGACATTAGTTGTTACATAACATGTTGTTGCTGGACTTAGTTGTTACATACATGTTGTTGCGGACATAGTTGTCATACATGTGTGTTGCTGGGACATTAGTTTTTACATACATGTTTGTTGCCGGACATTAGTTTTTTGTTACATACATGTTGTTGCTGGACATTAGTTGTTACATACATGTTGTTGCTGGACATGAGTTGTTACATACATGTTACATACATGTTGTTGCTGGACATTTCGTTGTTACATACATGTTGTTGCTGGACATTAGTTGTTACATACATGTTGTTGCTGGACATTAGTTGTTACATACATGTTGTTGCTGGACATTAGTTGTTACATACATGTTGTTACATACATGTTGTTGCTGGACATTTAGTTGTTACATACATGTTGTTGCTGGACATTAGTTGTTACATACATGTTGTTGCTGGACATTAGTTGTTACATACATGTTGTTGCTGGACATTAGTTGTTACATTACATGTTGTTGTACATACAAATGTTGTTGCTGGACATTAGTTGTTACATACATGTTGTTGCTGGACATTAGTTGTTACATACATGTTGTTGCTGGACATTAGTTGTTACATACATACATGTTGTTGCTGGACATTTAGTTATTACATACATGTTGTTGCTGGACATTAGTTAGTTACATACATGTTGTTGCTGGACATTAGTTATTACATACATGTTGTTGCTGGACATTAGTTGTTACATACATGTTGTTGCTGGACATTAGTTGTTACATACATATGTTGTTGCTGGACATTAGTTGTTACATACATGTTGTTGCTGGACATTAGTTTTACATACATGTTGTTGCTGGACATTATTGTTTACTACATACATGTTGTTGCTGGACATTAGTTTTACATACATGTTGTTGCTGGACATTAGTTTTACATACATGTTGTTGCTGGACATTAGTTGTTACATACATGTTGTTGCTGGACATTAGTTGTTACATACATGTTGTTGTACATATGTTGTTGCTGGACATTAGTTTTACATACATGTTGTTGCTGGACATTAGTTGTTACATACATGTTGTTGCTGGACATTAGTTGTTACATACATGTTGTTGCTGGACATTAGTTGTTACACATACATGTTGTTGCTGGACATTTAGTTATTACATACATGTTGTTGGCTGTGACATTAGTTGTTACATACATGTTGTTGCTGGACATTTAGTTTTACATACATGTTGTTGCTGGACATTAGTTGTTACATACATGTTGTTCTACAAGTGTTATGTTTGCTGGACATTAGTTGTTACAATACATGTTGTTGCTGGACATTTAGTTGTTACATACATGTTGTTGCTGGACATTAGTTATTACATACATGTTGTTGCTGGACATTAGTTATTACATACATGTTGTTGCTGGACATTAGTTGTTACATACATGTTGTTGCTGGACATTAGTTGTTACATACATGTTGTTGCTGGACATTAGTTGTTACATACATGTTGTTGCTGGACATTAGTTGTTACATACATGTTGTTGCTGGACATTAGTTGTTACATACATGTTGTTGCTGGACATTAGTTGTTACATACATGTTGTTGCTGGACATGAGTTGTTACATACATGTTACATACATGTTGTTGCTGGACATTTCGTTGTTACATACATGTTGTTGCTGGACATTAGTTGTTACATACATGTTGTTGCTGGACATTAGTTGTTACATACATGTTGTTGCTGGGACATAGTTGTTACAATACATGTGTTACATACATGTTGTTGCTGGACATTTAGTTGTTACATACATGTTGTTGCTGGACATTAGTTGTTACATACATGTTGTTGCTGGACATTAGTTGTTACATACATGTTGTTGCTGGACATTAGTTGTTACATACATGTTGTTACATACATGTTGTTGCTGGACATTTAGTTGTTACATACATGTTGTTGCTGGACATTAGTTGTTACATACATGTTGTTGCTGGACATTAGTTGTTACATACATGTTGTTGCTGGACATTAGTTGTTACATACATGTTGTTGCTGGACATTAGTAGTTACATATATGTTGTTGCTGGACATTAGTTATTACATACATGTTGTTGCTGGACATTAGTTGTTACATACATGTTGTTGCTGGACATTAGTTGTTACATACATGTTGTTGCTGGACATTTTAGTTATTACATACATGTGTTGCTGGACATTAGTTATTACATACTGTTGTTGCTGGACATTAGTTGTTACATACATACATGTGTTGCTGGACCATTAGTTATTCATACATGTTGTTGCTGGACATTAGTTGTTACATACATGTTGTGCTGGACATTTAGTTATTACATACATGTTGTTGCTGGACATTAGTTGTTACAATACATGTTGTTACATACATGTTGTTGCTGGACATTTAGTTGTTACATACATGGTTGTTGCTGGACATTAGTTGTTACACATACATGTTGTTGCTGGACATTAGTTGTTACATACATGTTGTTTGCTGGACATTAGTTGTTACATACATACAGTTGTTGCTGGACATTAGTTATACATACATGTTGTTGCTGGACATTAGTTGTTACATAACATGTTGTTGCTGGACATTTAGTTATTACATACATGTTGTTGCTGGACATTAGTTGTTACATACATGTTGTTACATACATGTTGTTGCTGGACATTAGTTGTTACATACATGTTGTTGCTGGACATTAGTTGTTACATACATGTTGTTGCTGGACATTAGTTATTACATACATGTTGTTGCTGGACATTAGTTATTACATACATGTTGTTGCTGGACATTAGTTGTTACATACATGTTGTTGCTGGACATTAGTTGTTACATACATGTTGTTGCTGGACATTAGTTGTTACATACATGTTGCTGGACATTTAGTTATTACATACATGTTGTTGCTGGACATTAGTTGTTACATACATGTTGTTACATACATGTTGTTGCTGGACATTTAGTTGTTACATACATGTTGTTGCTGGACATTTAGTTGTTACATACATGTTGTTGCTGGACATTAGTTATTACATACATGTTGTTGCTGGACATTAGTTGTTACATACATGTTGTTGCTGGACATTAGTTGTTACATACATGTTGTTGCTGGACATTAGTTATTACATACATGTTGTTGCTGGACATTAGTTGTTACATACATGTTGTTGCTGGACATTAGTTGTTACATACATGTTGTTCCTGGACATTTAGTTATTACATACATGTTGTTGCTGGACATTTAGTTATTACATACATGTTGTTGCTGGACATTAGTTATTACATACATGTTGTTGCTGGACATTAGTTGTTACATGTTGTTGCTGGACATTAGTTGTTACATACATGTTGTTGCTGGACATTAGTTGTTACATACATACATGTTGTTGCTGGACATTAGTTATTACATACATGTTGTTGCTGGACATTAGTTGTTACATACATGTTGTTGCTGGACATTTAGTTATTACATACATGTTGTTGCTGGACATTAGTTGTTACATACATGTTGTTACATACATGTTGTTGCTGGACATTAGTTGTTACATACATGTTGTTGCTGGACATTTAGTTGTTACATACATGTTTGTTGCTGGACATTAGTTATTACATACATGTTGTTGCTGGACATTAGTTGTTACATACATGTTGTTGCTGGACATTAGTTGTTACATACATGTTGTTGCTGGACATTAGTTGTTACATACATGTTGCTGGACATTTAGTTATTACATACATGTTGTTGCTGGACATTAGTTGTTACATACATGTTGTTACATACATGTTGTTGCTGGACATTTAGTTGTTACATACATGTTGTTGCTGGACATTTAGTTGTTACATACATGTTGTTGCTGGACATTAGTTATTACATACATGTTGTTGCTGGACATTAGTTGTTACATACATGTTGTTGCTGGACATTAGTTGTTACATACATGTTGTTGCTGGACATTAGTTGTTACATACATGTTGTTGCTGGACATTTAGTTATTACATACATGTTGTTGCTGGACATTTAGTTATTACATACATGTTGTTGCTGGACATTAGTTGTTACATACATGTTGTTGCTGGACATTAGTTGTTACATACATGTTGTTGCTGGACATTTAGTTATTACATACATGTTGTTGCTGGACATTTAGTTATTACATACATGTTGTTGCTGGACATTTAGTTATTACATACATGTTGTTGCTGGACATTAGTTATTACATACATGTTGTTGCTGGACATTAGTTGTTACATACATGTTGTTGCTGGACATTAGTTATTACATACATGTTGTTGCTGGACATTAGTTGTTACATACATGTTGTTGCTGGACATTTAGTTATTACATACATGTTGTTGCTGGACATTAGTTTAGCCTCCTCATCCATCAATGATTTAACCTTGTAAATCAGCACTCAGTGATGGAAAGGGAATGCTGGTTTATCAATATTGCATGTGGCGTCTGGCGCCAGCTAATGCATACGTCTGTCTGTCTCTCTGGAGTGAGTCATGCCTACGTCTGTCTGTCTGTCTGTCTGTCTGTCTGTCTGTCTGTCTCTGTCTCTGTCTCTGTCTCTGTCTCTGTCTCTGTCTCTGTCTGTGTGTCTGTCTGGAGTGAGTCATGCCCACTATAGATGCTACATCATTGTATGCAGTAATGATATATTGTTGTGTTGTTCCCCAGGTGGCTGAAGGTCAGGAGATTTGTGTGATCGAGGCCATGAAGATGCAGAACAGCTTGATTGCTGCTAAAGCTGCCAAGGTAAGACCAATGAACACACACCCATTACACTAACCTACACGACAACACAATGCACACACACACACACACACACCCATTACACTAACCTTCACGACAACACAATGCACACACACACACACACACACACACCCATTACACTAACCTTCACGACAACACAATGCACACACACACACACCCACCCATTACACTAACCTACACGACAACACAATGCACGCACGCACAGACACACACACACGTATTACCACACACACACTACATTACACATAGTTTGTACAGTGTGAGGTGATTGACATCAGACCTTTCTGTGTGTTGTTTCCCTCCCAGGTGAAGAGTGTCCACTGTAAAGCAGGAGAGACTGTTGGAGAGGGAGACCTTCTGGTCCAACTGGAGTAGGATCTGACCTACGACCTCTAACCTCTGGCCTCCCACCGCTGACCTCGCTCGCCAGGGATTGGCTCGGAAGTCCGGCTGAAGGAATTCTGGGACAAAGGAATGGACAGGACACTAGTAGACTAGATGGACGGTTCCCCAGTCTGTCCTTGTTGTTTTGTTACGGTGTTTTCATCTTCCTGTGGTGCTAGTAGGCTCCACACTCCAGTATTGGCTTCTGGGATTCGCTCGTTGACAAATTTGAGATTCAGGGGATTTTCCACACAAAAACACAAAAATACAAGATGGACGCTGTGGACCTTCTTTTGTGCCTTTAGCCTCTGAAAGGAGGATTGACCTGTTAAAGATGATGAATACTGTAGATGTCACTTAGCTTACATGGCACTAATCATGTGTAATGTAGCTCCTCGCTAGCCTGGTCCCAGATCTGTTTGTGCCATCTTGCCAGGAGGTCTGGGACCAGGCTAGCTCCTCACATTTCACTGTATGAAACACTTGTGTATCAGAGTTTAGAAACCTGCTCATCGTAAAACGCTACTCCCTTGGGTGGGGTTGCTTTAGCCTTTAAAGGGTAACTCTCAACCCCATTTTCAGCCTTTGCCCAACCCCTTGAAATAAAACAAAATGCATTCAGGTGAGAAATTGTGGGTGGGAGGAATTGCTCATAAATATTCATTTTGGGGGTGGGTACTCGTAGTTGTACCTGATCCCAACACTTTCTCACTAAAGTATACTTCCCAGAATTCCACTAGCAGATACGGCTCTGGAAAGTTAGCTCACATTGGTATGCGCCGAGTTCCTGACATCTATTGCCACTTGCAGTGTAAGTTCGAATCCCTTATGGGGGGGGGGATTTTTTTTATTGTTTTGGGAAGAAAGTGCAATCATCACCTTGTAAATGAAGATTAGGGGCTCAATTCAATCCAACCCACATTGCAGTATTTTACACAGTAGCTCTTTTTTCGAGGTCAAATGAACTCACAGGTTGGTCTTGGGTGCTGTATAAAAACCTACAACTACTACCAGGGCGACCCCTCTCACGGGTATGCTTTCACTTTTCAGAATTAGAAGTGTGTGGGCACGGGATGAATATTGGAAATAAACGATTTGAAAAAAAAATTGAAAAAAGTTATCTGCCCCAGTTGGGATTTGAACTCACAACCATTGCACTATGAGCCAACTGTAGCGGACTGAGCCCACCAATCAGTAATAGTGGTTGGGGGAAAATGAGTTAACATGACCACCATTGTTATCTATTTCTTGTTACGATGGATGTAGCTACGAATATACACGTATGTTCCTTTTTCTTCTTCTTCGTAAACCTCGTTGGTGTGTATGAAACGGTAAGCAGAAATGTTGAATTTGGTCGTGCGTTGATGTGCCTTTACTGCCCTGTCGGATTTTGCAACATCAGCAGTCTAGTCAAGGAAGCATCATGCAAAAATATATTGGCACACTCCACTTACCAAGACCATTGCCAAATAAGGCGCACCGTCACCTGCTTTTATAGTAAACCTTAAGGTGGTACCACGCAGCACATCTAGAAGGGAGTGTATTTCATACCGGAAACCCTCCCTTTGATGACGTAGGGGCGCCTCTTCATCACGATTTCAATGGTAGAGTTGAACCGCTAGGGACAAAGAGCTAAATGTACTATTAAAATACCTAAATATATCACTTTTGCAACAAACTGTCAAAATGAAGACCAAGATTGACAGGTTTCACTATAACTAAACCTAAAACATCTGTTTTTTTGTCTTGAAAGTTAATCTTTAAATACTGTAGGGACTGGTAGAGGGGTTGGACATACTGTAGGGACTGGTAGAGGGGTTGGACATACTGTAGGGACTGGTAGAGGGGTTGGACATACTGTAGGGACTGGTAGAAGGGGTTGGACATACTGTAGGGACTGGTAGAGGGGTTGGACATACTGTAGGGACTGGTAGAGGGGTTGGACATACTGTAGGGACTGGTACAGGGGTTGAAAGTACTGTAGGGACTGGTAGAGGGGTTGGACATACTGTAGGGACTGGTAGAAGGGTTGGACATACTGTAGGGACTGGTAGAGGGGTTGAATGTACTGTAGGGACTGGTAGAGGGGTTGGACATACTGTAGGGACTGGTAGAGGGGTTGGACATACTGTAGGGACTGGTAGAGGGGTTGGACATACTGTAGGGACTGGTAGAGGGGTTGGACATACTGTAGGGACTGGTAGAGGGGTTGGACATACTGTAGGGACTGGTAGAGGGGTTGGACATACTGTAGGGACTGGTAGAGGGGTTGGACATACTGTAGGGACTGGTAGAAGGGTTGGACATACTGTAGGGACTGGTACAGGGGTTGAAAGTACTGTAGGGACTGGTAGAGGGGTTGGACATACTGTAGGGACTGGTAGAGGGGTTGGACATACTGTAGGGACTGGTAGAGGGGTTGGACATACTGTAGGGACTGGTAGAGGGGTTGGACATACTGTAGGGAAAGGAGTCAGAGTGAAAATATGTTATTTGTTCATTCATTTTACAATGTTACTCAGATCCCCTCGTCTGATCTATACCACTAAGAACTCACAACGTTCACCTCGATTTTCCCAAATGAAGTGACTGTATAATCAATCTCTCTCCCCACACACACACTCTCCCTCATACACCCCATTGGACATTATAGATTGGTTTTGGCTGTATATTGCCTGTGGCTGTGTCCCAAATGGCACTCTATGGGTCCTGGTCAAAAGTAGTGCACTTCATAGGGAATAGGGTGTCATTTGGGATGCAGGTTGTCACAGTGTGTGGTGCTTCGATCCCATATTGAGGATGCTGAATGTACTCTAATGGTGGAACCCCCGACCAGAACAGGACCTATGATTCTGTGCGATTATCATTACCCAGGGGTTACTTTATTTCCACAAAGGACCCGAGAGGAAAGCATATCCTATTATAGTGTGCATTTTCGCCTTTAGAGACTTGTTTGCTTTAGAGTTTAAAATGTGTATTTTATCTGATTACCTAGCCTGAGTCCCAGATCTGTTTGTGCTGTAAAGCCAACTCCTATTGACATCATGTCATTTGGAGTTGGCAAAACAGTACAAACAAATCTGGGACTCAGGCTACTGATTACCTACTGTTGAAGGGAGAAGAGTTTGAGATAGCCCTGGCCCAAAGTAGTGCACTATACAGGGATTAGATTGGCCCCTTGGTGTCAAAGTTCAAAGGTCAGGACTCTGAATGAGACTCGAGGCTTTAAGGAATGTTAACCCTAAAATGGCCTTCCTCTGTAGATGGACAACTCTAAGTCATACACTACCGTTCAAAAGTTTGGGGTCACTTGGGGTCAAATGTCCTTGTTTTTTGAAAGAACATAGTTTTTTTTATCCATTAAAATAACATCAAATTGATCAGAAATATAGTGTAGACATTGTTAATGTTGTAAGTGGCTATTGTAGCTGGAAACGGCAGATTTTTTATGGAATATCTATATAGGCGTACAGAGGCCCATTATCAGCAACCATCAGTCCTGTGTTCCAATGGCACGTTGTGTTTGCTAATCCAAGTGTATCATTTTAAAAGGCTAATTGATCATTAGAAAACCCTTTTGCAATTATGTTAGCACAGCTGAAAACTGTTGTGCTGATTAAAGAAGCAATAAAACTGGCCTTCTTAAGACTAGTTGAGTACAGGATCAAAATGGCAAGAAACAAATAGCTTTCTTCTGAAACTCGTCAGTCTATCCTATTCCGTGCGAGAAATTGCCAAGAAACTGAAGATCTCGTACAACGCTGTGTACTACTCCCTTCACAGAACAGCGCAAACTGGCTCTAACCAGAATAGAAAGAGGAGTGCGAGGCCCCGGTGCACAACTGAGCAAGAGGACAAATACATTAGAGTGTCTAGTTTGATAAACAGACGCCTCACAGGTCCTCAACTGGCAGCTTCATTAAATAGTACCTGCAAAACACCAGTCTCAACGTCAACAGTGAAGAGGCGACTCCGGATCGACCCTAGCGAGTTGCAAAGAAAAGCTATATCTCGACTGGCCAATAAATAAATATAAGATGGGCATCTAGATGCTTTCTTTGCAGAATAACTACGAGTTCAGAAAAATTTTGTTTCTGCCATTTGACCTGTACAACACATTGCTGATGCTCCAATACTCATAGTCCAAGAGGCCATTTATTGTCTTATACATCAGCCTGCTACATATTCAAAGGGTTTTCTAATGATCAAGCCTTAAAAAGATAAACTTGGTTACAACACAATGTCCATTGAAACAGACTGACTGATATGGCCTCTGTAGTCTATTAGATATTCCTAAAAAACACCGTTTCCGCTACATACCATTTACAACATTAACAATGTCTACACTGTATTTCTGATCAATTTGATGTTATTTTAATGGACAAAAAAAGTACTTTTTCTTTCGAAAACAAGGACATTTCTAAGTGACCCCAAACTTTTGAACGGTAGTGTATGTTTGTACAGAAGAGAGAGGCTTTGAGTCAAATCCATTTCAACCTGCTCACTGTGTTCTACTAGAGATAAATCCTAATTTAATCTTTGTTTCTTATGCTGGGAAGATGTAGAGCTCTATATGAATGAAACTTCATCTAAGGTTGCATCCCAAATAGCAACCTATTCCCTGTATAATACACTAGTTTTGACCTGGGCCCATTGGGTTCTGGTCAAAAGTAGTGCACTATGTAGGGAATATGGTGCCATTTGTGACGCAACGTGAATAATCATTGTGAACAGCTAATGTAAGAAGGTATTAGAGTTATGGACTGTCACTGTACTGAACTGTGCTCCTGTCCGTCATCATAGTAATTAGAAAGGTCTATTTATCCTGACTGTGAGGACTGCATCTTCCTCATGAGTGTTGCTCCAGGCTAGATAGTAAATCACATCAGATCAGATCAGTGGCATCTATCAGAGTCATATATATATATAGAAATGGCTCTGCCTCACACATCCTTCCTGCTACATCAGACCACCACACACACATCTATAAATCTATTTTTATTACATCAAGGTTGTCAAAACACAGGAAAGCAAATCTCTCTCTCTGCCCTCCACCGCTCCACTGCTCCATCCTCACCCCCTCACCCACACTCTACCCCTCACCCACACTCTACCCCCTCACCCATCCTCTCCCCCCTCGCTCCCTCATCTTTCTGTCCAAGGCAGCATTGAGTCCCTTCATGTACATTTCTCTGTGAAGCAGCAGCAACGTCTCCAAGTCCTCCATTCAAACTCCCAAACGAGGCCACACACCTCTCTGTCTCTCTCGTTGTTGTAATGTAACAAAAAGTTAGGCCTCAGTTGAAGCCTCAGACCGTAGTGACTCTCATGACCAGCTCCCGGCTGCTGTTGCTGGGCTGCGGAGGCTGGGGCTGGACCTGAGTGGCGCGGGGCTCCTGCTGCGTCGTCCAGAGGTGCTGGGTGAGCAGGTGGAGGATGTTGTACGCACAGTGGTGGTCCGGCAGGGATGGTGGCCCCCCGTGGCTCTGCTCCGACATTGAGTCCCGCGTCGTCACCGTCGTCAGGCTGGCGGTTGTGGTCGCGGTATAGCCCGGCGCGGAGGCAGCCACTGCGGCCATGAGGGAGGAGGTGGAGGGGGAAGCCATGTCATCCCCCGGCCCTGACCCGGGAGGAGCACTCGTCCTGGGGTTGGGCAGGGCCAGGTGTCTGGGCGTGAGCCTGGATTTCTGGTGGTCCTCAGTGTCTTTGATCTTGTCGTAGTTGAGCACCTTCCACTGCTGGTTCACAGCCTGCCAGCGGTTAAAGATCCTGAACACTGAGGGTCCTTCATGGACGATCAGCGCTAGAGAGAGAGAGACAGAGAGAGACAGAGAGAAGAGGGGGAGGTTGTCAGTTACACATGAATACATCCCAAATCCAACATGAGTTGGTAGCGTTCATAAATCACAGAGGGAGTCCTCCAGAGCTCTGTCTGTGGAGTCATATATGTCCCTCCTCAAGTGTCCTGATTGGAGAAGGAATGAATGAGGGAGAGGAGGAGGAGGAGGGAATGAATGAGGGAGAGGAGGAGAAGAGAAAGAGGCGAGGAAGAGAGGAGGAGGGCGGTGTATTCCATAGGGGACTACGTTGCTTTAACGCGTTATCCCCTGGGTTGGGCATCTTTTCCCCCAATAAATCAATCAAGGAAGGAAGGAAGGAGGACAGGGAAGAAGAAGAAGAAGAAGAGACGTTCCTCTGTGTGCCGGCCTCACCGATGCAGACGAGGTCCATGAATCCGTACATGGCGTAGCAGATCTGGAAGAGCAGGTCCTGGCGCTGCCACTTGGCCGAGGGACTGAGGGAGGACCACACCAGCCAGGAGATAGAGGCCATGAGGAACAGGGTGCCCAACACGGCCGCAGCTATCTGGACCTTCTCTATCACTGTCAGAGAGATGGCCTGCCACTGGGATGGAGAGAGACAGGGGGGGAGGGGGAGAGCGAGAGGGAGGGGGAGGGAGAGAGATAGAGAGGGGGTAGAGAGAGAGGGGGGAGAGAGAGCAAGAGAAGGGGAGAGAAAGAGAGAGAGTGAAAAGGAGGAAGAGAGACTACATCATCATCACCACATACTATTCATACACACTATACACTGGTATTAACCCTATCTCTCTGCAGTGCTGTGTGACATGCACCCAATTAGAGCTCTCCTCTTCATCCCCTAAAACCCTGCCCCGACTCAAGTCTAAGAGACGGTGAGTCACACACACACACACACACCGTACCTGTAGTGGGTTGTTGGTGCTGATGGCGATGACGTGGTACTTGTAGTAGCAGAGCTCACAGCTCCAGGAGCCTCTCTCACTGATCCACTTGATGAGGCAGGGCTCATGGGTACAGCGGACCGACCCACTGCAGCGACACGGGCTCAGCAGCTCCCCCTTTGGGATACAAAGGAAAACGCTGCTATCGGTTTGTATTACAGTGAGCCAGCTGAGTTTTGGCCATGGTGCTGAACAATTATTTATATATACACTGGATGACTGATAGGGGGCGCTGTGTTGACGCCACCGCGCCTCCATCTTGGCACTCCTACACCATTGTAAAAAATATTTTGGAAGCTATAGAAATGCATTTATTAATGTCTACATTCGTTTTTGCCACGTTTATCCTATTACAAATACCTTAATGCATACTTTTAACTGATATTATGTGAGCTAAACATAAAAATAAAAAATTGAAAAATATATAAAAATATTATCCTTAAAGTATATATTTTTTTTATTACTAATGTTACTGTCCCCAATATAACAAAAAATACTTAAATACATGCAATTTTGTCCTTCAAACATTTAATTGAAAAACTGTACAATTCAATGTATTCCTTTGGAGGACTGCTCCTACTGGGGAGTGCCAATATGGCCGACCAGTGGCTTCAAAGCCTCTCATTGGCCAATACATAGCATCAGTAATCCAGGGTTGCAATCCAGGGTTTATATACATTGGTGACACAGGGCTAATCTGGCACCCTATTCCCTATATAGTGCATCACCTTTAGCCAGAGCAGTAGTAGTGCAGTTAATAGGGAGCCATTTTGGACAAAGCCACGTTCTGTCTCCATTTCCTATGGACCCACAGCTTTGGAGAACGGTAGATGTAAAGCCTTGTCTCTAGAGTTACCAGTAAACGTGCCCTTCAGTTCTGCACCTACATATCCTCACTGACTCTGTAACTGTATCTATCAGAGTGTGGATCCTCCAGACAGACAGACAGGGCTGTGGTTTCTGGTTTCTTACCTCCCAAAGCTCATGTAATCTGTTTGAACAGAGACCTCAGAGATTAATCCTTACCGCTCTTATCCTGTTATGTGTGAAAGTTTGTGTGTGGTGTGTGTGTGTGTAGTGCGTGCGTCTGTGTGTGTGTGTGGTGTGTTGTGTGTGTGTGTGTTGTGTGTGTGTGTGTAGTGTATGTGTGTGTTGTGTGGTGTGTTATGGTGTGTGTGTTGTTTGTGTGTGTGTGTGTGTGTGCTCTGTGTGTGTCTTCTCCGTCCTCAGTGGCGTTCTACCAGTGAACCTGTCCTTTTCTTAAGTCCTCTCAGAGCGATATGCGAGAGAGAGAGAGATTTATCACCAAGGACAGCTCAGAGAGAGAAAGTGAGGTGACCTTAGTGTTGAACAAATGCTCATTAAAAAGCTACCATTTACCAATACATAATTGTAATTTCATTCTGGTTCCAGACATCTCACAATTCTACACATGGTTATCCATAGCATGCACAAATCCTCGCCTGGTTGGTTTCTGGTACAGATGAGTTCCTTTTTGCCAGGACATTCTCTAATAACCATGGTGTGTGGTGTGTGTGTGTTGGTGTGTGTGTGTGTGTGTGTGTGGTGTGTGTGTGGTGTGTGTTGTGTGGTGTGTTTGTGTGTGCATGTTGTGTGTGTGTGTTTGTGTGTGTGCTGTGTGTGTGTTGTGTGTCGTGTGTGTGTGTGGTGTTGTGTGTGTTGTGTTGTGTGTGTGTGTGTGGCGTGCGGGCGCGCGCGCGCGCTCGAGGCGAGCGCGCGCGCGGGCGCGCGCGCGCGCGGCCGCGCGCGAGCGCGCGCGCGCGCGCGGAGGGGCGCGCTTCTCTCTCCTCTCGCGCTCTGCTCTCGCCGCGTCGCGCCGCTGCGCTCCGCGTGCGCGCGACGCTCGCGCCTCGCGTCGCGCTCGCTCTCCGCTCTCGCGTCTCGCGCTCTCTCTCTCGTCTCGCGCGCGCTCTCGTCTCTCTCTCGTCTCTTCGCGATCTCTACTCTCGCGCCGAAGAGATCAGACTCTACGCATGACAGACAGAACATGACAGACAGACAGACAGACAACAGACAGACAGACAGACAGATACAGACAGACAATACAGACATACAGACAACAAGACAGAAAACAGACAGACAGACAGACGACAGAACAAGCAGACAAACGACAGACCAGACAGACAGACAGAGAGACAAAGAGACAGAGAGATTAGAGAGAGAAGAGAGAGAGATCTCTCTCTCTCTCGATTCCTCCTCGCCCCTCCCTCCCCCACTCCCTTTCGTAGAAAAGCTTATTCTACTTTCCCTAAGGCACAAGTGGTTATCCCAACCCTGTTACCACGAAAAGACTTCCACCCTGCTACCATACGCGGGTAAATGCAAGTATTTCCCGTGACTGTGCATCAAAACCAAATGTCTACCTGGCCCACCACTCCACCCTGGACGTGAACAGCCTTTACGACCAGGTCCACCTATACAAGGCAGCAGTGCCCACCTTCGCCCGGACCCTAAAGGATATCGCCCTCAACCGCAGACCCAACACCTCACACAGGAGCAACAGATCAACAGACACCCCGCCCAGACCAGCGAGACACTCTCCCAGACCTGCGGGACCCCCCCCCCCCCCCAGGACCTACACATAGAGGACCCCCCGCAGAGAGGACCTACATCCAGACCACAGCACCATCAGACACATCTACACCCCGACCCCCACCAATTAACTCCCCCCCAAGTCAACCATGCCCACACCCCATTTAGGCCCCCTCAGATCAGACCTATGTGCTACCTATATCCCCCCACTAGAATCCCCATACTTTAATGAAGACAGCTTCTCCATCCTGGAGGAGGAAATCAATCATTTCCAGACCCAGGGACATGTACTAGTCTGTGGCGACCTAAATGCCAGAACTGGACAAGAACCTGACACCCTCAGCACACAGGGGGACAAACACCTACCTGGAGGTGGCAGCATTCCCTCCCCCATATGCCCCCCTAGGCACAACTACTACAACATAACCAACAAAAACAGGTCACGACTCCTGCAGCTCTGTCGCACACTGGGTTGGGTATGTACATAGTCAATGGTAGGCTTCGAGGGGACTCCTATGGTAGGTACACCTATAGCTCATCTCTTGGCAGTAGTACTGTAGACTACTTTATCACTGACCTCAACCCAGAGCCTCTCAGAGCGTTCACAGTCAGCCCACTGACACCCCTATCAGACCACAGCAAAATCACAGTCTACTTGATCAGAGCAATACTCAATCATGAGGCATCAAAGCCAAAGGAACTGAATAATATTAGGAAATGCTACAGATGGAAGGAAAGTAGTGTTGAAACCTATCAAAAAACAATTAGGCAACAACAAATTCAATCCATTCTAGACAACTTCCTGGACAAAACGTTCCACTGTAATAGTGAAGGTGTAAACTTGGCAGTAGAAAACCTAAACAGTATATTTGACCTCTCAGCTTCCCTATCACATCTAAAAATCTCTAACAGAAAACCAAAGAAAAGTAACAACAGTGATAAATGGTTTGATGAAGAATGCAAAAACCTAAGAAAGAAATTGAGAAACCTATCCAACCAAAAACATAGAGACCCAGATAACCTGAGCCTACGCCTTCACTATGGTGAATCACTAAAACACTACAGAAATACACTACGGAAAAAGAAGGAACAGCATGTCAGAAATCAGCTCAATGTAATTGAAGAATCCATGGACTCTAACCACTTCTGGGAAAATTGGAAAACACTAAACAAACAACAACACGAAGAGCTATCTATCCAAAACGGAGATGTATGGGTAAACCACTTCTCCAATCTTTTTGGCCCTATAACAGAGAACAAACAGCAAAAAAATATACATGATAAAATGCAAATCTTAGAATCAACTATTAAAGACTACCAGAACCCACTGGATTCTCCAATTACATTGAATGAACTACAGGACAAAATACAAACCCTCCAACCCAAAAAGGCCTGTGGTGTTGATGGTATCCTCAATGAAATGATAAAATATACAGACCACAAATTTCAATTAGCTATACTTAAACTCTTTAACATCATCCTTAGCTCTGGCATCTTCCCCAATATTTGGAACCAAGGACTGATCACCCCAATCCACAAAAGTGGAGACAAATTTGACCCCAATAACTACCGTGGGATATGCGTCAACAGCAACCTTGGGAAAATCCTCTGCATTATCATTAACAGCAGACTAGTTCATTTCCTCAGTGAAAACAATGTACTGAGCAAATGTCAAATTGGCTTTTTACCAAATTACCGTACGACAGACCACGTATTCACCCTGCACACCCTAATTGACAAACAAACAAACCAAAACAAAGGCAGAGTCTTCTCATGCTTTGTTGATTTCAAAAAAGCTTTTGACTCAATTTGACTTGAGGGTCTGCTATACAAATTGATGGAAAGTGGGGTTGGGGGAAAAACATAGGACATTATAAAATCCATGTACACAAACAACAAGTGTGCGGTTAAAATTGGCAAAAAACACACACATTTCTTTCCACAGGGCCGTGGGGTGAGACAGGGATGCAGTTTAAAGCCCCACCCTCTTCAACATATATATCAACGAATTGGCGAGGGCACTAGAACAGTCTGCAGCACCCCGGCCTCACCCTACTAGAATCTGAAGTCAAATGTCTACTGTTTGCTGATGATCTGGTGCTTCTGTCACCAACCAAGGAGGGCCTACAGCATCACCTAGATCTTCTGCACAGATTCTGTCAGACCTGGGCCCTGACAGTAAATCTCAGTAAGACAAAAATAATGGTGTTCCAAAAAAGGTCCAGTTGCCAGGACCACAAATACAAATTCCATCTAGACACCGTTGCCCTGGAGCACACAAAAAACGATACATACCTCGGCCTAAACATCAGCGCCACAGGTAACTTCCACAAAGCTGTGAACGATCTGAGAGACAAGGCAAGAAGGGCCTTCTATGCCATCAAAAGGAACATACAATTTGACATACCAATTAGGATCTGGCTAAAAATACTTGAATCAGTTATAGAACCCATTGCCCTTTATGGTTGTGAGGTCTGGGGTCCGCTCACCAACCAAGAATTCACAAAATGGGACAAACACCAAATTGAGACTCTGCATGCAGAATTCTGCAAAAACATCCTCCGTGTACAACGTAAAACACCAAATAATGCATGCAGAGCAGAATTAGGCCAATACCCGCTAATTATCAAAATCCAGAAAAGAGACGTTAAATTCTATAACCACTTAAAAGGAAGCGATTCCCAAACCTTCCATAACAAAGCCATCACCTACAGAGAGATGAACTTGGAGAAGAGTCCCCTAAGTAAGCTGGTCCTGGGGCTCTGTTCACAAACACAAACAGACCCCACAGAGCCCCAGGACAACAACAACAACAACACAATTAGACCCAACCAAATCATGAGAAAACAAAAAAAGAATTACTTGACACTTTGGAAAGAACAAACAAAAAACAGAGCAAACTAGAATGCTATTTGGCCCTAAACAGAGAGTACACAGTGGCAGAATACCTGACCACTGTGACTGACCCAAACTTAAGGAAAGCTTTGACTATGTACAGACTCCGTGAGCATAGCCTTGCTATTGAGAAAGGCCGCCGTAGGCAGACCTGGCTCTCAAGAGAAGACAGGCTATGTGCACACTGCCCACAAAATGAGGTGGAGACACGTATTTCCCTCAGATTACAGCGATCCACAAAGAATTCGAAAACAAACCCAATAATGATAAACTACCTTATCTACTGGGTGAAAAACCACAGTGTGCCATCACAGCTGCAATATTTGTGACCTGTTGCCACAAGAAAAGGGCAACCAGTGAAGAACAAACACCATTGTAAATACAACCCATATTTATGTTTATTTATTTTCCCATTTGTACTTGTTTCCTATTTGCACATTGTTACAACACTGTATATATACATAATATGACATTTGAAATGTCTTTATTCTCTTGTTTTAATTCTTCGGTTGTTAACACAAACATCCAGAATAGAATCCAATTGATTTATTGTCCTCAGAGATGGACATTATTTTTCACAGAGAGCACTATTCTAAACCCAACTATTCTAAACCCAAACATCTATAATGACATCTCTCCTGTTCCTTTCTTCAGAGAAAGACAGGCAATTATCTAGACTAAATGACCACACTATCTATGTAATACAAACAGGTGTATACTGCACAATAAAGACATATGAAAGGCTGGCAGATAAATGCATGTGTACCCAGTGCAGCCTGCTGTCTGGTAGTTAGGCTACAACAACATGAGTTGAGAGAGAATGAATAGGGGTCCTTTCAGATTGACAGACAGCATCAGGTAGCATTAACAACACTGGTTCTCCTGAATGTATTTTATTGTCTCCCTCTGCTCCCAGACTGAGCCAAAGCTTTAATGCAGACTCTCTTTATACTGAGGATGCACCTCAAATGGCACCCTATTCCCTATGGGCCACCTTATGGGCCCTGGTCAAAAGTAGTGCACTAGATAGGGAATAGGGTGCCATTTGTGACACAACCTAATTTATCTACAGAACCAAAAAGCTTTCAGCAGCCTGCCAGCCAGAGACTGGCTGACTGTGACTACCACTCCAGGCAGTGGTATTATATAATGTGATGTCATTTGGAGGAGAGAGAGAGAGAGAGATGCTCTCTAGTGTTCTCCAAGGGGCATCATCAGACACTAGACTAGTGACTCCCTAAATGTCAACACAGGGACAGGCCATGAGGCGTTTGTCTTCACAACTTAAAGAGACGGGGGGTGAAGATGGGGCAAATTCAGGGGTCTTTCACTTTTTCTTACCCAGGGACCCCCACCCAGGCAAACTGGTGACCCAGGGACCCCCACCCAGGCAAACCGGTGACCCAGGGACCCCCACCCAGGCAAACCGGTGACCCAGGGGCCCCCACCCAGACAAACTGGTGACCCAGGGACCCCCGCCCAGGCAAACCGGTGACCCAGGGACCCCTGCCCAGGCAAAAGGCAAACCCAGGATCCCCATCATATGTTAGCAAAAAAAAAAATTGTTTCACGTCTTGTCTTATCATCAGGTGAATGACAAGGATAAGTCATCAACATTTCTAAATAAATAGATTTAGTAGATTGTTATATTTTATTTTGACCTCCCCACATTATAATTAGAAGAAGAAGTGTAAACTCTAACATAGCCTATTAGATAGAAAGGTAACTCCAAACACATGTTCGCTAATAGCAGCTGTTCAGCTGGTTAAACAAGGTTAGCCATGTGTTGGCGGAAATTAATTAAGTCAAGAAAGCTTACCAGCAGCGAGCAGCACTCACGGGTGCTTTTTCAAAGCTTATGGCCGTGTTCCTCTGCCCAGGCGTTGCTGACGCCTGCCAGATCTTACAATGCCTGGATAGGTATTTTACTTATCAGCTAATCACATCATATGTTATAGCAATCTGGTGCCCTACAGCACAGTCGATGACGTGGCACGCAACCATTGGATGATGCATGCAAAGTCTGAGCAGGGGAACGCGCCCATTGTCATATACTCCAGTGAGTTTAATTTGCTCAATATTAGGAGTTGAGGAATAAAGTTGACATCATTAGAAAGAAGATATTATCCTATTTTCTACTGAATGTATGTAATTTAAAATGTGTTTATTCTGTTGTTGTTAGTGATATTCATAAAAACTATTCAATAGAAAAAAAAGAAAAAAAATATGTTTTATTTTTTTATACATATCTAATTTTGTGGACCCCTTGCAGTACCACAGACCCTGGGTTGAATACCCCTGGGCTAGTTGACGCACAGGACTAGGTCACAAATTAAACACACACACACACAGTGCATGCCATGTACAGTAGGACACATGTACAAATTGACTGCATTACTTCCTGAATTGACTGCATTGAAATAGCATTGACCGCAACCCCATTGACTTCCCTTAGAGGTGAGTGGATCAGGATGGGAAAAGGTATGTGCAGCGCACATTCACCACAGCCCAAGGATGAAGCCTATGTTGGCCCTGATGCACCAGCACCTATTCAAACATCAATCCACCTTCACACTGAGCTGTCTACGTGGGCCGGTGACTTTGTAAATGGGAGTCCTTCTGAGTCAGGTAATCCAAGACCATGTGGCCGTAACTACACTCCCTGGCTGAATCTCAACAGTCTAAAGTGGTGTCCCCTTCCTTCTCCTCTCCTTGTCTCCCATTCTCCATCTAATGATGTATAGGAGATTTTAGGAGAGGAAGTCACTTTAGACTATTGAGATGCACCCTGTGTTACCTGAGTCCACTACTTCCCCTGGTCTTTCTGTAGAGTTCTCCTCTCTGTCATGTTCTGTTCCTATCTCCTCTGTCTAAGACAGGGCTTGCTCTGTGAAATGTAGTACTCCTACGTTTACATGGCCATCGGAAGTGAGTAAGTGAGAAAATCATTATTTATGTTCTCAAGCATATAATTGCTCCTGCGTGCTTGGGATCCACAACATGCACAGCGGAGAGAGAGAGAGAGAGAGCTGGCGATGGCGCTTGCAACGCCAGGGTTGTGGGTTCGATTCCCATGGGGGGCCAGTATGAAAAAAATGTATGTACTCACTAACTGTAAGTCGCTCTGGATAAGAGCGTCTGCTAAATGACGTAAATGTCTGACTATAGGTCTACCTATATGTATATTGTCTACCTGTAAGGCCACTCACCTGTTCTGGACCTTGGAAACATATCCTGCACTGGGGAGTCCTAACACCACTGTCTGTGCGACTGTTCAGGGAGAATCTCTCCTCACACTTCTCTTTGGAGCAGTCCTCCTCAGAGCTGCCATAGTCCAGGGGTCCAGTCTGTCCCGTAGCATGCCGCCATTCCTCTGTTGCTTTAGGCTCGTTTGTCCCGGCAGAATGAGGCTCTCCTGTCGGCGGGGCAGGGGCAGCAGAACCATCCGCCTCTGGTGGAGGTGCACTCGCTGCAGAGTTGCTGTTGTCGGCGGCAACATCATTGCCTGTGCCGGACCCATTGCTGTCCGTGTATTGTCCGTTCATGGAGATGATCGCCGGTGGCGGAGCCGGGACCGGCGGTCTGAGTAAGAAAACCTTCAGGTCACTGAACAAAACGCAACAGCGGCCTTTGGGCATGCCCTGGCGGCGGAGCAGCATCGGTCTCCGGCTCAACAATCCCCAGCACCATACAACCACCCCGAGAGACAACAACATGTGCCCGTCTGTTTCTATAGGAGGATACAGGTGTACATTTTTATTCATAAATGTGCAGAGCACATGAAGAGAAAAGGAAAAGCTTACTGTTATTTCGTTGAGGATGATCCGAAAGAGGAGTCTCCTCTGTTGTGTCTTTTCCAGTTTGGTTGAATGGCATTCTTTCTCCAACAGCTATTCCCTCAACAGCTATTTTCAATTTAGTTCCAAATTCTAAAATCGAATCAGCCTGAATAAATCGAATGAGTTGGTGTACGCGCACCACCACACATCCTTTTCACCCTTGTCAGATACCCTATCGTGCACTAGCCCTTGACGCTTGCCTGTAAATAAGTCATTGCTCAGGCTAAAGGAAAACCCTGACTATATACCAAACATATAGACTCACATGTCTCATATACCTCAGAGAAAATGGGCAGGAACCTAGCTGAGCATCCTCCCGTTGCATTCCAATGGCAGCACACCAGGGGCAATGGCATCACAAACCGAATCATACGAACAAGACTATACTATTGAGATATTTTCATTCTTGTCTAGCCCACTCTCCCGTTGCCTATTATCGATCCTGTGTTGTAGCCTATCATGTTCCATTAATCCAACAGCTTTGTTTCTTGCGGGCCTTCTACCAACAATGTCCCATTACATGTTGTAATAACAGTCACTATGTGGACAGTGGTCCTTGATATAACCGTCCCCCCCAGTTTACGTTCGTCGCCTGTCAATTCCACGGTCTGTCTGAGAAGGTGAGGCTATTCCCACAACAAAAGCCTACAATATCATTTAGGGATGTCACGAACATGCCCTGGGCTTCACTTCCACAGAGCCTAGGCTCCTACCGTCATTTTTTCTCACACGGAGCATCCTCTTTACAAGCGGGTAACCCTCATATTTTAACAACATAACAGTGCTTGAATTCACCCCAAAACGGTTGTTGTCATGCCTTTGGTCGACAGGAGCAGCGAAGCCGGAGAGTGGTGGTTGATGTGTTCGTTGTCTCTGGGCTTTTGAAATCCGTTCGACTCGATGGTTCTCTTCTCGCCGTAGGTTTAGCACCATTATGGATGGGACAGCTCCCAGGCGCGGGCCCGTCTGGAACACCAGCGTGATGCAAGAAAGGGAGCGAGCATGGGCTAGCTCGTCTCATCTCGGATAGCAACAAGATAACATTTGGGATGAATGAGATGAAACAATTGATTATGCAAGAATCTTAAACAGATATAGTATTTGGCAAAAACATAATCATTTCAAACCTGGATTACATTGGGATACGATAACACATGCCTCTATTTACGCGTGGGAATACATGGGAACAGATTTCCTCAATTAAAAAATAAATAACTTTGATTTCCTGGTGATTTACAGTCTTTCATGTCAAACAACGAAAACGATATATATATATATATATATATATATATAAATATAGTCTATTAGGGAACGTAAGCTGTTCACATTTGGCAAACAATTTGCTTCAATTCAAAACATTTCTTTACATATAGGTCTAAATTGGATGTGCGTTATGATACCATATGGGCTGTGGCTGTTGAATAATGCTTAGTGGACTATCCCCTATATACACTAGGTATTTATATATTCTGGTCTGCCTAGTGTGCTTAGTGCCACACTACAGCCTTCCCTGAACCCGCTGAACCCTGGCAGTAAGCTACACACACACCCATACACCAAGGTAGTGGTTCGATCCACCACCACCCATCACACACAAAAAATGAACACATGCACGAATCCAGATACACACAGACCCTGTAATCGCTTTGCACACACCATAAAAGACCACAACCCGTCTGCTAATGGCAAATATTATTATTATTAACACTTAGTACCACACACCATACACACACATCCATAAACACCACCTGACCCCCTCCAGATAACCATACACACACCACATCCAGATACAAATAGAGTATGCTGAATTCTCTCCATCTCCTCTCTCTTTAACATACGTCTGAAGAGACAAGTGAGCCAGTCTGACCGAGCGCAGCCCAAATCGCACCCTATTCCCTACATAGTGCACTACTTTTGACCAGAGCCCTATGAGCTATATAAGGAAAAGGGTGCCATTTGGGATGCAATCGGAGGAGTGGCCCACTCGCTGCTGCAGTTTCCCCCGGGCCCAGGGAAATCTGTCACACTGTTATAGGACTTCCCACCACCACTAACATTATGACATTTTGATAACTAACCCAAAACAGTTAAAATATTCAGAAACTCTCCTATCGACCGTGTCTATCATCTCTCTTATTCTCTCTCTCTCTCTCTCTAATATATATCTATATAGTTTATCTCTCTCTCTATATATCTCTCTCTCTCGCTCTCTCTCTCTCTCTCTCTCTCTCTCTTCTCTCTCTTTCTCTCTCCCCCCCTCTCTCTCTCGCTCTCGACTATGCAGAGCGATTATGATTCTCTATCAATACTGTATGTTTGACACTGCTTGCAATGGCCAGTGAGGTGTGAGGGTCATGGCCTTCATCGTTAATGCTATCTGTCATGTGACATATAGTCATTCTTACATCACACCACTTGACCTCAGGGTGTAGGCTACTGTCAGTGTGATGTCCTGCTCTGTGATGGAATATGAGTGTCCCTCACCTACTGATATGTAGCCTATCAGTATCTCTATCTCTCTCTCTGATATAAATAAATATGCCATTTAGCAGACGCTTTTATCCAAAGCGACTTACAGTCGTGCGTGCATAATATTTTTTTTTTTGTTGTGTGTATGGGTGGTTCCGGGGATCGAACCCACTACCTTGGCGTTACAAGCGCCGTGCTCTACCAGCTGAGCTACAGAGGACCTGATGATAAAAACAAGGACTTTTAAAGGGGAAATCTGTGATTGGTACATACATTTTACATTTGAGTCATTTAGCAGATGCTCTTATCCAGAGCGACTTACAGTTAGTGCATACATCTTTCATACTGCCCCCCCCCCGTGATTCTTGAAGAATATATATTTGAATTGAGCTTAGTCCAACTGCCGTACCCCATCGGAAGCCAAAATATAAGCTTGTTTTACTCCATTGTTTGTAAACAATGTAATTGTAATGAATGTCAGACTAACGTGTCATCTCACTTTCTCTCTCTGAGCTGTCTGTGGTGCTGAATGCTGAATCTCTCTCTCTCCCCCACTGATGCGTGGTTGATGTGTATATTTCCGAGGATGCTGTGGTACAATTGGGGCTTTAGAGAAAGAAACACATCACATCACATTCTCCAGGAAAGTTCTCTTAAAAAGGGGATTATCCCATATTTCCTACATATCCCCTGCTAAATCACACACACACACACACACACAACACACCACACAACCACCACACACCACACACACACCACACACACACACCAACACAACACACACACACACACACACCACACACACACACACACACACACACACACACACACTGTACATCCTCTCAGTAAAGCTTACACTGTTAGAGGGACTGCTGTTTTCCGGCTGATGTCTTGTTTTACAGTGGGGCTTAAGCCTAGAAAAGTGACAGGCTGGCAGGCACAATATCCTGGATGACCCAGACCATACTGTACTGTACTGTACTTAGAGGCCTATGGGAAGGAAATTGATGCAGTAAGTACCGTAGCATTTTGACTGTGTGTGTGTGTGTGTGTGTGTGTGTGCATGAATGTGTGCCCATGCGTGTGTGTGGTGTGTGGTGTGTGTGTGTGTGCTGTGTGTGCCTGCATCTGTGCGTGTGTGCACACAGCACCCGTCTGTATGTCCCCTACATAAGCCTCTCTCCGTGCTGGGAACTAGGAGATGAATCAGGCCCCTGAGGAATTCCATCTCTGCCAATTAGTGTTGCTGGTATCACAGCGTCTAGCATGAAACACTAGCTTGCAGCCAGGGCCTAATGACCAGGGTTGGTTGAAGAAGAGCACATGAATGATACAGTGATCAGGCCTCTTTACTTGTGAAAAGCATTATAATTGTTTAAGCAGCAACCATAATTACAGTACCAAGTGTTCCTGTATTCCTTTACCTTGAGGCAACTGAATATGAGCTTAGGCTAAAGCAATAAAATATTGGATAACTTTTCAGATAGTCTTTTTGAAAAACAATTTAACTTGCTCTCCCCTACATATCTACCACAAGCCTGTAGGCCTACCATCTCTAATTTCCTCATGCATATTTAAAAGTAACTCAAAGAATAGTTATAAAGTAGGCTAGCTAACATTAGCCTACAGGAAAAAGATACATGCCTTCTACATAGAATTCCTAGGCACTTGGCTTGCAACAATGTAATGTAACACATGGCAAACGTTGATGATGATGTTACCATGGTTACCAAGAATTTCCGACGTGACCACTGATCCTCCCGTTCAAATAAAAGCCAAATAGTTTGCCAACGTCCTACTAACATTTTTGGTAAGTTGAAGTAACGCTCTCATTAAGGAATTTTATGATAATGAAAGTTCACTAAGTTAACACACTTCGTCATGGCTCAATTATTTCAACTTGACAGTAGTAGGTAACGAGCTAGCTAAAGCTAGCTGGCTAGTAGCTGGGGTCATCCTTGTCCAGTTTGTTCATTAGCATCTGACAGTGTCACTTGACTGCGTTATGATGGAAGCTGTTATTCGTTTTCTGGATGGAAATGATAAAGAAACACTGTTCATTCAAAGATTACATGTCTATGCAACTATATCTTCTTATTATTTGTGAATGAGTACAGATGCAACTATATCTTCTTATTATTTGTGATTGAGTACAGATAAAGTGGATCTGAAATGGACATCAATGATGTAGCAGTGCAGAATCTTCACATAGCATAGAAGAACTGTGTTCTTCTCTATCAGACTAATAGCTGCTGATCAAGAGGTAAGTGTAATTTATGTTTTACAGAATGGTATCTTCCACATTGCTATGGTTATTAGAGAATTGACATTGACCTCAATGACCGTACAGGTGAATGAAGACACTGGAGCCAGAGCCAAGATGGCAGCCATGGCAAGAAACATCTCCAAGGACTGGTCCTACCTCTATGAGAGGCTCTTTTCCAAGCTGTCCGATGAGGGCTTCCACGACATGTGGAGCATTGGTGGCTTTCTCGTAGTCTTCATCTTCTGCACCATCGTCATCACCCTGACTCTGGCTGTCATATTCAGCTGGTGCTGTGGATGGTGCTTCGACCTGCCGACCCTGGGGTCCAACAAGATCAGCGTGCTGCTCTCACCACCAGAACTGTCCAGACAGAAGTCTATGCAGACACAGACACACATTCTATCGAAACAGAGCCTGTCCAGACAGATATATCCCTCGAGGTCTGTGATGGATCCAAAGCATCCCATAGAGTCAGTTCGGAATCCTGAGTCTGTGCCCGATGTGCAAAATACTGAGAAAAGCAGCAAGAACAAGAAGCTTAAAGCTGGATCTGTGAAAGTAAAGCACAAAAGCCGGCCTGCATCCAGGATTGTGAGGAACAGAGATGTACCAGTATAGCTTCGGGCTACCAGACCAAATCCGTTTTTGTATCTGTGCCTGACTGACCTCTGTGACAGCCTCATTAGATGTTTCAAGTAAAGCCTTTCAATTTCAAGTTTTATTAGTCGTATGTACAGGATACACATGGTATACACCGTCCAACGAAACGCTTACTTGCATTTTTGCTTTCCCTACCAAAAATATATTTTCTGAAATCAGTGTTTTGGAAATACGTAAGATTAGGCTTATATGTAGTTGTTCTAGATATTTAGAGTCACAACACAACATTATTAGCAGGGGCCTGACATTGTTTTGTGCACAAGACACAGAAATGAAAAGGAGTCTCCTCACACTCAGGATCAATGCACCATTTTCTATCTATTTAGGCTGAGCATTCAGTCATCAGACCTTCATCAGGGTTGGGTAGGTTACTTTCTAAATGTAATCCGTTACAGTTACTAGTCACCTGTCCAACACCGTAATTAGTAACGTCATTTTTGGATTACCCAAACTCAGTAATGTAATCTGATTACTTTCAGATACTTTTGGAATAATTTCCCCATTAGAAATTGGGGAAAACGCATTTGGTGTGTCATCATAGTGATCTCTGACTTGTGGTCAGACTCGCTCCGGTGGAACAAACTTAAACTTGCTCCTTTTTTTCAATGCTGAATTTAATGTCCTTGAGAAAACAGAAAGCTGTCAAAGTATTTTTTTCGCAAAAATACTTTTCTGAATTTAAAAGTAATCCAAGAAGTAATCATCTAGTTTTTCAAAAGTATCTGTAATATCATCACAATGTTTTAGCTGGTAACATAACGGATTACAGTGTTTTGGAATCAGTTACTCCCCGACCCTGTCAACAACAATGACTATGTCATTATTTTACTGTATACTTCTAAACCTTTCAAGATGATAAGATTTATTTTATCCAAGAAAATCTTGTTCACACCACAAGACTTTTTTAAATTTGGGATCGGGCTCAAAAGATTGGTCACACTCATCACTTTTCGCCTGTATCTCTGAAATAGGACACAAGGAGGCAGCATTTAGCTACTTTTGATCATTTCAACACCATGTTGTAGTTAGTAGGCCTAAGTAGGCTGTGTTTTGGACTTCCCCCTGCTGGTTAGAAGTTGCAATTACATTTATCAGAATCTTCATCCCTCCACCGCACACATAAACCTGTTCCAAGCATCTGAAGCAAGGTGAATATATAACAAGGTGAATATAACGTGCATACATTTTATTCCTAAAATAGACCCCGTATCTCCCTGTGGAGTAGAAGGAAGTGTGCTCTGCCTATCCTTGACTGATCAGATTCGGAGTGCTGATCGAGGATCAGTTTTGCCTTTTAGATCATAATGAACAGATTGTATGGACAGGGGGGACCTGATCCCAGATCAGCACTCCTACTCTGAGATGATGAATACGGGTCGAGGACTCCTGCAATACCAGAGAGAGCGAAACATATCTGGAAAATAGAGATAGGGAGGGTAGCTGGCAATACTGAACTCATTGATTTCACTCTAAAAAAAAATGTGAAGTATTACAAAAAATGCACACTTTTTGTTGGTATTCTTCGCTCAAGACGAAATGTTTCCCAACCTTGCCAAACGTTCGGAACACTGAATACACCCATTGAGTCGTGACGTAGCACGTGAGACACCATTCTTCCGGTACAACAAGGAAGAGCAGAATCTGAGAGATGTGATACCGCTAGCTATTATTTCGTTGTGTATGTAGATTAATATATTTGACCTCTTACAATGTCAGAATCACCAGATACACGCAGTTTGGTTTCTGCGTCATCCCAGCTCAATTTAATGGAAATAGATACGGTGAGTGCGACTGTCGCGCGCATGGCCGTTTCTCAACTGTTTTTGGTTGTTTCCTTGATAGCCTTGGTGGAGGTGGAAGCGATTAGCCAGCTGGCTAAACCTAGCTATTTTTTTTTCAATAGATGCACTCAAGGTGATAGTTTATTTGTGCAATTTAAGCTTTAGCTAGCATTAGTCTTATTTTGCTGGTTGTCAAATGTGTAGCGTGCTAGTGGGCTACTTCGTTGTCCTTTCTTTAGCCTAACACTGCTATGTCTCTGCTAAGTTATACGTTTAATGTCGGATCAAAGATCGATAGAACCATAGCATTTGGTAGAATACTAATAGTAATTGAATAACACATCTATGGCTAGAACGACCACTGAGCTCTATAGACTTCATTGTGCCGAACACATATTCCTTCCTTATCTATTCTTCTCAGATCGATGATAAAGAGTTTGACATTCCCCAAGTGGACACCCCTCCTACCCTGGAGAGCATCCTGAATGAGGTAACTGGCTCTCATCTTTCAATAACTATACCTATTCCATTTTAAAGACTGCAGGAATCGGACAGCTTCTTGGTCCTTGACTTCTTACAGAACAATACAATGTTCTGTAAGAAGTCAAAACAGTGGGGTAGCCCTACATCCATACCTGGGCTAACAGTTGTGATTCTTTTGTCTCCTGTTTCAGCCTGAGGATGAGGATGAGCCCTTCATCCTGGAGGACACGTGTCTTCTGAACACAGAGAATATCGATGCCCACTCCTGTGAGACCTCCTCACTGGCCAGCTCCGACAGCGGAGACCGCACACATCTCAAACGGTAGCCTATACACACACACACAAACTCAGCTATGTCTTACTATACTTGTAAGGACTTTTTTGGGACCAACAATTGATTCCCATTGAAAATTATATTTTCCTAAACCTAACCCTAACTCCTAACCCTAAACCTAACCCCTAATTTCTAACCCTAAACCTAACCTTTTGGCCTAAAATACCCTTTTTACAAGTGAGGACTGGCAAAATGTCCTCACTTCTCTGAATTTTAGTTGGTTTACTATTATTGTGAGGACTTCTGGTACTCACAAGTATGGTAAAATGTGTACACACACACCATTTTGTTTTGCTATCCTTGTGGGGACCAAATAATTGATTCCCAATCCAAAATCCTATTTTCCCTAACACTAGCACTAAATCTAACCTTAACCCTTAAACTAACTCATAAGTGTAACCCCTAACCCTAATTGTAACCCTAAACCTAACCCCTAAGCCTAAAATAGCGTTTTTCCTTGTGGGGACCGGCAAAATGTCCTCACTTGTCAGAATTTCCCTTGTTTTACTATCCTTGTGAGGACTTATGGTACCCACAAGGATAGTTAAACAGAAATACACACACACACACACACTCCTCGGACGGTGAGAGGATACAGACTTTCACTCACAGGTTTGATGCAGGCAGCTTATAATTTCCTTTTCAACCTTCTCTGTTAGGTCTGTCCACTGCGGTATATTGTTCATACCTAGGTCATGTTTTGAGACCCTTCTTTGATGTGCTGTATTGAGCAGGTTACATTATGCGTTATGCATTATTGGTACAGTTAACTCTGACATTTGTAGTCACACCTGAGATTCAAACTTAACAGTCTCCCCTCGGGTGTCTGTCTGTCTGTCTCTCTGTGTGTGTGTGTGTGTGTGTGTGTGTGTGTGTGTGTGTGTGTGTGTGTGTGTGTGTGTGTGTGTAGGAAGAGGAAGACAGTGGAGCTCAACGCTACAGTCCATGGCTCTGTGCTCCGACACAGCATCCTGAAAGGCATCTCTGCTCAGATAGTCTCAGCCGCCGTGAGTAACACCCACCACACACACACACAGCTTTCAATTTTAACGTTTTGTCATGCCTCACTGAAATGTACTTTTTCCTTCGTTGTTCTTCAGGACAAAGTAGATGCTGGATTACCAACTGCAGTAGTAAGTATAATCATCACATACTATGCTGTAGTGGTGCTCCTTTGACCCTTTCTAGACTGGTCCTTTTCTCTAGTTAAATGTCTTCTCTCTGTTTCTAGACTGGTTCTCTTCTCTAGTTAAATGTCTTCTCTCTGTTTCTAGACTGGTTCTCTTCTCTAGTTAAATGTCTTCTCTCTGTTTCTAGACTGGTTCTCTTCTCTAGTTAAATGTCTTCTCTCTGTTTCTAGACTGGTTCTCTTTCTAGTTAAATGTCTTCTCTCTGTTTCTAGACTGTTCTCTTCTCTAGTTAAATGTCTTCTCTCTGTTTCTAGACTGGTTCTCTTCTCTAGTTTAAATGTCTTCTCTCTGTTTCTGACTGGTCCTCTTCTCTAGTTAAATGTCTTCTCTCTGTTTCTAGACTGGTTCTCTTCTCTAGTTAAATGTCTTCTCTCTGTTTCTAGACTGGTTCTCTTCTCTAGTTAAATGTCTTCTCTCTGTTTCTAGACTGGTTCTCTTCTCTAGTTAAATGTCTCTCTCTGTTTTCTAGACTGGTTCTCTTCTCTAGTTAAATGTCTTCTCTCTGTTTCTAGACTGTCCTCTTCTCTAGTTAAATGTCTTCTCCTCTGTTTCTAGACTGGTTCTCTTCTCTAGTTAAATGTCTTCTCTCTGTTTCTAGACTGGTTCTCTTCTCTAGTTAAATGTCTTCTCTCTGTTTCTAGACTGGTTCTCTTCTCTAGTTAAAAAAAAAAAAAATGTATTTCACCTTTATTTAACCAGGTAAACCAGTTGAGAACAAGTTCTCATTTACAACTGCGACCTGGCCAAGATAAAGCAAAGCAGTGCGATAAAAAACAACAACACAGAGTTACATATGGGGTAAAAAAACAAAGTCAAAAATACAGAAACAGAAATACATATATATACAGTGTGCAAATTTAGCAAGTTATGGAGGAAGGCAATAAAATAGGCTATAGTGCAAAATAATTACAATTTAGTATTAACACTGGAATGATGTGCAAGAGATGATGTGCAAATAGAGATACTGGGGTACAAATTAGCAAAATAAATAACAATATAGGGATGAGGTAGTTGGGCGGGCTAATTTCAGATGGGCTGTGTACAGGTGCAGTGATCGGTAAGGTGCTCTGACAACTGATGCTTAAAGTTAGTGAGTGTCTTCTCTCTGTTTCTAGACTGGTTCTCTTCTCTAGTTAAATGTCTTCTCTCTGTTTCTAGACTGGTTCTCTTCTCTAGTTAAATGTCTTCTCTCTGTTTCTAGACTGGTTCTCTTCTCTAGTTAAATGTCTTCTCTCTGTTTCTAGACTGGTTCTCTTCTCTAGTTAAATGTCTTCTCTCTGTTTCTAGACTGGTCCTCTTCTCTAGTTAAATGTCTTCTCTCTGTTTCTAGACTGGTTCTCTTCTCTAGTTAAATGTCTTCTCTCTGTTTCTAGACTGGTTCTCTTCTCTAGTTAAATGTCTTCTCTCTGTTTCTAGACTGGTTCTCTTCTCTAGTTAAATGTCTTCTCTCTGTTTCTAGACTGGTTCTCTTCTCTAGTTAAATGTCTTCTCTCTGTTTCTAGACTGGTTCTCTTCTCTAGTTAAATGTCTCTCTCTGTTTCTAGACTGGTTCTCTCTCTAGTTAAATGTATTCTCTCTGTTTCTAGACTGGTTCTCTTCTCTAGTTAAATGTCTTCTCTCTGTTTCTAGACTGGTCCTCTTCTCTAGTTAAATGTCTTCTCTCTGTTTCTAGACTGGTTCTCTTCTTTATAATGTCTTCTCTCTTGTTTCTAGACTGGTTCTCTCTCTAGTTAAATGTCTTCTCTCTGTTTCTAGACTGGTTCTCTTCTCTAGTTAAATGTCTTCTCTCTGTTTCTAGACTGGTTCTCTTCTCTAGTTAAATGTCTTCTCTCTGTTTCTAGACTGGTTCTCTTCTCTAGTTAAATGTCTTCTCTCTGTTTCTAGACTGGTTCTCTTCTCTAGTTAAATGTCTTCTCTCTGTTTCTAGACTGGTTCTCTTCTCTAGTTAAATGTCTTCTCTCTGTTTCTAGACTGGTTCTCTTCTCTAGTAAATGTCTTCTATCTGTTTCTAGACTGGTTCTCTTCTCTAGTTAAATGTCTTCTCTCTGTTTCTAGACTGGTTCTCTTCTCTAGTTAAATGTCTTCTCTCTGTTTCTAGACTGGTTCTCTTCTCTAGTTAAATGTATTCTCTCTGTTTCTAGACTGGTTCTCTTCTCTAGTTAAATGTCTTCTCTCTGTTTCTAGACTGGTTCTCTTCTCTAGTTAAATGTCTTCTCTCTGTTTCTAGACTGGGTTCTCTTCTCTAGTTAAATGTCTTCTATCTGTTTCTAGACTGGTTCTCTTCTCTAGTTAAATGTCTTCTCTCTGTTTCTAGACTGGTTCTCTTCTCTAGTTAAATGTCTTCTCTCTGTTTCTAGACTGGTTCTCTTCTCTAGTTAAATGTCTTCTCTCTGTTTCTAGACTGGTTCTCTTCTCTAGTTAAATGTCTTCTCTCTGTTTCTAGACTGGTCCTCTTCTCTAGTTAAATGTCTTCTATCTGTTTCTAGACTGGTTCTCTTCTCTAGTTAAATGTCTTCTCTCTGTTTCTAGACTGGTTCTCTTCTCTAGTTAAATGTCTTCTCTCTGTTTCTAGACTGGTCCTCTTCTCTAGTTAAATGTCTTCTCTCTGTTTCTAGACTGGTTCTCTTCTCTAGTTAAATGTCTTCTCTCTGTTTCTAGACTGGTCCTCTTCTCTAGTTAAATGTCTTCTCTCTGTTTCTAGACTGGTCCTCTTCTCTAGTTAAATGTCTTCTCTCTGTTTCTAGACTGGTTCTCTTCTCTAGTTAAATGTCTTCTCTCTGTTTCTAGACTGGTTCTCTTCTCCAGTTAAATGTCTTCTCTCTGTTTCTAGACTGGTTCTCTTCTCCAGTTAAATGTCTTCTCTCTGTTTCTAGACTGGTTCTCTTCTCTAGTTAAATGTCTTCTCTCTGTTTCTAGACTGGTCCTCTTCTCTAGTTAAATGTCTTCTCTCTGTTTCTAGACTGGTTCTCTTCTCTAGTTAAATGTCTTCTATCTGTTTCTAGACTGTGTCCGGTGTGATCGTAGTGGGAACGTCTCATGGCCTGGCTCTAGTGTTTGGTAAGTCCCTAACATATCATTGATTAGGACTACAGTCATATAATCATTGACATGAGCCAGTGCAATGCATGGTTAAGGACAAGGTAGTAACTAAGTAACTAATTTGAGGCTGTGTGAACTATGAATTCAACTGAAGACTGTAAGATACTTAGTTGGTTGTTGTCTCTCTGTCTGTCTGGGCTACTCTGAATGGAAAGGAAAAGGTACATTCCGCCAATAGCGCTCTCTCTCTCTCTCTCTCTCTCTGTTTCTGTCTCTCTGTTTCTGTCTCTCTCTCTCTCTCTCTCTCTCTCTCTCTCTCTCTCTCTCTCTGTTTCTGTCTCTCTGTTTCTGTTTCTGTCTCTCTCTCTCTCTCTCTCTCTCTCTCTCTCTCTCAATGTCTCTCTCTCTCCAGCCATATTGTAGACCTCAGACTTGCTCAGCATCAGCATGTTATCATATTCTCTGCACTTGCTATTTCATTTCTCCAAATGGTTTTTGAATAAGGTTGTTTGTCTATGTGTCATTCATCCGGCTGGTTCAGACATGTATTCTTGTATTTAGTGTGATTGTCATTCATTACTGTGTGGAGCATGTTTTTGGTTTGATTTATGCTTTTGAGCAGAAAATGTGTTTGGACTAATCTCCATCTTTTATAAAGACTGACTGTCCCAGTGTCACTGCTGTTGTTCTATAAGGGTACAAGAGTTAAGAGTGGCCTCTCCCATAGTGCTTTGCTCCACAGTGCATTGCCTGATGGGTAATGCGGTTTATTTCAGATCTGAACCAGGCTCTCCGTCTGTGCTTGGGCAGCACGACGACAGGGGCGGAGTATGGAGCAGTCTCCGCCCTCAGCATCAACCACGACTGCACCCGCCTTCTCTGTGGCTTCGCCAAGGGACAGATCACCATGTGGGATCTGGCCAATGGGAAGCTTCTGCGAACCATTACCGACGCCCACCCACCCGGCACCGCTATCTTGCATGTCAAGGTAGTCAGTCAGTAAATTTGTACTTGAATTGAAATGTGTCTTCTGCCCAGACTGTCTCTATTTAACTCCTTTATTGTCCCCCCCCTCTCTCAGTTCACTGATGACCCTACGCTGGCAGTGTGCAACGACAGTGGTGGCTCAGTGTTTGAGCTGGCTTTCAGGTAATACCCATCTGTCTCCTCAGAGATTGTGTGTGAAGCTACCTGCAGTGACTGACAGGGGGCAGTGTTGCTCTGCAGACGTTGCCACAGCAGTCAGTAGTAGTGATGGGCAGGTTGACCCCATAACCTGCGGTCCCCGTGGATACCGTGTGGGTTGAATAAAGGGAAAAACAATGCCTAAAAACATCCATTAATGTATAATTATTTAGCGTATCTATAGGCTACATTGAGTGTTTTCTTTCATGATGTTTATCTGGCATTAGTGCATAAGCCTAAGCTTTAGGGCCTAACTATACACGCACCAAATACAATAAAACGAAATAAAGGTTTTATTTACAACTGCACTCTGGTGAACTTAGTGCAGGTGGATATTTAAACCAATGGGTTGAAATTGATGCCAACCTGACGTTCTGAAAGCCTGTTGCAGTCGACAAAAAGGACAAAAAGGACAAAATGTTAAAACAATAATAATAACACGCAGTAGAAACCAAACGGCTACATAATGCAAAACACATCAAGACTATAACAGACTCAGACTATAACAGATTATAACAGATTATAACAGGCCCAGACTATAACAGATTATAACAGGTCCAGACTATAACAGGCCCAGACTATAACAGGCCCAGACTATAACAGGCCCAGACTATAACAGGCCCAGACTATAACAGGCCCAGACAATAACAGGCCCAGACAATAACAGGCCCAGACTATAACAGGCCCAGACTATAACAGACTATAACAGGCCCAGACTATAACAGATTATAACAGGCCCAGATTATAACAGGCCCAGACTATAACAGGCCCAGACTATAACAGATTATAACAGGCCCAGACTATAACAGATTATAACAGGCCGAGACTATAACAGGCCAAGACTATAACAGATTATAACAGGCCCAGACTATAACAGGCCCAGACTATAACAGATTATAACAGGCCCAGACTATAACAGATTATAACAGGCCCAGACTATAACAGATTATAACAGGCCCAGACTATAACAGATTATAACAGGCCCAGACTAAAACAGACTATAACAGGCCCAGACTATAACAGGCCCAGACTATAACAGACTATAACAGGCCCAGACTAAAACAGACTATAACAGGCCCAGACTATAACAGGCCCAGACTATAACAGACTATAACAGGGCCAGACTATCTAACAGGCCAAGAAAAACGCAACTGAGAATTTGTTTAGAGAATTTAGCAACATATGTTACCTTCACAGCAGTTCTCTTGATAAAGGTAAAGAACGGGCTTATATACCCAAAATACCCCGGCACACCCAATTGGAGAGAAACCATACCAATGCACACTTTAAGCGGATATATGAATAGATCATCGTTATAGACACTAAAAGTAAATCAAATAGACAGACGTCGCCACAATAAACTTAAACCATAATTGCTACAGTTGTACTGGTTAAGCAAAACAATGGATAATTGTCAATCTAGTATGAATCCCAAATGGTACTGACCAATGCAATCTAGTATGAATCCCAAACGGTACTGACCAATGCAATCTAGTATGAATCTGAAACGGTACTGACCAATGCAATCTAGTATGAATCCCAAACGGTACTGACCAATGCAATGATTGAAATAGCCTACAGAGAGGTGTGGCAACACTGCACGCCCGACACCAACAAAGCTCTCAAATCAACAGGTAGCCTATCAGCCTACTATGATGAAACTCAGGTAGCTATCAGCCTACTATGATGAAACTCAGGTAGCTATCAGCCTACTGTGATGAAACTCAGGTAGCCTATCAGCCTACTATGATGAAACTCGGGTAGCTATCAGCCTACTGTGATGAAACTCAGGTAGCTATCAGCCTACTATGATGAAACTCAGGTAGCTATCAGCCTACTGTGATGAAACTCAGGTAGCTATCAGCCTACTATGATGAAACTCAGGTAGCTATCAGCCTACTATGATGTAACTCATGTAGCTATCAGCCTACTGTGATGAAACTCAGGTAGCTATCAGCCTACTATGATGAAACTCAGGTAGCTATCAGCCTACTGTGATGAAACTCAGGTAGCCTATCAGCCTACTATGATGAAACTCAGGTAGCTATCAGCCTACTATGATAAAACTCAGGTAGCTATCAGCCTACTATGATGAAACTCAGGTAGCTATAAGCCTACTATGATGAAACTCAGGGAGCTATCAGCCTACTATGATGAAACTCAGGTAGCTATCAGCCTACTATGATGAAACTCCGGTAGCTATCAGCCTACTATGATGAAACTCAGGTAGCTATCAGCCTACTGTGATGAAACTCAGGTAGCTATCAGCCTACTGTGATGAAACTCAGGTAGCTATCAGCCTACTGTGATGAAACTCAGGTAGCTATCAGCCTACTGTGATGAAACTCAGGTAGCTATCAGCCTACTATGATGAAACTCAGGTAGCTATCAGCCTACTATGATGTAACTCAGGTAGCTATCAGCCTACTGTGATGAAACTCAGGTAGCTATCAGCCTACTATGATGAAACTCAGGTAGCTATCAGCCTACTATGATGTAACTCATGTAGCTATCAGCTTACTATGATGAAACTCAGGTAGCTATCAGCCTACTATGATGAAACTCAGGTAGCTATCAGCCTACTATGATGAAACTCATAAAATAAAGCACTTTCTTTTATAAACAAATGAAATAGTCCTGGATTTTGTGTTACCTCTAATAGCATAAACGGATGGTGCACTCATAAGTTTAATGCAACGGCAGTAATGCAGTTTATAGAAATGGAAATGTTTCTAGGCTACTTGGCGGAATGGAGAATGGTGGTTCGACGTGATGAAAGAGCAGTAGAGAGCTTGCATCATCACATAGTCTACTGTTCAATAGGCCTAAAGATTCAGTAAATAAATGAATAGCCTAAATGTTGAAGAAAACGTAATTGTTCAATAAATGTTCAAGAGAAAAAAAAGGGAACAGTACAGCAGGTTAGGGTCGGGTGTGGGCCTTAGATTTTCACTTTATCACATATAGTCAGACGGTTGCGGATGGAATTAATCTCCCAGTGTCTGGTGGAAAGCAGACTGAACCAGGTTTTCTTCTAGGATTTTGCCTGTGCTTAGCTCCATTCTGTTTACTTTTTATCCTGAAAACCTCCCCAGTCCTTAACGATTACAAGCATACCCATAACATGATGCAGCCACCACTATGCTTGAAAATATAGAGAGTTGTACTCAGTAATGTGTTGTATTTTTTTTTTGTAGTATTACTTTAGTGCCTTGTTGCAAACAGGATGCATGTTTTGTAATAATTTTATTCTGTACAGGCTTCCTTCTTTTCACTCAATTAGGTTAATATTGTGGAGTAACTACGATGTTGTCGATCCATCCTCAGTTTTCTCCTATCACAGCCATTAAACTCTTAACTGTTTTAAAGTCACCATTGGCCTCATGGTGAAGTCCGTGAGCGGTTTCCTTCCTCTCCGGCAACTGAGTTAGGAAGGATGCCTTTATCTTTGTAGTGACACCATCCAAAGTGTAATTAATAACTTCACCATGCTCAAAGGGATATTTAATGTCTGCTTTTTTTATTTTGACCCATTTACCAATAGGTGCCCTTCTTTGCGAGGCATTGGAAAGCCTCCCTAGTCTTTGTGGTTGAATCTGTGTTTGAAATTCACTGCTTGACTGAGGGCTCTTACAGATAATTGTATGTGTGGGTTACAGAGATGAGGTATTCGTTCAAAAATCATGGTAAACCCTATTGCACACAGAGTCCATGCAACTTATGATGTGACTTGTTAAGACATTTTACTTTACTGATTAAAACAAACAAAAACAAAAAAAAAAATATATATATATATATATATATATATATACAGTGCCCTCCACTATTATTGGCACCCCTGTTTAAGATGTGGTCGAGGACTTCCAAAAATTCTCCTTTTTTTTTAACAACATAGAACCCAAATGCAAAAAAAGAGAAAAATCCAACCTTTTATTTAAGTACATTACTTTGGTGGTAAAAAAAAAAAATCACACATTTAGAAAAAAAATAACTTGAAATCATGTGTCCCACAATTATTGGCACCCCTAACAATTCTGCTGAAAATTTTAATTGATTTTAAAAAATATATATTTTTCTGTAGTTGCTAAAGTTGGTCATGGTATCTAGGAACTTTTAATTAGTAATTCATGACTTCCTGTTTCCCTGGGGTATAAATATGACGTGACACAGAGGCCTAATTCTCTTACCCATTTGTCAACATGGCAAAGACAAGAGAACACACCATTCAAGTAAGGCAGATTTGTGTCGACCTTCATAAGTCAGGCAATGGCTACAAGAAAATAGCCACTCGCCTTAACTTGCCCAAGTTTATCTTGCCACAACGCACAGTGAGGAGGTTGGTAAGAGAAGTAAAAAAAAGTCCTAAACTCACTGTCACAGAATTGCATCAAAGAGTGGCATCTTGGGGTCACAAAGTCTCCAAAACAACCATCAGACGCTCTCTACATGCCAACAAGCTGTTTGGGAGGCAGGCAAGGAAAAAGCCTTTTCTCACTAACACTCACAAACGTAAACGTCTGGAGTTTGCTAAGCGGCACTGGGACTTCAACTGGGATCGTGTGCTTTGGTCAGATGAGACTAAGATTGAGCTTTTTGGCAACAAACACTCTAAGTGGGTCTGGCGTAAAAACAAAAGATGAGTATGCCGAAAAGCACCTCATGCCCACCGTGAAGTATGGTGGAGGATCTGTGATGCTGTGGGCCTGTTTCTCTTCCAAAGGCCCTGGGAACCTTGTTAGGGTGCATGGCATTATGAACGCTTTGAACTACCAGGACATTTTAAATAAAAACCTGATGGCCTCTGCCAGAAAGCTGAAGATGGGTCGTCATTGGGTCTTTCAGCAGGATAATGATCCAAAACATGTGGCAATATCTACACAAAAATGGTTCAGCAGTCACAAACTCAAGGTCCTCCCATGGCCATCTCAGTCCCCAGACCTCAACCCAATCGAAAACCTGTGGGGCGAGCTAAAGAGGAGAGTGCATAAGAGAGGACCCAGGACACTGGATGATCTAGAAAGATTGTGCAAAGAAGAATGGTCAAAGATCCCTCTCTCTGTGTTCTCCAATCTTGTGAAATGTTATAGGAGGAGATTAAGTGCTGTCTTGTTGGCAAAAGGGGGTTGTACAAAGTATTAACATCAGGGGTGCCAATAATTGTTGGACACATGATTTCAAGTTTTTTTTTCTCTAAATGTGTGATTTTTTTTTTTTTTACACCAAAGTAATGTACTTAAATAAAAGGTTGGATTTTTCAATTTTTTTGCATTTGGGTTCTATGTTGTTAAAAAAAAAAAAGATAATTTTTGCAAGTCCTCGACCACATCTTAAACAGGGGTGCCAATAATTGTGGAGGGCACTGTATATATATATATATATATATATATATATTCTACTTTGGGGGTAGATCAGCTTAATATTGCAGATATAGGTTGAATACTTATTGACTCAAGACATTTCAGCTTTTCATTTTAAATGAATTTGTAAAAATGTCATTATGGGGTATTGTGTGTAGGCCAGTGGCAAAAGAAATCTCAATTGAATCCATTTTAAATTCATGCTGTAACACAACAACATGTGGAGAAAGTCAAGGGGTGTGAATACTTTCTGAAGGCGTATATGAAGTCATATGTATATCACATAGAGACGTTAGACTGTAGTTGGTTTATTTCTGACCCTCACATTATCTCCCTGTTATTTACACATTCAAGCACCCGTCACTATCTGGAACAACAGTCTAACGGGACATTATTTGAATGAGTCATTACAGTGAGACAGGGGGTGCGTTCGTAAATTCACTCTGGCTATCTACTCCGACTTCAGAGCACTCTCGTCTGAGTGTGCCAGTGTGCAGAATAGCTGCCCGTTGAATATGACCTGTGTCAGTAAACGTCGGCAAAAAAGCGTAATTAAATTGTTGCCAGCAGCACAGTTACAGTCACCAACGCTCTGGATAACATGAAAACAGCCAAACCAGCTCTGCTAGGGTGAGTAAAACGGTCAGAGTGAGGTGTTCTCTAATTTATGTCTGGAAGTAGCTAGCAAGCTAGCTAACTTTAGCCAGTTAGCTTGGGTGCTTGACTGCCGTTGTGAGGTCAGAACGCTCGGATCAACCCAACTCCTCGGCCAGAGCGTCCAGTGTGCTCTCTGAACGCTCCGAGAGCGAAACACTCTGAATGTACGAACTGACTATCTGACAACGCTGTGAATATACGAACGCCCAGAGCACACTCTGAGCACTCTCTGGCACTCCAGAGTGAATTTAGGAACGCACCCAGGGAATGTGTTTGTGTCTGTAATGAGGTACTACAGTGAGACAGAATGACCGCTGCTCTGTTATAGAGGCATTATTAGATGAAACTGTCTATCTTACTCAGGTCAGATTAATGGAAAAAGTGGGAGAGGTACTGTTTTGGGTTTCTAGCTTCTCTAAGAGTGTGTGCCAAATGGCACCCTATTCCATATAAAGTGCACTACTTCTGGTCAGGGCCCATAGGGTGCCATTTGGGACTCATCCATTCTGCTGTTTTGACCTGTCAGTTTCAGTTTTGTCCTCTCTCCTCTCTCTGGCTCTCTCTCTCCCCCCTCCTCCCTCCTCTCTCTCTTCCTGCTCTCTCTCCTCTCCCCCCTCCTCTCCTCTCTCTCTCTCTCTCTCTCCTCTCCCCCCTCCTCCTCTCGCTTCCTCTCTCTGCTCTCTCTCTCTCCCCCCTCCTCCCTCCTCTCTCTCTGGCTCTGGCTCTCTCTCTCTCCCCCCTCCTCTCTCTCTGTCTCTGGCTCTCTCTCTCTCCCTCCCCCCCTCCTCCTCCTGTCCTCTCTCTCTCCCTCCCTCTCTTCTCTCCCCCTCTCCTACCCCCATGTCCTCCTCTCTCTCCTGTCTCTGGCTCTCGCTCTCCCCCCTCCCCCCTCCATCCCTCCTCTCTCTCTGGCTCGCTCTCTCTCCCCCCCGCCTCTCTCTCTGTCTCGGCGCTCTCTCTCTCCCCCCCTCCTCCCTCCCTCTCGTTCTCGTCTGCTCTCTCCGCCTCTTCCCCCCCTCCTCCCCCTCCTCAGCTCTGTCTCTGGCTCTCTTTCTCTCCCCCCTCCTCCCCCTCCCCTCTGTCTCTGGCTCCTCTCTCTCTAACCCCCTCCTCCCCTCCCTCCTCTCCTCGTCTGTCCTCTGTCTCTCTCATCTCCCCCCTCACCTCTTCCCCCCCTCCTCCCCTCTCTTTCTCTCTCTCTTCGCTCCCCCCCCTCCCCTCCTGCTTTCTCTGTCTCTGGCTGGCTCTCTCTCCTCCCCCCTCCTCCCTCCCTCCTCGCTGTTCTCTGGCTCTCGCCTCTCCTCACCCCCCCCCTCCCTCCTCTGTCTCTGTCCTCTCTCTCTCTCCCCCCGCCTCCCTCTCTTTCTCTCTCTCTCTTCCCCTCCTCCCTCCTCTCTCTTCTGTCTCTGGCTCTCTCTCTCTCCCCCCCTCCTCCCTCCTCTCTCTCTGTCTCTGGCTCTCTCTCTCTCCTCCCTCCTCCCTCCTCTCTCTCTGTCTCTGGCTCTCTCTCTCTCTCCCCCCTCCTCTCTCTCTGTCTCTGTCTCTCTCTCTCTCTCCCCCCCTCCTCCCTCTCTTTCTCTCTCTCTCCCCCCTCCTCCCTCCTCTCTCTCTGTCTCTGGCTCTCTCTCTCTCTCCCCCTCCTCCCTCCTCTCTCTCTGTCTCTGGCTCTCTCTCTCCCCCCCTCCTCCCTCCTCTCTCTCTGTCTCTGGCTCTCTCTCTCTCCCCCCTCCTCCCTCCTCTCTCTCTGTCTCTGGCTCTCTCTCTGTGTGTGTAGGAGGTTGATGGGGATGCGTACATGTGAGTCTCGTTGTCTGTTCAGTGGCTCTAAGGGAGAGGTGTGTAATGTGGAGCCTCTTCTTACTGCCCCGGACCTGAAGGATCACCACATCACACAGTACTCTCTGCTGGCCATGGCCTCTCTTACTAAGGTAAACCCTACACCCTATACCAGGTTTCCCCAACTGGCGCCAATTATTTGGCCCCCCAAGTTTTCTGAGCAAAAACAAAATACAACTTATTTTTATTTAAATGTTTTATTGTTGGACATAAAAAAATTGTGAAAACACCAGCAAATCAGCTCCAATTGATTTACATTTTGGAAATCTGTTTCAAAGTATTCCCACGCATAATAGAGAGAGATACACTCAGTGGCCAGTTTATTAGGTACACCACCCTGTTCACGAAAATGGTTTGCTCCTACAGACAGTGAGTCACGTGGCCATGGCTTGCTATATAAAGCAGGCAGACAGGCATCGATGCATTCAGTTACTGTTCTACTGAATGTTAGAATGGGCAAAACAAGTGACCTACGCGACTTTGAGCGTGGAGTGATCTTCGGCGCCAGGCGCGCCGGTTCCAGTATCTCAGAAACGGACAGCCTCCTGGGCTTTGACGCACGACAGTGTTTAGGGTTTACCGAGAATGGTGCGACAAACAAAACATCCAGTCAGCGGTAGTCCTGTGGGCGAAAACAGCTCGTTGATGAAAGGTCGAAGGAGAATGGCAAGAATCGTGCAAGCTAACAGGCGGGCCACAAACAAGCAAATAACGGCATCTTGGCACAACTCGTCGCTCCTTGTCACGGATGGGCTATTGCAGCAGACGACCACACCGGGTTCCACTCCTATCAGCTAAAAACAAGAAGAAACGGCTCCAGTGGGCACATGATCACCAACACTGAACAACTAAGGAGTGTAAAAACATTGCCTGGTCTGACGAATCCCGGCTCCTGTTGCGTCATGCTGATGGCAGAGTCAGGATTTAGCGTAAGCAGCGTGAGTCCATGGCCCGATCCTGCCTGGTGTCAACGGTACAGGCTGGTGGTGTGATAGTGTGGGGTATGTTTCCTGGCACGCGTTAGGTCCCTTGATACCAATTGAGCAACGTTTCCATGTCCCGAAATTTTTTGGCTGTTCTGGAGGCAAAGGGGAGGTCCAACCCGGTACTAGATGGGTGTACCTAATAAACTGTCCACTCAGTGTATGTGATTGTATACGAATATAAGCAAAGTTTGAAATTATTATGTTTAAGTCAAATGTTATATCTGTTTGGGCTTCTTGCGGTAAATTTGCAGTCTACAAATTATTTGTAATTATGTTCCGGCCCCCTGACCATCCGCTCAAGAAGAAATAGGCCTGTGGCTGAATCTGGTTGATGATCCCTGCCCTATACCCTATACCCTACACACTACACACTACACCCTATCACACAGTACTCCCTACTGGCTATGACATCCCTCACAAAAGTAAGCCCAAAGCCACATACCAAACACCACACACTCAATCTATAGTGGATGACACATGACATTGACACCCTATATTTCACCCTGCAGTCTGTTCTATACTGGATGACACATGACATGACACAGTAGAGAGATGACAGTAAACTATGTCATTGTTGTATTTGTCTTGCGTTTCACTTCATCTTCCTCTTCAGTTCCACCGAGAATGTTTTGTCTGTTTCAATCCAACACGTGTTTGTTCCTTTCAGATTCTAGTGATCGGACTGAAGCCTTCTCTCAAAGTGTGGATGACATTTCCCTATGGCAAGGTACCTGTTCTCTCATCTATGCCTTTCACTCTCTTCCCCCAAACAACCCTTCTCTCTCGTTATCCTTCTCTGACCTCACTCCCCCTCTCCTTCTCTCCTTCCCTCCTCTCTGACCTCTCTTCCTCCCGCCTCCTTCTCTCCTTCCACCCTCTCTGACCCTCTTCCTTCCCCCTCTCCTTCTCTCTTCCCACTCTCCTTCTCTCCTTCCCACCCGCTCTGACCTCTCTCCCCCTCTCCTTCTCTCCTCCCACCCTCTCTGACTCTCTCCCCCCTCTCCTTCTCTCCTTCTCCTCTCTCCTATCCCACTCCTCTGTCAATCAACCTGTCGACCTCTCTCCCCTTCCTTTCTCCTACCACCCTCTACTGACTCTTTCCCCCTTCCTTCTCCCTTCCCACCCTCTCTGACCTCTCTTCCCCCTCTCCTTCTCTCCTTCCCACCCTCTCGACCTCTCTTCCCGTCTCCTTCTCTCCTTCCACCCTCTCTGACATCTTCATTCTTCTTCCCACCACCTCCTATGACCTCTCCTCCTTATCTCTTCCCCCCCTCTCTGACCTCTCTTCCCCCTTCCTTCTCTCCTTCCCACCCTCTCTGACTCTCTTACCCCTCTCCTTCTCTCCTTCCCCCACCTCTCTGACCTCTTTCCCCTCTTCTTTCTATTTCCCACCCTCTCTGACTTTTCATTCCTTCCCTTCCTTCTACTCTCCCACCCTCTCTGACCTCTTTCCTTCTCTCCTTCCCACCCTCTCTGACCTCCTTCCCCCTCTCCTTCTCTCCTTCCCACCCGTCTCTGCTATCCTCTCTCTTCCCCCTCTCCTTCTCTCCTCCCCACCCTCTCTGAACCTCTCTTACACCCTCTCCTTCTCTCCTTCCCACCCTCTCTGACCTCTCTTCCTTCTCTCCCTTCCCACCCTCTGACTCTCCTCTCTCTTCCCCCCTCTCCTTCTCTCCTCCCACCGCTCTCTGCGACCTCTTCCCCCTCTCCTTCTCTCCTTTCCACCCTCTCTGACCTCTCTTCCCCCCCCTCCTTCTCTCCTTCCCACCCTCTCTGCGACCTCTTCCCTGTTCCTTCTTTTAATGGGATTCTGCCTCACTGTAGAACAGCGGTAGAACAGCGGTAGAACAGCGGTAGAACAGCGCTAGCTAAAGGCTCATAAAGTTTTTATGAACGCAGCCCTAAACCCTTTATTGAATGTCACAATCATAACATGCCTAGCTACATGTTAGTTTTTCAGCCTTGCTGCTGCTAGGAACAGAACAGGAGATTGGGGGCTGGGGGGAACACAATAGACGCTGCCTGGCTAGGAACAGAACAGGAGATTGGGGGCTGGGGGGAACACAATAGACGCTGCCTGGCTAGGAACAGAACAGGAGAAAGGCCCTGTAATTTCTATTCATTGTATGAAGATTCAGCTATTGCTGAAATGATGAAAGTTCATGCGTCTTCATCATGCGCTGCGGTTGTGCAGTAATAAGGTTTTGTTCACACATACAGCAGGCAGAGAGAATATAAAGGACAAGGATTTTGTAAAGGCTGGAGGACATTGTTGGAGAACCCTTTTGTCCAAACAAACCCTAGGTCCTAAGCCTCAGCCCTGTGTAGATCTGAAAGGATCTTTTTGTGAGGGTTATTTACCTCATCCACAACCAATGTGTAGCGCCCACCTTGGTGATGCACACTACACCATGGCAACCATTTTGCACCACCGTACTCACCGTACATTGACTATCATATTGGAACGGCTAGAAATGGCACCCTAGTCAAAAGTAGTGCACTATGAAGGGATTATGGTGCCATTTGGGACACACCATGAGAGATGAATAAGACCTATCTATTGTTGTTGATGTTCCAGACGGACCCGACCAGTGTTCCCCAGCTGGCCTGGCAGTTTGTCCCTGTTCAGAAGGTGCTCAACCCCATCCTGGCATTCTGCAGAGGAGACACCATACACTTCCTGCTGGTAACACCTCACTTCCTGTTTACTTCCTGGTTACCATTATTCCTTGTTTAATAAACAATAACAATATATTTTTTGTAAACCTACTGTCCTGTTGACTGACTGTTTGTTTGTGTCCAGGTGAAGAAGGATGAGACCGGAACCATCCATGTCATCAAGCAAAGACAGCTGCAGCTGAACTGTGACATCATCAGTCTGAGCGTAAGTGTCACATGATGTCACTTCAGGATCTGTCTTACTTTATAGGCTACTTCAGGATCTGTCTTACTTTATAGGCTACTTCAGGATCTATCTGACTTTATAGGCTACTTCAGGATCTGTCTGACTTTATAGGCTACTTCTCCTCTTTTTTTAACCTCTCCGCTTCTCCATTATTTTCTCTCCTCTTATCCTTACTAAATGGGCGTGTTTGACATTGCAGCTGACTTAAACCATTTGTCAAGACTGACTGCTCTACAAAGAACCTTGCATCATAAATAACTACTCAATATTATTTGTAGATCAGTCAGCCAGTCACAATTTACCCATGATACGTCACGGTTTTGAACACGGCCAAAGTCTCTCTCCTCTGTCGCCTCATTCTGTAGAAGCTGTTAAGGAGCCTTTTGGACCTAGACTTGGTGCTCCGGTACCGCTTGCCGTGCGGTAGCAGAGAGAACAGTCTATGACTAGGGTGGCTGGAGTCTTTGACCATTTTTTGGGCCTTCCTCTGACACCGCCTAGTATATACAGTGAGGGAAAAAAGTATTTGATCCCCTGCTGATTTTGTACGTTTGCACACTGACAAAGACATGATCAGTCTATAATTTTAATGGTATGTTTATTTGAACAGTGAGAGACAGAATAACAACAAAAAAATCCAGAGAAACGCATGTCAAAATTTTTATAAATTGATTTGCATTTGAATGAGGGAAATAAGTATTTGACCCCTCTGCAAAACATGACTTGGTACTTGGTGGCAAACCCTTGTTGGCAATCACAGAGGTCAGACGTTTCTTGTAGTTGGCCACCAGGTTTGCAAACATCTCAGGAGTGATTTTGTCCCACTCCTCTTTGCAGATCTTCTCCAAGTCATTAAGGTTTCGAGGCTGACATTTGGCAAATCGAACCTTCAACTCCCTCCACAGATTTTCTATGGGATTAAGGTCTGGAGACTGGCTAGGCCACTCTAGGACCTTAATGTGCTTCTTCTTGAGCCACTCCTTTGTTGCCTTGGCCATGTGTTTTGGGTCATTGTCATGCTGGAATACCCATCCACAACCCATTTTCAATGCCCTGGCTGAGGGAAGGAGGTTCTCACCCAAGATTTGACGGTACATGGCCCCGTCCATCGTCCCTTTGATGCGGTGAAGTTGTCCTGTCCCCTTAGCAGAAAAACACCCCCAAAGCATAATGTTTCCACCTCCATGTTTGACGGTGGGGGTTGGTGTTCTTGGGGTCATAGGCAGCATTCCTCCTCCTCCAAACACGGCGAGTTGAGTTGATGCCAAAGAGCTCGATTTTGGTCTCAGCTGACCACAACACTTTCACCCAGTTCTCCTCTGAATCATTCAGATGTTCATTGGCAAACTTCAGACGGGCCTGTATATGTGTTTTCTTGAGAAGGGGGACCTTGCGGGCGCTGCAGGATTTCAGTCCTTCATGGCGTAGTGTGTTACCAATTGTTTTCTTGGTGACTATGGTCCCAGCTGCCTTGAGATCATTGACAAGATCCTCCCGTGTAGTTCTGGGCTGATTCCTCACCGTTCTCATGATCATTGCAACTCCACAAGGTGAGATCTTGCATGGAGCCCCAGGCCGAGGGAGATTGACAGGTCTTTTGTGTTTCTTTCATTTGCGAATAATCGCACCAACTGTTGTCACCTTCTCACCAAGCTGCTTGGCGATGGTCTTGTAGCCCATTCCAGCCTTGTGTAGGTCTACAATCTTGTCCCTGACATCCTTGGAGAGCTCTTTGGTCTTGGCCATGGTGGAGAGTTTGGAATCTGATTGATTGATTGCTTCTGTAGACAGGTGTCTTTTATACAGGTAACAAGCTGAGATTAGGAGCACTCCCTTTAAGAGTGTGCTCCTAATCTCAGCTCGTTACCTGTGTATAAAAGACACCTGGGAGCCAGAAATCGTTCTGATTGAGAGGGGGTCAAATACTTATTTCCCTCATTAAAATGCAAATCAATTTATAACTTTTTTGACATGTGTTTTTCTGGATTTTTTTGTTGTTATTCTGTCTCTCACTGTTCAAATGAACCTACCATTAAAAGTATAGACTGATCATTTCTTTGTCAGTGGGCAAACGTACAAAATCAGCAGGGGATCAAATACTTATTTCCCTCACTGTAGGTCCTGTATGGCAGGAAGCTTGGCCCCAGTGATGTACTGGGCCGTACGCACTACCCTCTGTAGTGCCTTACGGTCGGATGCCGAGCAGTTGCCATACCAGGCGGTGATGCAACCGGTGAGGATGCTCTCGATGGTGCAGCTGTAGGACTTGGTGTTGGAGTCATGCTTGGCCACGCAGTCATGGGTGAACAGGGAGTACAGGAGGGGACTAAGCACGTACCACTGAGGGGCCCCCTTGTTGAGGATCAGCTTGGCAGATGTGTTGTTACCTACCCTTACCACCTGAGGGAGGCCCGTCAGGAAGTCCAGGATCCAGGTGCAGAGGGAGGTGTTTAGTCCCAGGATCCTTAGCTTAGTGATTAACTTTGTGGGCACTATGGTGTTGAACACTGAGCTGTAGTCAGTGAACAGCATTCTCACGTAGGTGTTCCTTTTGTCCAGATGGGAAAGAGCAGTGTGGAGTGCGATTGAGATTGCATCATCTGTGGATCTGTTGGAGCGGTATGCGAATTGGAGTGGGTCTAGGATTTCCGAGATGAGGGTGTTGATGTGAGCCATGACCAGCCTTTCAAAGCACTTCATGGCAACTGACGTGAGTGCTACGGGGCGGTAGTCATTTAGCCAGGTTACCTTCACTTTCTTGGGCCCAGGGACTATGGTGGTCTGCTTGAAATATGTAGGTATTACAGACTCGGTCATGGAGAGGTTGAAAATGTCAGTGAAGA
>LR778274.1:25475344-25496944 GCA_902810595.1 Coregonus sp. 'balchen'
CCTCTCCTCTCCTCTCCTCTCCTCTCCTCTCCTCTCCTCTCCTCTCCTCTCCTCTCCTCTCCACTCCACTCCTCTCCTCTCCTCTCCTCTCCTCTCCTCTCCTCTCCTCTCCTCTCCTCTCCACACTGGTTTATACTTTGTCTATTGACATGGCTGTAGACAATTAGAATTCAACAAGATTTGCTGGTCAAAACGACATTTAATTTATACTCCGGTGGAACGTCTGTAGACCGTCTCTGCGTTCGTTGGCATGGTTACTTGACTGAGACCACAATGAGAGTTCTAAAATTCTCCGGTAGAATGCACTGCTTTTATTTGGTCACACTCACAACCATAAGCTATTTTCTGTAATTAGCTCGCCATTAACTTGTAAATGATGATCTTGTTGTGAGTTTATTTTCCTGTAATAATGAATACAAATTAGCTAAAGTTAAGACGTTGTCAGCTATGATATGGTCAATATTTGAACAGGCTAGCCAGCTAAGCTAGCGAACAATCTAGGAACTAACCAAAACATTGTTTAGAAAGCTTTTAGTTACCTGCTTTGCTGGATTGATGCTAGTTGGCTCTGCCCAAGAGCCTCCCAGCATCAGTCTATTATAGTCCTAACCCTGCCCCAGAGTCTCCCAGCACCAGTCTATTATAGTCCTAACCCTGCCCCAGAGTCTCCCAGCACCAGTCTATTATAGTCCTAACCCTGCCCCAGAGTCTCCCAGCACCAGTCTATTATAGTCCTAACCCTGCCCCAGAGTCTCCCAGCACCAGTCTATTATAGTCCTAACCCTGCCCCAGAGTCTCCCAGCACCAGTCTATTATAGTCCTAACCCTGCCCCAGAGTCTCCCAGCACCAGTCTATTATAGTCCTAACCCTGCCCCAGAGTCTCCCAGCACCAGTCTATTATAGTCCTAACCCTGCCCCAGAGTCTCCCAGCACCAGTCTATTATAGTCCTAACCCTGCCCCAGAGTCTCCCAGCACCAGTCTATTATAGTCCTAACCCTGCCCCAGAGTCTCCCAGCATCAGTCTATTATAGTCCTAACCCTGCCCCAGAGTCTCCCAGCACCAGTCTATTATAGTCCTAACCCTGCCCCAGAGTCTCCCAGCACCAGTCTATTATAGTCCTAACCCTGCCCCAGAGTCTCCCGCACCAGTCTATTATAGTCCTAACCCTGCCCCAGAGTCTCCCAGCACCAGTCTATTATAGTCCTAACCCTGCCCCAGAGTCTCCCAGCACCAGTCTATTATAGTCCTAACCTGCCCCAGAGTCTCCCAGCACCAGTCTATTATAGTCCTAACCCTGCCCCAGAGTCTCCCCAGCACCAGTCTATTATAGTCCTAACCCTGCCCCAGAGTCTCCCAGCACCCAGTCTATTATAGTCCTAACCCTGCCCCCAGAGTCTCCCAGCACCAGTCTATTATAGTCCTAACCCTGCCCCAGAGCCTCCCAGCACCAGTCTATTATAGTCCTAACCCTGCCCCAGAGTCTCCCAGCACCAGTCTATTATAGTCCTAACCCTGCCCCAGAGCCTCCCAGCACCAGTCTATTATAGTCCTAACCCTGCCCCAGAGCCTCCCAGCATCAGTCTATTATAGTCCTAACCCTGCCCAGAGCCTCCCAGCATCAGTCTATTATAGTCCTAACCCTGCCCCAGAGCCTCCCAGCACCAGTCTATTATAGTCCTAACCCTGCCCCAGAGTCTCCCAGCACCAGTCTATTATAGTCCTAACCCTGCCCCAGAGTCTCCCAGCATCAGTCTATTATAGTCCTAACCCTGCCCCAGAGTCTCCCAGCACCAGTCTATTATAGTCCTAACCCTGCCCCAGAGTCTCCCAGCACCAGTCTATTATAGTCCTAACCCTGCCCCAGAGTCTCCCAGCACCAGTCTATTATAGTCCTAAACCCTGCCCCAGAGTCTCCCAGCACCAGTCTATTATAGTCCTAAACCTGCCCCAGAGTCTCCCAGCACCAGTCTATTATAGTCCTAACCCTGCCCCAGAGTCTCCCAGCACCAGTCTATTATAGTCCTAAACCTGCCCCAGAGTCTCCCAGCACCAGTCTATTATAGTCCTAACCCTGCCCCAGAGTCTCCCAGCACCAGTCTATTATAGTCCTAACCCTGCCCCAGAGTCTCCCAGCACCAGTCTATTATAGTCCTAACCCTGCCCCAGAGTCTCCCAGCACCAGTCTATATTTGTCCCTTTTGGTGGAAGCCTTTTCTTTTCTAAACTGAGGGTTTATTGGTGTTAAAATACACCAGTTATGCTATTTTGGACCACCAGGCTGCTGATGTCATGCAGCCTGTCGTTTTTGTGTTTATCATTTTTCATAACGACAAGTTTGATGTCGGACGACAATAGAATGTTGAGGATGTCGCTACGACAACAGTCGACAGACGTGTGGATAGACCAGCTGTAAACCAGCTTTTAGAAAACCACTTCCAGAAGGCACAAGCTCCACTGTATGGAAAGCCTGGTCTCTTCTGTACTACAAAGGACAGGTGTTTTCACTGTTTGTCCTTGAATCATTCCTCTACTACAGTACTTTACATTCTGAGGGCTTTCTGTTGGAGGCTTTTTCACTGATGCCACAGAGGCCATTATACATTTAATACCAGAGTTTTTTTTTTTTTACATAGTTTTCTTTTCTCATTCTCAAGTGAAAACCCATAACCCTATATGAATCATTGTGTTCATGTATAGTGAATGTCTGTTGTTTTTCCAGGACTGTTTGGGGACCCAGCAAAGAGGAAAGGTGTGGTGGCAGACAAGGTGATTCCCTCCTCCACCCATCACTTCCTACCTTCCCTCCTCCACCCATCACTTCCTACCTTCCCTCCTCCACCAATCACTTCCTACCTTCATCCTCCACCAATCACTTCCTACCTTCCCTCCTCCACCCATCACTTCCTACCTTCCCTCCTCCACCCATCACTTCCTACCTTCCCTCCTCCACCCATCACTTCCTACCTTCCCTCCTCCACCAATCACTTCCTACCTTCATCCTCCACCAATCACTTCCTACCTTCCCTCCTCCACCCATCACTTCCTACCTTCCCTCCTCCACCCATCACTTCCTACCTTCCCTCCTCCACCCATCACTTCCTACCTTCCCTCCTCCACCCATCACTTCCTACCTTCCATCCTCCACCAATCACTTCCTACCTTCCCTCCTCCACCCATCACTTCCTACCTTCCCTCCTCCACCCATCACTTCCTACCTTCCCTCCTCCACCAATCACTTCCTACCTTCATCCTCCACCAATCACTTCCTACCTTCCCTCCTCCACCCATCACTTCCTACCTTCCCTCCTCCACCCATCACTTCCTACCTTCCCTCCTCCACCAATCACTTCCTACCTTCCATCCTCCACCAATCACTTCCTACCTTCCCTCCTCCACCCATCACTTCCTACCTTCCCTCCTCCACCCATCACTTCCTACCTTCCCTCCTCCACCAATCACTTCCTACCTTCCATCCTCCACCAATCACTTCCTACCTTCCCTCCTCCACCCATCACTTCCTACCTTCCCTCCTCCACCCATCACTTCCTACCTTCCCTCCTCCACCCTTCACTTCCTACCTTCCCTCCTCCACCCTTCACTTCCTACCTTCCCTCCTCCACCCTTCACTTCCTACCTTCCCTCCTTCACCCTTCACTTCCTACCCACCCCCCTTCCAGGAAGAAATACATCTAATTTGATTGGTCGGTTGATTGATTGTACTGCATCTCTAGATGCTAGAGATTCTGTTCCAGTATGTGGAGCGCTCAGTGAAGAAATGTCCAGAACACGGCAAGATACAGGTCATGGAACAACATTTCCAGGTACGCACACACACACACACACCGCACACTCCCCACGATACACACGTCAATCAGTCCCACGGTTCAGTTTGACAACGCTCGGGACCTTGAAACCGATCTTTCTTTCTCCTTGAAGGCTTGTCCTTGTGTTTAGACTGCCTGGGTTGAGTAGCTAATCTCTCTCTCTCTCTCTCTCCTCCCTTTATCCCTCTCTTTTTCTCTGTCCGTAGGACATGGTGCCTGTCGTGGTGGATTACTGTCTGCTGCTGCAGAGGACGTAAGACACACACACACACTGACAGACAGAGCGTCTGATGGCCCTTGCCTTGCCTATTCCCAGCACTCTGTTAGGTTATTCATTAATGGGACATTTCAAAAATGTTCAACTTCATGTTCATCATCTGTTGTTCTTAAGTGAAGGAAGGTGCCTTTTAGTGCAGTCAGAGTGCAGCAGAGAGCAGCCCTTCGGCACAGAGATGGACAGAGAAAGGAGGATCTTTCTTTGTCTCTCTCTCAAAACTAAGGCTGACCTCCACAAAGGGTTATGAAAGAACAAACTGAGATGTCTTCTGGCAGCAGATTGACTCCATCATTAGTTTGTCGTTGGTTTTTCATTTCCGATGCAGTTAGTTTCATATGAGCTGAGTGGTCTTTATTTTGTTTGACTGGGGTTCTCTTCAAGGGACAAAGCGTTCATTAAAGGGAAATTTCATCATTTTTCAACTTTTTTTTACATTTTTACATTTTTAGTCATTTAGCAGACGCTCTTATCCAGAGCGACTTACAGTTAGTGCATACATTATTTTATCGAACCCACAACCCTGGCGTTGCAAACGCCATGCTCTACCAACTGAGCTATATCCCCTGCCGGCCATTCCCTCCCCTAACCTGGACAACGCTGGGCCAATTGTGCGCGCCGCCCCATGGGTCTCCCGGTCGCGGCCGGCTACGACAGAACCTGGATTCGAACCAGGATCTCTAGTGGCACAGCTAGCACTGCGATGCAGTGCCTTAGACCACTGCGCCACAACTTCATGTTCATAATCTCCAGCACCTCCCCAACATCAACATATGTGAAAATGACGCTTTTCTATGTTTTGGAGTAAAAAAGATTGTGGAAGATACGTTTTTCCAATTTTTACATTTTACATTTAAGTCATTTAGCAGACGCTCTTATCCAGAGCGACTTACAAATTGGTGTATTCACCCTATAGCCAGTGGGTTAACCACTTTACAATTTTTTTTATTTTATATATATATTTTTTTTAATTTAATTTTTTAATTTAAATTTTTTTTTGGGGGGGGGGGTGGGCGGGGGGGTAGAAGGATTACTTCATCCTATCCCAGGTATTCCTTAAAGAGGTGGGGTTTCAAATGTCTCCGGAAGGTGGTGAGTGACTCCGCTGTCCTGGCGTCGTGAGGGAGCTTGTTCCACCATTGGGGTGCCAGAGCAGCGAACAGTTTTGACTGGGCTGAGCGGGAACTATGCTTCCGCAGAGGAAGGGGAGCCAGCAGGCCGGAGGTGGATGAACGCAATGCCCTCGTTTGGGTGTAGGGACTGATCAGAGCCTGAAGGTACGGAGGTGCCGTTCCCCTCACTGCTCCATAGGCAAGCACCATGGTCTTGTAACGGATGCGAGCTTCAACTGGAAGCCAGTGGAGTGTGCGGAGGAGGGGGGTGACGTGAGAGAACTTGGGAAGGTTGAACACCAGACGGGCTGCGGCATTCTGGATGAGTTGTAGGGGTTTAATGGCACAGGCAGGGAGCCCAGCCAACAGCGAGTTGCAGTAATCCAGACGGGAGATGACAAGTGCCTGGATTAGGACCTGTGCCGCTTCCTGTGTAAGGCAGGGTCGTACTCTCCGAATGTTGTAGAGCATGAACCTGCAGGATCGGGTCACCGCCTTGATGTTAGCGGAGAACGACAGGGTGTTGTCCAGGGTCACGCCAAGGCTCTTCGCACTCTGGGAGGAGGACACAACGGAGTTGTCAACCGTGATGGCGAGATCATGGAACGGGCAGTCCTTCCCCGGGAGGAAGAGCAGCTCCGTCTTGCCAGGGTTCAGCTTGAGGTGGTGATCCGTCATCCATACTGATATGTCGGCCAGACATGCAGAGATGCGATTCGCCACCTGGTTATCAGAAGGGGGAAAGGAGAAGATTAGTTGTGTATCGTCAGCGTAGCAATGATAGGAGAGGCCATGTGAGGATATGACAGAGCCAAGTGACTTGGTGTATAGGGAGAAAAGGAGAGGGCCTAGAACTGAGCCCTGGGGGACACCAGTGGTGAGAGCACGTGGTGCGGAGACAGCTTCTCGCCACGCCACTTGGTAGGAGCGACCGGTCAGGTAGGACGCAATCCAGGAGTGAGCCGCGCCGGAGATGCCCAGCTCGGAGAGGGTGGAGAGGAGGATCTGATGGTTCACAGTATCAAAGGCAGCAGACAGGTCTAGAAGGACAAGAGCAGAGGAGAGAGAGTTAGCTTTAGCAGTGCGGAGAGCCTCCGTGACACAGAGAAGAGCAGTCTCAGTTGAATGACCAGTCCTGAAACCTGACTGGTTTGGATCAAGAAGGTAATTCTGAGAGAGATAGCAAGAGAGTTGGCTAAAGACGGCACGCTCAATAGTTTTGGAAAGAAAAGAAAGAAGGGATACTGGTCTGTAGTTGTTGACATCAGTGGGATCGAGTGTTGGTTTTTTGAGAAGGGGTGCAACTCTCGCTCTCTTGAAGACGGAAGGGACATGGCCAGCAGTCAAGGATGAGTTGATCAGCGAGGTGAGGTAGGGGAGAAGGTCACCGGAGATGGTCTGGAGAAGAGAGGAGGGGATGGGGTCAAGCGGGCAGGTTGTTGGGCGGCCTGCAGTCACTAGTCGCAATATTTTATCTGGAGAGAGAGGGGAGAAAGAAGTCAAAGCATAGGGTAGGGCAGTGTGAGCAGGACCAGCAGTGTCATTAGACTTAACAAACGAGGATCGGATGTCGTCAACCTTTTTTTCAAAGTGGTTGACGAAGTCATCCACAGAGAGGGAGGAGGGGGGGGGGGGGTGGGGGGGAGGATTCAGCAGTGAGGAGAATGTGGCAAAGAGCTTCCTAGTGTGCATCATGTGATTTTAACCAATTATGAGTAGGCGTTTCCTACTAATTGCCTACTTAATTGTCTACTGATTGGTTGATGATGTCATTTCAAACCGTTATCTTTCGCCATCTTTTTTTACTACAAAACATAGAAACTCAATTTTCACATTTGTTGATGTTGGGGTGGTGCTGGAGATGATGAATATGAAGCTGAACCTTTTTTACATTTCGCTTTTAATGCACGCTTTGTCCCTTGAAGAGAACCCCAGTCAAACAAAATAAAGATCATTCAGCTCATATGAAACTAACTGCATCGGAAATGAAAAACCAACGACAAACTAATGATGGAGTCAATCTGCTGCCAGAAGATATCTGTTTGTTTGTTCGTGTGCGAACATGCTTTGAGTTTGTTCTTTCATAACCCTTTGTGGAGGTCAGCCATAGTTTTGAGAGAGAGACAAAGAAAGATCCTCCTTTCTCTGTCCACCTCTGTGCCGAAGGGGCTGCTCTCTACTCTCTGCTGAACTCTGACTGGACTAAAAGGCTCCTTCCTTCACTTAACAACAGCCATCCCATCCCTGCCCCAGAGTCTCCCAGCACCAGTCTATTATAGTCCTAACCCTGCCCCAGAGTCTCCCAGCATCAGTCTATTATAGTCCTAACCCTGCCCCAGAGTCTCCCAGCATCAGTCTATTATAGTCCTAACCCTGCCCCAGAGTCTCCCAGCACCAGTCTATTATAGTCCTAACCCTGCCCCAGAGTCTCCCAGCATCAGTCTATTATAGTCCTAACCCTGCCCCAGAGCCTCCCAGCATCAGTCTATTATAGTCCTAACCCTGCCCCAGAGTCTCCCAGCACCAGTCTATTATAGTCCTAACCCTGCCCCAGAGTCTCCCAGCATCAGTCTATTATAGTCCTAACCCTGCCCCAGAGTCTCCCAGCATCAGTCTATTATAGTCCTAACCCTGCCCCAGAGTCTCCCAGCATCAGTCTATTATAGTCCTAACCCTGCCCCAGAGTCTCCCAGCACCAGTCTATTATAGTCCTAACCCTGCCCCAGAGTCTCCCAGCACCAGTCTATTATAGTCCTAACCCTGCCCCAGAGTCTCCCAGCACCAGTCTATTATAGTCCTAACCCTGCCCCAGAGCCTCCTAGCATCAGTCTATTATAGTCCTAACCCTGCCCCAGAGTCTCCCAGCATCAGTCTATTATAGTCCTAACCCTGCCCCAGAGCCTCCCAGCATCAGTCTATTATAGTCCTAACCCTGCCCCAGAGTCTCCCAGCACCAGTCTATTATAGTCCTAACCCTGCCCCAGAGTCTCCCAGCATCAGTCTATTATAGTCCTAACCCTGCCCCAGAGTCTCCCAGCATCAGTCTATTATAGTCCTAACCCTGCCCCAGAGTCTCCCAGCATCAGTCTATTATAGTCCTAACCCTGCCCCAGAGTCTCCCAGCATCAGTCTATTATAGTCCTAACCCTGCCCCAGAGTCTCCCAGCACCAGTCTATTATAGTCCTAACCCTGCCCCAGAGTCTCCCAGCACCAGTCTATTATAGTCCTAACCCTGCCCCAGAGTCTCCACATTGTGTGCCCGGGAAACTGTTGTTGTGGGTGGTTAACTGCCTTGCTAGAAGCCAGAATGACAGATGTTTCACCTTGTCAGCTCGGGGATTCGAACTGGTAACTTTTCAGTTACTGGCCCAACGCGCTAACCGCTAGGCTACCTGCGGCCCATAAGCCCCATAGCTGGACTGTAACTTGTATATCATTCCCAATAACTGTAGCTACATACCCTTTCTGCCTCAGTCTCACATTGAACTCTGCTCACCCAGTCTGACTCCTATCTCATCCCAGTCTGACTCCTATCTCATCCCAGTCTGACTCCTATCTCATCCCAGTCTGACTCCTATAGTCTGACTCCTATCTCATCCCAGTCTGACTCCAATCTCATCCCAGTCTGACTCCTATCTCATCCCAGTCGGACTCCTATCTCATCCCAGTCTGACTCCTATCTCATCCCAGTCTGACTCCTATAGTCTGACTCCTATCTCATCCCAGTCTGACTCCAATCTCATCCCAGTCTGACTCCTATCTCATCCCAGTCGGACTCCTATCTCACCCCAGTCTGACTCCAATCTCATCCCAGTCTGACTCCAATCTCATCCCAGTCTGACTCCTATCTCATCCCAGTCTGACTCCTATAGTCTGACTCCTATCTCATCCCAGTCTGACTCCAATCTCACCCCAGTCTGACTCCAATCTCATCCCAGTCTGACTCCAATCTCATCCCAGTCTGACTCCTATCTCATCCAAGTCTGACTCCTATAGTCTAACTCCTATCTCATCCCAGTCTGACTCCTATAGTCTGACTCCTATCTCATCCCAGTCTGACTCCTATCTCATCCCAGTCTGACTCCTATATCATCCCAGTCTGACTCCTATCTCATCCCAGTCTGACTCCTATAGTCTGACTCCTATCTCATCCCAGTCTGACTCCTATCTCATCCCAGTCTGACTCCAATCTCATCCCAGTCTGACTCCAATCTCATCCCAGCCTGACTCCAATCTCATCCCAGTCTGACTCCAATCTCATCCCAGTCTGACTCCAATCTCATCCCAGTCTGACTCCAATCTCATCCCAGTCTGACTCCTATCTCATCCCAGTCTGACTCCAATCTCATCCCAGTCTGACTCCAATCTCATCCCAGTCTGACTCCTATCTCATCCCAGTCTGACTCCTATAGTCTGACTCCTATCTCATCCCAGTCTGACTCCTATATCATCCCAGTCTGACTCCTATCTCATCCCAGTCTGACTCCTATAGTCTGACTCCTATCTCATCCCAGTCTGACCCCAGTCTGACTCCTGTCTCATCCCAGTCTGACTCCCATCTCATCCAAGTCTGACTCCTATAGTCTAACTCCTATCTCATCCTAGTCTGACTCCTATAGTCTGACTCCTATCTCATCCCAGTCTGACTCCTATCTCATCCCAGTCTGACTCCTATATCATCCCAGTCTGACTCCTGTCTCATCCCAGTCTGACTCCTATCTCATCCCAGTCTGACTCCTATCTCATCCCAGTCTGACTCCTGTCTCATCCCAGTCTGACTCCTGTCTCATCCCAGTCTGACTCCTATATCATCCCAGTCTGACTCCTATCTCATCCCAGTCTGACTCCTATAGTCTGACTCCTATCATCCCAGTCTGACTCCTATCTCATCCCAGTCTGACTCCTATATCATCCCAGTCTGACTCCTATCTCATCCCAGTCTGACTCCTATCTCATCCCAGTCTGACTCCTATCTCATCCCAGTCTGACTCCTATAGTCTGACTCCTATCATCCCAGTCTGACTCCTATCTCATCCCAGTCTGACTCCTATCTCATCCCAGTCTGACTCCTATCATTCCCAGTCTGACTCCTATCTCATCCCAGTCTGACTCCTATCTCATCCCAGTCTGACTCCTATCTCATCCCAGTCTGACTCATATTGTCTGACTCCTATCTCATCCCAGTCTGACTCCTGTCTCATCCAAGTCTGACTCCTATAGTCTGACTCCTATCTCATCCCAGTCTGACTCCTATCTCATCCCAGTCTGACTCCCATCCCATCCCAGTCTGACTCCAATCTCATCCCAGTCTGACTCCAATCTCATCCCAGTCTGACTCCAGTCTCATCCCTGTCTGACTCCTGTCTCATCCCAGTCTGACTCCTATATCATCCCAGTCTGACTCCTATATTATCCCAGTCTGACTCCTATAGTCTGACTCCTATCTCATCCCAGTCTGACTCCTATCTCATCCCAGTCTGACTCCTATCTCATCCCAGTCTGACTCCAATCTCATCCCAGTCTGACTCCAATCTCATCCCAGTCTGACTCCTATCTCATCCCAGTCTGACTCCTGTCTCATCCCAGTCTGACTCCTATATCATCCCAGTCTGACCTCTATCTCATCCCAGTCTGACTCCTATAGTCTGACTCCAATCTCATCCCAGTCTGACTCCTGTCTCATCCCAGTCTGACTCCTATATCATCCCAGTCTGACCTCTATCTCATCCCAGTCTGACTCCTATAGTCTGACTCCTATCTCATCCCAGTCTGACTCCTGTCTCATCCCAGTCTGACTCCTATCTCATCCAAGTCTGACTCCTATAGTCTAACTCCTATCCCATCCCAGTCTGACTCCTATAGTCTGACTCCTATCTCATCCCAGTCTGACTCCTATCCCATCCCAGTCTGACTCCAATCTCATCCCAGTCTGACTCCAATCTCATCCCAGTCTGACTCCAGTCTCATCCCAGTCTGACTCCTGTCTCATTCCAGTCTGACTCCTGTCTCATTCCAGTCTGACTCCTGTCTCATCCCAGTCTGACTCCTGTCTCATCCCAGTCTGACTCCTGTCTCATCCCAGTCTGACTCCTGTCTCCTATGATTAACAGGAGAGGAATATTATGTTGATATTTTTAGGGTTAATTCTTATCAAATTAAATTATAGCCCTGGTGTAATTATAATTTGTGTTGCCGTCTAGATCTGTGAACATAACCATGCTGTGTGTGGCCCAGATATGTGACCATGCTGTGACCACACATTCTGTCTGTATGGTTGTTTTCAGGGACCTGCTGTTTAACCAGCTATATACCCGCCTGGTGGAGAACTGTTACCAAGACCGTGCTCTTCTCTCTATGGTCCTATAGGGACCTGCTGTTTAACCAGCTATATACAGTGCCTTGCAAAAGTATTCATCCCCCTTGGCGTTTTTCCTATTTTGTTGCATTACAACCTGTAATTTAAATTGATTTTTATTTGGATTTCATGTAATGGACATACACAAAATAGTCCAAATTGGTGAAGTGAAATGCAAAAAATTCTACAAAATAAATAACGGAAAAGTGGTGCGTGCATATGTATTCACCCCCTTTGCAATGAAGCCCCTAAATAAGATCTGGTGCAACCAATTACCTTCAGAAGTCACATAATTAGTTAAATAAAGTCCACCTGTGTGCAATCTAAGTGTCACATGATCTGTCACACGATCTCAGTATATATACACCTGTTCTGAAAGGCCCCAGAGTCTGCAACACCACTAAGCAAGGGGCACCACCAAGCAAGCGGCACCATGAAGACCAAGGAGCTCTCCAAACAGGTCAGGGACAAAGTTGTGGAGAAGTACAGATCAGGGTTGGGTTATAAAAAAAATATCCACAACTTTGATCATCCCACGGAGCACCATTAAATCCATTATTAAAAAATTGAAAGAATATGGCACCACAACAAACCTGCCAAGAGAGGGCCACCCACCAAAACTCACGGACCAGGCAAGGAGGGCATTAATCAGAGACACAACAAAGAGACCAAAGATAACCCTGAAGGAGCTGCAAAGCTCCACAGCGGAGATTGGAATATCTGTCCATAAGCTGTACACTCCACAGAGCTGAGCTTTACGGAAGAGTGGTCAGAAAAAAGCCATTGCTTAAAGAAAAAAATAAGCAAACACGTTTGGTGTTAGCCAAAAGGCATGTGGGAGACTCCCCAAACATATGGAAGAAGGTACTCTGGTCAGATGAGACTAAAATTGAGCTTTTTGGCGATCAAGGAAAACGCTATGTCTGGCGCAAACCCAACACCTCTCATCACCCCGAGAACACCATCGGCAGGGACTTGGAAACTGGTCAGAATTGAAGGAATGATGGATGGTGCTAAATACAGGGAAATTCTTGAGGGAAACCTGTTTCAGTCTTCCAGAGATTTGAGACTGGGACGGAGGTTCACCTTCCAGCAGGACAATGACCCTAAGCATACTGCTAAAGCAACACTCGAGTGGTTTAAGGGGAAACATTTAAATGTTTTGGAATGGCCTAGTCAAAGCCCAGACCTCAATCCAAATGAGAATCTGTGGTATGACTTGAAGATTGCTGTACACCAGCAGAACCCATCCAACCTGAAGGAGCTGGAGCAGTTTTGCCTTGAAGAATGGGCAAAAATCCCAGTGGCTAGATGTGCCAAGCTTATAGAGACATACCCCAAGAGACTTGCAGCTGTAATTGCTGCAAAAGGTGGCACTACAAAGTATTGACTTTGGGGGGGTGAATAGTTATGCACGCTCAAGTTTTCTGTTTTTTTGTCTTATTTCTTGTTTGTTTCACCCCAAAACATATTTGCATCTTCAAAGTGGTAGGCATGTTGTGTAAATCAAATGATACAAACCCCCCCAAAAAATCCATTTTAATTCCAGGTTGTAAGGCAACAAAATAGGAAAAATGCCAAGGGGGGTGAATACTTTCGCAAGCCACTGTACCCGCCTGGTGGAGAACTGTTACCAAGACCGTGCTCTTCTCTCTGTGGTCCTATAGGGACCTGCTGTTTAACCAGCTATATACCCGCCTGGTGGAGAACTGTTACCAAGACCATGCTCTTCTCTCTATGTTCCTATAGGGACCTGCTGTTTAACCAGCTATATACCCGCCTGGTGGAGAACTGTTACCAAGACCATGCTCTTCTCTCTATGGTCCTATAGGGACCTGCTGTTTAACCAGCTATATACCCGCCTGGTGGAGAACTGTTACCAAGACCGTGCTCTTCTCTCTATGGTCCTATAGGGACCTGCTGTTTAACCAGCTATATACCCGCCTGGTGGAGAACTGTGTGGCTCGGGGGGTCTTCCTGGAGAGTTTGGAACCCTACATCGTGTCGGAGCGTCTGGGGTGTGTGACAGCCCCCGTCATGAGGGACCTGCTGACCCATCTACAGGATAACAACATGATGGACAGTGTAGAGAACTGCCTGATACATCTGGACATCACCAGCCTCGACATACAACAGGTAGGGAGGGAGGGAGGGAGGTAACATGATGTCTGTCCGTCTATCCGTGTCAGCATCTTTGTGTGTCTGTGGATCCTCTTTTGGCTGTAGATATTTACTACTGTCATTAATATTTACTAGTGTCATTTGTTACAATCACCAGCAGATCAAGTCTGTAGACTCCAGCAGTAACCTGTTCTCTTCCTGTGTATCCAGGTGGTATAGACTCCAGTAGTAACCTGTTCTCTTCCTGTGTATCCAGGTGCTGTAGACTCCAGTAGTAACCTGTTCTCTTCCTGTGTATCCAGGTGGTATAGACTCCAGTAGTAACCTGTTCTCTTCCTGTGTATCCAGGTGGTATAGACTCCAGTAGTAACCTGTTCTCTTCCTGTGTATCCAGGTGGTATAGACTCCAGTAGTAATCTGTTCTCTTCCTGTGTATCCAGGTGCTGTAGACTCCAGTAGTAACCTGTTCTCTTCCTGTGTATCCAGGTGGTATAGACTCCAGTAGTAATCTGTTCTCTTCCTGTGTATCCAGGTGCTGTAGACTCCAGTAGTAACCTGTTCTCTTCCTGTGTATCCAGGTGGTATAGACTCCAGTAGTAACCTGTTCTCTTCCTGTGTATCCAGGTGGTATAGACTCCAGTAGTAATCTGTTCTCTTCCTGTGTATCCAGGTGCTGTAGACTCCAGTAGTAACCTGTTCTCTTCCTGTGTATCCAGGTGGTGTAGACTCCAGTAGTAACCTGTTCTCTTCCTGTGTATCCAGGTGGTATAGACTCCAGTAGTAATCTGTTCTCTTCCTGTGTATCCAGGTGGTATAGACTCCAGTAGTAACCTGTTCTCTTCCTGTGTATCCAGGTGGTGTAGACTCCAGTAGTAACCTGTTCTCTTCCTGTGTATCCAGGTGGTATAGACTCCAGTAGTAACCTGTTCTCTTCCTGTGTATCCAGGTGGTATAGACTCCAGTAGTAACCTGTTCTCTTCCTGTGTATCCAGGTGGTCCAGATGTGTTGGGACAACCAGCTGTATGATGCCATGATATACGTCTTCAACAGTGGCATGAATGACTACATCAACCCTATGGAGGTACTGTAATACACTGTTTAATGACTACATCAACCCTATGGAGGGACTGTAATACACTGTTTAATGACTACATCAACCCTATGGAGGTACTGTAATACACTGTTTAATGACTACATCAACCCTATGGAGGGACTGTAATACACTGTTTAATGACTACATCAACCCTATGGAGGGACTGTAATACACTGTTTAATGACTACATCAACCCTATGGAGGTACTGTAATACACTGTTTAATGACTACATCAACCCTATGGAGGGACTGTAATACACTGTTTAATGACTACATCAACCCTATGGAGGGACTGTAATACACTGTTTAATGACTACATCAACCCTATGGAGGTACTGTAATACACTGTTTAATGACTACATCAACACTATGGAGGGACTGTAATACACTGTGTTTAATGACTACATCAACCCTATGGAGGGACTGTAATAGGAACTGTAATACACTGTGTTTAATGACTACTTTAACACTATGGAGGTATTGACATGTTAGTCATTTAGCAGATGCTCTTATCCAGAGAACAGGTTTCACACCCTGTTCTATTTCATATTGTTTTCTTATTTCCTGGATATAAAAAGGACATACAGATAAAACAACACTACCTTATACACACATTCTTTCTCTCTCTCTCTCTCTCTCTCTCTCTCTCTCTCTCTCTCTCTCTCTCGCTCTCTCTCAATTCAATTTCAATTCAGTTTAAGGGCTTTATTGGCATGGGAAACGTATGTTAACATTGCCAAAGCAAGTAGATAGTAAACAAAAGTTTCATCTGACCATATGACATTCTCCCAATCCTCTTCTGGATCATCCAAATGCACTCTAGCAAACTTCAGACGGTCCTGGACATGTACTGGCTTAAGCAGGGGGACACGTCTGGCACTGCAGGATTTGAGTCCCTGGCGGCGTAGTGTGTTACTGATGGTAGGCTTTGTTACTTTGGTCCCAGCTCTCTGCAGGTCATTCACTAGGTCCCCCCGTGTGGTTCTGGGATTTTTGCTCACCGTTCTTGTGATCATTTTGACCCCACGGGGTGAGATCTTGCGTGGAGCCCCAGATCGAGGAAGGTTATCAGTGGTCTTGTATGTCTTCCATTTCCTAATAATTGCTCCCACGGTTGATTTCTTCAAACCAAGCTGCTTACCTACTGCAGATTCAGTCTTCCCAGCCTGGTGCAGGTCTACAATTTTGTTTCTGGTGTCCTTTGACAGCTCTTTGGTCTTGGCCATAGTGGAGTTTGGAGTGTGACTGTTTGAGGTTGTGGACAGGTGTCTTTTATACTGATAACAAGTTCAAACAGGTGCCATTAATACAGGTAATGAGTGGAGGACAGAGGAGCCTCTTAAAGAATAAGTTACATGTCTGTGAGAGACAGAAATCTTGCTTGTTTGTAGGTGACCAAATACTTATTTTCCACCATAATTTGCAAATAAATTCATTAAAAATCCTACAATGTGATTTTCTGGATTTTTTTTCTTCTCAATTTGTCTGTCATAGTTGATGTGTACCTATGATGAAAATTACAGGCTTCTCTCATCTTTTTAAGTGGGAGAACTTGCACAATTGGTGGCTGACTAAATACTTTTTTCCCCCACTGTATAAAAGACACCTGTCCACAGAAGCAATCAATCAATCAGATTCCAAACTCTCCACCATGGCCAAGACCAAAGAGCTCTCCAAGGATGTCAGGGACAAGATTGTAGACCTACACAAGGCTGGAATGGGCTACAAGACCATCGCCAAGCAGCTTGGTGCGATTATTCGCAAATGAAAGAAACACAAAATAACTGTCAATCTCCCTCGGCCTGGGGCTCCATGCAAGATCACACCTCGTGGAGTTGCAATGATCATGAGAATGGTGAGGAATCAGCCCAGAACTACACGGGAGGATCTTGTCAATGATCTCAAGGCAGCTGGGACCATAGTCACCAAGAAAACAATTGGTAACACACTACGCCATGAAGGACTGAAATCCTGCAGCGCCCGCAAGGTCCCCCTGCTCAAGAAAGCACATATACATGCCCATCTGAAGTTTGCCAATGAACATCTGAATGATTCAAAGGAGAACTGGGTGAAAGTGTTGTGGTCAGATGAGACGAAAATGGGTCATGGATGGGTATTCCAGCATGACAATGACCCCAAACACACGGCCAAGGCAACAAAGGAGTGGCTCAAGAAGAAGCACATTAAGGTCCTGGAGAGGCCTAGCCAGTCTCCAGACCTTAATCCCATAGAAAATCTGTGGAGGGAGCTGAAGGTTCGAGTTGCCAAACGTCAGGCTCGAAACCTTAATGACTTGGAGAAGATCTGCAAAGAGGAGTGGAACAAAATCCCTCCTGAGATGTTTGCAAACCTGGTAGCCAACTGCAAGAAACGTCTGACCTCTGTGATTGCCAACAAGGGTTTTGCCACCAAGTACTAAGTAATGTTTTGCAGAGGGATCAAATACTTATTTCCCTCATTAAAATGCAAATCAATTTATAACATTTCTGACATGCGTTTTTCTGGATGTTTTTGTTGTTATTCTGTCTCTCACTGTTCAAATAAACCTACCATTAAAATTATAGACTGATCATTTCTTTGTCAGTGGGCAAACATACAAAATCAGCAGGGGATCAAATACTTTTTTCCCTCACTGTATACAGTGTTGTAACAATGTGCAAATAGTTAAAGTACAAATGGGAAAATAAATAAACATAAATATGGGTTGTATTTACAAAAGTGTTTGTTCTTCACTGGTTGCCCTTTTCTTGTGGCAACAGGTCACAAATCTTGCTGCTGTAATGGAACACTGTGGTTTTTCACCCAGTAGATAAGGGAGTTTATCAAAATTGGGTTTGTTTTCGAATTCTTTGTGGATCTCTGTAATCTGAGGGAAATATGTGTCTCTAATATGGTCATACATTTGGCAGGAGGTTAGGAAGTGCAGCTCAGTTTCCATCTCATTTTGTGGGCAGTGTGCACATAGCCTGTCTTCTCTTGAGAGCCAGGTCTGCCTACGGCGGCCTTTCTCAATAGCAAGGCTATGCTCACCGAGTCTGTACATAGTCAAAGCTTTCCTTAAGTTTGGGTCAGTCACAGTGGTCAGGTATTCTGCCACTGTATACTCTCTGTTTAGAGCCAAATAGCATTCTAGTTTGCTCTGTTTTTTTGTTAATTCTTTCCAATGTGTCAAGTAATTCTCTTTTTGTTTTCTCATGATTTGGTTGGGTCTAATTGTGTTGTTGTTGTCCTGGGGCTCTGTGGGGTCTGTTTGTGTTTGTGAACAGAGCCCCAGGACCAGCTTACTTACTCTTCTCCAAGTTCATCTCTCTGTAGGTAATGGCTTTGTTATGGAAGGTTTGGGAATCGCTTCCTTTTAAGTGGTTATAGAATTGAACTGCTCTTTTCTGGATTTTGATAATTAGCGGGTATCGGTCTAATTCTGCTCTGCATGCATTATTTGGTGTTTTTCTTTGTACACTGAGGATATTTTTGCAGAATTCTGCATGCCGAGTCTCAATTTGGTGTTTGTCCCATTTTGTGAATTCTTGGTTGGTGAGCGGACCCCAGACCTCACAACCATAAAGGACAATGGGTTCTATAACTGATGCAAGTATTTTTAGCAAGATCCTAATTGGTATGTCAAATTTTATGTTCCTTTTGATGGCATAGACATCCTGTCTCTCTCTCTCTCTCTCTCTCTCTCTCTCTCTCTCTCTCTCTCTCTCTCTCTCTCTCTCTCTCTCTCAGCCTCGGGTTATGGGTTTCTTTCTCTCTCTTTCTCTTTCATTCTCCTTTTCTCTTTCTCCTTCCCTTGTGGGGCTGATCCTCTATTAGTCTAGAGGTAGATGAAAGCTGAGTGTGTGTTGTTCAGCTACTCCTCTGAACCCACAGATGAAAGCAGACTGATGGGGGAGGAGGAGGGCCGAGGTACATGTATTACAGGTGTCCTCTCTGGTTCTCTCTGCATCTTTCTGGTTCTCTCTGCCTCTCTCTGGTTCTCTCTGCCTCTCTCTGGTTCTCTCTGCCTCTCTCTGGTTCTCTCTGGATCTCTCTGCATCTCTCTCGTTCTCTCTGCCTCTCTCTGGTTCTCTCTGCCTCTCTCTGGTTATCTCTGCCTCTCTCTGGTTCTCTCTGGATCTCTCTGGATCTCTCTGGTTCTCTCTGCCTCTCTCTGGATCTCTCTGCCTCTCTCTGGTTCTCTCTGCCTCTCTCTGCTTCTCTCTGCCTCTCTCTGGTTCTCTCTGCCTCTCCCTGGTTCTCTCTGCCTCTCTCTGGTTCTCTCTGCCTCTCCCTGGTTCTCTCTGCCTCTCCCTGGTTCTCTCTGCCTCTCTCTGGTTCTCTCTGCCTCTCTCTGGTTCTCTCTGCCTCTCTCTGGCTCTCTCTGCCTCTCTCTGGTTCTCTCTCGTTCTCTCTGGATCTCTCTGGATCTCTCTCGTTCTCTCTGCCTCTCTCTGGCTCTCTCTGCCTCTCTCTGGTTCTCTCTGCCTCTCTCTGGTTCTCTCTTTCTCTGGTTCTCTCTGCCTCTCTCTGCCTCTCCCTTTGGTTCTCTCTGCCTCTCTGGTTCTCTCTGCCTCTCTCTGACTCTCTCTGGTTCTCTCAACACCATTATCTACTAGCCCCGTGGGGAGTGACCCGGGCTTTGATTTGTTCGATGGACCAACTAAAACTAAAAGGAATCTAACAAAAATGAAATGAAAGAAGCCCTAAGGCTGCTGGAAAAATCATTTTGAAATATGATGAGACGATGTGTCACAAAGAATCCTGAGAAAGAAATGCTGTAATGCTATGGCTACAGCATAGGGACAAACTGTCTGTCAGGGAGAGTTTTAAATCAAAGGAGATGTATATACTTGAATGACCCCTGACCCCTGAGGTTTCTCTTCCTGTGTTTCAGAAACTCTTCCAGGTCATCAGCCCCCCGCTGAGAGAAGGCAAGGCCCTCACAGGTAGGAACTGGTTCCATTATTAATTGAAAACCAGCCTAAATCTCCTAGAGTTGTCAGTGGGAGTAAATAACTCAGTAAATAAATAACTCAGAAATAAATAACTCAACATGTCTATTTCTGCCTGACAGATGAACAGGTGGTGATGGGTAACAAGCTGCTCGTTTATATCAGGTACTGTCACACCTATACATCCGGTCTCTCTCTCTCTCTCTCTCTCTCTCTCTGTCTCTGTCTCTGTCTATGTCTCTATATCTCTCTCTATCTCGTGCTCCTGGTCCCTCTACTGTCTCTAATCTCTCTCTATCTCGCCCTGTCGCGCGCTCCTCGCTCTCGCCGTCCGCGCTGCTCGCTCTCTCTCGCTCTCTGCGCCTCGCCTGCTCGCTCGCTCTCTCTCTCGCTCTTCTCTCTCTCTCTCTATATATATAGATATATAGAGAAGATAATAGATTAGATAATAATATATATATATATATATATATATATATATATATATATATATATCTCCGACACACACACAGTAATCTATTTCCTTCCTCCCCTCAGCTGCTCTCTGGCAGGCCGGGCCTATCCACTAGGAGACATCCCAGAGGACCTGGTGTCTCAAGTCAAGAACCAGGTACGTGTGTGTGTATCAGGGACAGATTCCTGGAATTGTTCCCCCCTCTGTGACAGAACCTCTACATCCCCCATGTTGCTGTAAGGAGTGTATTAATAACTCCTCACTCCTCTCCCAGCAGGGTATTTCCTCTCTCTGTACTTCAAAGGACTGATTAGGGTGGTGGAGGGACCTTGGGGGCCTGGGGGGGCCTGGGGGGACCTGGGGGGGGACATTGGAAGGACATTGGACACTCACAGTGCTTCACCATTCCTCTTCAGTAAAGCCAGTTAAATGGTTTTAGAGAGAGGCAGAACTGACTAGCCTGTTTGTCCCTATCAGAGAAGCATTTAGTGGGAGAAATGTTGCTGCTGTGGGAATGATGCTCATGCTCAGGCTTTGGGAATGCTGTTGTGATGGTGTGGGTGTATGAGTGGGTTTGTGTGAGAGTGTGTGTACGAGTGTGTGAGAAACCGTGGCCGCTTGCTTTGGCCAAGTCTGCAGAGTGAACCAGTACAGTTGGGTGTGTGTGTGTGTGGGGTTATTGTTACTGTGATGCTGAGTGAGTGTAATAGCCTATGTATTGTCTGTGTGTGTGATCATATGCATGTGTTTGATGTGTGTGTGGTGTTTGATGTGCTGTATTGTATAATGAAGTCTGGTCAGGGTGAATTGGAGAACATGTTCAAAGGGAGACAGAGGTTTGATCTCTGAGACTCTGTCCTCCTCCCCCTCTCTCATCACTCTCTTCAATCCCCTGCTCTCTTCCCCTCCTCCTCTCCTCTCTTCCCCCTCTCCTTTCCTCTCCTCTCCTCCCTCTCTCCTCTCCCTCCTCCCTCTTTGTCTTTGATAGGAACAGTCATCATCCAGAATGATGAGGCAGAGGTCTGGATGAGGGAGGGAGGAGGAGGCTGTGCACCTGTTCAACTCTCCCCCTCCTCACCCCCTCATCACCTCTCCTCTCCTCTTTAGCTTTGAAGCCCCCCTCTCTCCCTCATCTATGTCCCAAATCTCTCTCTCACACACACACACACACACACTCTAAATGGCCTCTCAATAATGTAGTGATTGCAGAGAGGGAGTTGTATTGTGTTCTGTCTGAATGGGAGGATAATGGGCCATATTCTTATGTTCTCTCTCTCTCTGTTTCAATTCAATTTCAATTTAAGGGCTTTATTGGCATGGGAAACGTGTGTTAACATTGCCAAAGCAAGGGAAGTAGATAGTAAACAAAAGTGAAATAAACAATAAATATTAACAGTAAACATTAACTCAAGTTTCAACAAAAAGAAT